>OY728138.1:1945079798-1945692613 GCA_963277665.1 Viscum album | reverse complement strand
GGAATTTATTCGTCAGCTGGGTCATATAATACGTGACCCACATCGATTTCCATTGACCACGCGTGATTGGGCTTCTATCCCTCAGGACACATTAGATCGTCTATGGAGGGAGGTTCAGGTAAGAAAATAATTTTACTTTATTTTCTATTTATAAATAATACTAATATGTTTGATTATTTTCATTATAGAAAATTTTGAAAGTATGCCCTGAAGAGTTTCGGCCCGTGTGTATGAGCAAATGTCGTAAGCTGTGGAAAGATTATAAAGGCAAAGTGAAGAGGGACCACTGGGTACCAAATGTGGGTGCCCTTGACATTTTGGAAAAAGTCCCGAGAGGTGTCCTCCCGGCTCAGTGGCGTGACTTGGTTGCATATTGGTCTACTGAGGGTGTTGCGGTTTGTATATTAATTATTTTGCTGTATATATATTTTCAAAAATATGTGATTTGTTTGAAATTTGAATGAATTGAATGTAGGAGGTGTCAACACGCCATTTGGAGAATCGAGCGTTGCAGGGACCAGCTCACAGGCTCGGGACTCGTCACGTGTCTCAGATCCGACATGAGGTATATATTATTCATTTTTTAATTTATTAATTAATATGCTTTTGTGTTTATATTCTTTTAATATACAGTTGCGAGGGCAAGGTGCAGCAACTGATAAAATGTCGGTGTGGATAAGGACTCGTGATCGCAATGATCCAGAGGTTGCAGCATTGATAGTAAGTGTCTGTACTTACCAATAATTACATAAATCTATATATTAACATATATATATTTATATATATTTAAATATTTCACAGGATCAATTTGAAGCTGAGTTAGAACATCTGCCAGAGGACCAGCGACAGCTTCCCATGCGACGGGATGAGATCTTTCATTGCATTATTGGTCGGGACGGGCATGGCTATAGTTTGACCTATGGAGCAGGGATTCCTCGTTCTGTAGTGTCACGCAATGCGGTTGTCGGTCCTGCTGTTGCTCATATGACACAATAGATGTCAGATTTTGAGGCACGGCTGCGCGCTTCCGAGGAGACAAATGTGCAATTGACAGCTGAGGTTAGAGCACTGCGGGAATATGTGCGTCGAGCTGATGGTACAGGGGATCATACGACGCAGGTATATACTGTATTTATTTATTTAATTTAAATTATTTTTGTTATTAAAATATTTATAATGTTTATTTTTTGTAGGCACCTGGCCCACCAGAAGGAGGTAGCAGTGATGGCAATGCGTGACGCACCATATATTCACGAGATATGTTTTTTGTTTTTACTGGTAGGGTTGACATTGATGTACTGTATTTATTCATTTAAGTAATGCATTATTACCATCCATGGTGGTATTTTAAATATTTTATACACATATTGAGTTTTTGATCAGATAATCTTGAATGATTCTACATTTGAAAAAGTCGAACTAATTCCAACAGATCAATAAATCTGATATTATAGATTATGTATTATCCAATATATTTTTTATAAATTTCTGTATGGTATCGATAAAAGAAATATGTATTAATTAGATGGTATCACTTTTATTTTTCACTTTTGTAATCAATGGGATGGCCTTGGCACCCCCGGAGAGCCCCCCGCACCCCCGTACAGCCCCCCCCCCCCCCCCCCCCCCGCACCCCCGTACAGCCCCCCGCACCCCCGTACAGCCCCCCCGCATCCCCGTACAGCCCCCTCGCACCCCCGTACAACCCCCCGCACCCCCGTACTGCCCCCCACCACCCCCGTACAGGCCCCCGGCACCCCCGTACGGCCCCCCGCCACCCCCGTACAGCCCCCCCCCCCCCCCCCCGCACCCCCGTACAGCCCCCCGCACCCCCGTACAGCCCCCCCGCACCCCCGTACAGCCCCCCGCACCCCCGTACTGCCCCCCGCCACCCCCGTACAGCCCCCCCGCCACCCCCGTACAGCCTCCCGCACCCCCGTACAGCCCCCCGCACCCCCGTACACCCCCCCTCCCCCGCACCCCCGTACAGCCCCCCGCACCCCCGTACAGCCCCCCGCCACCCCCGTACAGCCCCCCGCCACCCCCGTACAGCCCCCCGCACCCCCGTACAGCCCCCCCGCACCCCGTACAACCCCCTGCACCCCCGTACTGCCCCCCGCCACCCCCGTACAGGCCCCCGCCACCCCCGTACAGCCCCCCGCACCCCCGTACAGCCCCCCCCCCCCCCCCCCCCGCACCCCCGTACAGCCCCCCGCACCCCCGTACAGCCCCCCCCCCCCCCCCCCCCGCACCCCCGTACAGTCCCCCGCACCCCCGTACAGCCCCCCCCGCACCCCCGTACAACCCCCCCGCACCCCCGTACTGCCCCCGCCACCCCCGTACAGGCCCCCACCACCCCCGTACATCCCCCCACCACCCCCGTACAGCCCCCCCCCCCCCCCCCCCCCCCCGCACCCCCGTACAGCCCCCCGCACCCCCGTACAGCCCCCTGCACCCCCCGTACAACCCCCCGCACCCCCGTACTGCCCCCCCGCACCCCCGTACTACCCCCCCGCACCCCCGTACAACCCCCCGCACCCCCGTACAGCCCCTCGCACCCTCGTACAGGCCCCCGCCACCCCCGTACATCCCCCCTCCACACCCGTACAGACCCCCCCCCCCCCCGCACCCCCGTACAGCCCCCCCCCCCCCCCCCCCCCGCTGAAATGGCACGTTGGGGGGGTCAAAACCACCCGAACGACCTCCGAATGACACGAAACCGTACGAAAACATCCGGGGCGTGAATTTTGAAATGGTCGGCCAGACGGAACCTCATTCGGAGGTGCCGTGTGAACGCGGCGGCCGGAAACGCGTTTCCGGTGCCATAAAACACCAAAACGGTGTGCGACGGTCCCATTCGGAGCAAACGTGCTCCGAAAGACCTGAAACCGCACGGGAACGATAGAAATATTATTCCTGAGATGCAGGAGGAGGCCGCATGTCCATCGGACGTGCGGTGCGCGCGGCACGTCCGATTGTGTCGTTTTCCGCAGCGCGGCGCGCGCTGAAATGGCGCGTTGGGGTGTCAAAACCACCCGAACGACCTCCGAATGCCACGAAACCGTACGACAACATCCGGGGCGTGAATTGTGAAATGGTCGGCCAGACGGCACCTCATTCGGAGGTGCCGTGTGACCTCGGCGGCCGGAAACGCGTTTCCGGCACATAAAACACCAAAACGGCGTGCGGCGGTCCCATTCGGAGCAAACATGCTCCGAAAGACCTGAAACCGCACGGTAACGATAGAAATATTATTCCTGAGATGCAGGAGGAGGCCGCACGTCCATCGGACGTGCGGTGCGCGCGGCACGTCCGATTGTGTCATTTTCAGCAGCGCAGCGCGCGCAGAAATGGCGCGTTGGGGGGTCAAAACCACCCGAACGACCTCCGAATGCCACGAAACTGTACGAAAACATCCGGGGGCGTGAATTGTGAAATGGTCGGCCAGAGGAAAGGAACCTCATTCGGAGGTGCCGTGTGACCGCGGCGGCCGGAAACACGTTTCTGGCGCCACAAAACACCAAAACGGCGTGCGGCGGTCCCATTCGGAGTAAACGTGCTCCGAAAGACCTGAAACCGCACGAGAACGATAGAAATATTATTCCTGAGATGCAGGAGGAGGCCGCACGTCCATAGGACGTGCGGTGCGCGCGGCACGTCCGATTGTGTCGTTTTCAGCAGCGCGGCGCGCGCTGAAATGGCGCGTTGGGGTGTCAAAACCACTCGAACGACCTCCGAATGCCACGAAACCGTACGAAAACATCCGGGGCGTGAATTGTGAAATGGTCGGCCAGACGGCACCTCATTCGGAGGTGTCGTGTGACCTCGGTGGCCGGAAACGCGTTTCTGGCGCCATAAAACACCAAAACGGCGTGCGGTGGTCCCATTCGGAGCAAACGTGCTCCGAAAGACCTGAAACCGCACGGGAACGATAGAAATATTATTCCTGAGATGCAGGAGGAGGCCGCACATCAATCGGACGTGCGGTGCGCGCGGCACGTCCGATTGTGTCGTTTTCAGCAGCGCGGCGCGCGCAGAAATGGCGTGTTGGGGGTCAAAACCACCCGAACGACCTCCGAATTCCACGAAACCGTACGAAAACATTCGGGCGTGAATTGTGAAATGGTAGGCCAGACAGAACCTCATTCGGAGGTGCCGTGTGACCGCGGCGGCCGGAAACACATTTCTGACGCCACAAAACACCAAAACGGCGTGCGGTGGTCCCATTCGGAGTAAACGTGCTCCGAAAGACCTGAAACCGCACGGGAACGATAGAAATATTATTCCTGAGATGCAGGAGGAGGCCTCACATCCATCAGACGTGCGGTGCGCGCGGCACGTCCGATTGTGTCGTTTTCAGCAGCGCGGCGCGCGCTGAAATGGCGCGTCGGGGGGGTCAAAACCACCCGAACAACCTACGAATGCCACGAAACCGTTCGACAACATCCGGGTCGTGAATTGTGAAATGGTCGGCCAGACGGCACCTCATTCGGAGGTTCCGTTTGACCGCAGCGGCCGAAAACGCGTTTCCGGCGCCATAAAACACCAAAACGGCGTGCGGCGGTCCAATTCGGAGCAAACGTGCTCCGAACGACCTGAAACCGCACGGGAATGATTGAAATATTATTCCTGGGATGCAGGAGGAGGCCGCACGTCCATCGGACGTGCGGTGCGCGCGGCACGTCCGATTGTGTCGTTTTCAGCAGTGCGGCGCGCGCTGAAATGGCGCGTTGGGGGGTCAAAACCACCCGAACGACCTCCGAATGCCACGAAACCGTACGACAACATCCGGGGCGTGAATTTTGAAATGGTCGGCCAGACGACACCTCATTCGGAGGGGCCGTTTGACCGCGGCGGCCGAAAACGCGTTTCTGGCGCCATAAAACACCAAAACGGTGTGCGGCGGTCCCATTTGGAGCAAACATGCTCCGAAAGACCTGAAACCACACGGGAACGATAGAAATATTATTACTGAGATGCAGGAGGAGGCCGCACGTCCATCGGAGGTGCGGTGCGCGCGGTACGTCCGATTGTGTCGTTTTCAGCAGCGCGGCGCGCGCTTAAATGGCGCGTTGGGGGGTCAAAACCACCCGAACGACCTCCGAATGCCACGAAACCGTATGACAACATCCGGGGCGTGGATTGTGAAATGGTCGGCCAGACGGCACCTCATTCGGAGGTGTCGTTTGACAGCGGCGGCCGGAAACGCGTTTCCGGCGCGATAAAACACCAAAACGGCGTGCGGCGGTTCAATTCAGAGAAAACGTGCTCCGAACGACCTGAAACCGCACGGGAACGATAGAAATATTATTTACTGAGATGCAGGAGGAGGCCGCACGTCCATCGGACGTGCGGTGCACGCGGAACGTCCGATTGTGTCGTTTTCAGCAGCGCGGTGCGCGCTGAAATGGCGCGTTGGGGGGTCAAAACCACCCGAACGACCTCCGAATGCCACGAAACCATACGACAACATCCGGGGAGTGAATTGTGAAATGGTCGGACAGACGGAACCTCATTCGGAGGTGCCGTTAGATCGCGGCGGCCGGAAACGCGTTTCCGGCGCCATAAAACACCAAAACGGCGTGCGACGGTCCCATTCGGAGTAAACGTGCTCTGAAAGACCTAAAACCGCACGGGAACGATAGAAATATTATTCCTGAGACACAGGAGGAGGCCGCACGTCCATCGGACGTGCGGTGCGCGTGGCACGTCCGATTGTGTCGTTTTCAGCAGCACGGCGCGCGCTGAAATGGCGCGTTGGGGGGTCAAAACCACCCGAATGACCTCCGAATGCCACGAAACCGTACGACAACATCCGGGGAATGAATTGTGAAATGGTCGGCCATAAGGCACCTCATTCGGAGGTGCCGTTTGACCGCGGCGGCCGAAAACGCGTTTCTGGCGCCATAAAACACCAAAATGGCGTGCGGCGCTCCAATTCGGAGAAAACTTGCTCCGAACAACCTGAAACCGCACGGGAACGATAGAAATATTATTCCTGAGATGCAGGAGGAGGCCGCACGTCCATCAGACGTGCGGTGCGCGCGGCACGTCCGATTGTGTCGTTTTCAGCAGCGCGGTGCGCGCTGAAATGGCGCGTTGGGGGGTCAAAACCACCCGAACGACCTCCGAATGCCACGAAACCATACGACAACATCCAGGGCGTGAATTGTGAAATGGTCGGCCAGACGGCACCTCATTCGGAGGTGCCGTTTGACCGCGGCGGCCGGAAACGCGTTTCCGGCGCCATAAAACACCAAAACGGCGTGCGGCGGTCCCATTCGGAGAAAACGTGCTCCGAAAGAACTGAAACCGCATAGGAACGATATAAATATTATTCCTGAGATGCAGGAGGAGGCCGCACATCCATCTGACGTGCGGTGCGCGCGACACGTCCGATTGTGTCGTTTTCAGCAGCGCGGCGCGCGCTGAAATGGCGCGTTGGGGGGTCAAAACTACCAGAACGACCTCCGAATGCCACGAAACCGTACGACAACATCCGAGGCGTGAATTGTGAAATGGTCGGCCAGACGGCACCTCATTCGGAGGTGCCGTTTGACCGCGGCGGCCGGAAACGCGTTTCCAGCGCCATAAAACACCAAAACGGCGTGCGGCGGTCCAATTCGGAGCAAACGTGCTCCGAACGACCTGAAACCGCACGAGAAAGATAGAAATATTATTCCTGAGATGCAGGAGAAGGCCGCACGTCCATCGGACGTGTGGTGCGCGCGACACGTCCGATTGTGTCGTTTTCAGCAGCGCGGCGCGCGCTGAAATGGCGCGTCGGGGGGTCAAAACCACCCAAACAACCTCCGAATGCCACGAAACCGTACGACAACATCCGGGGCCTGAATTGTGAAATGGTCGGCCAGACGGCACCTCATTCAGAGGTTCCGTTTTACCGCGGCGGCCGGAAACGCGTTTCCGGTGCCATAAAACACCAAAACGGCGTGCGGTGGTTTCATTCGGAACAAACGTACTACGAAAGACCTGAAATCGCACGGGAACGATAGAAATATTATTCCTGAGATGCAGGAGGAGGCGGCACGTCCATCGGACGTGCGGTGCGCGCGGCACGTCCGATTGTGTCGTTTTCAGCAGCGCGGCGCGCGCTGAAATGGCGCGTTGGGGGTTCAAAACCACCCGAACGATCTCCGAATGCCACGAAACCGTACGAAAACATCCGGGGCGTGAATTGTAAAATGGTCGGCCAGACGGCACCTCATTCGGAGGTTCCGTTTGACCGCGGCGGCCGGAAACGCGTTTCCGGCGCCGTAAAACACCAAAACGGCGTGCGGCGGTCCAATTCAAAGCAAACGTGCACTGAACGACCTGAAACCGCACAGGAACGATAGAAATATTATTCCTGAGATGCAGGAGGAGGCCGCACGTCCATCGGACGTGCGGTGCGCGCGGCACGTCCGATTGTGTCGTTTTCAGCAGCGCGGCGCGCGCTGAAATGGTGCGTTGGGGGGTCAAAACCACCCGAACGACCTCCGAATGCCAGGAAACCGTATGACAACATCCGGGGCGTGAATTGTGAAATGTTCGGCTAGAGGGCACCTCATTCGGAGGTGCCGTGTGACCGCGGCGGCCGAAAACGCGTTTTCGGCGCCATAAAACACCAAAACGGCGTGCGTCGGTCCCATTCAGAGCAAACGTGCTCCGAAAGACCTGAAACCACATGGGAACGATAGAAATATTATTCCTGAGATGCAGGAGGAGGCCGCACGTCCATCGGACGTGCGGTGCGCACGACACGTCCGATTGTGTCGTTTTCAGCAGCGCGGCGCGCGCTGAAATGGCGCGTTGGCAGGTCAAAACCACCCGAACGACCTCCGAATGCCACGAAACCGTACGATAACATCCGGGGCGTGAATTGTGAAATGGTCGGCCATACGGCACCTAATTCGGAGGTGTCGTGTGACCGCGGCGGCCGGAAACGCGTTTCTGGCGCCCTAAAACACCAAAACGGCGTGCGGCGGTCCAATTCGGAGCATACGTGCTCCGAACGACCTGAAACCGCACGGGAACGATAGAAATATTATTCCTGAGATGCAGAAGGAGGCCGCACGTCCATTGGACGTGCGGTGCACGCGGCACGTCCGATTGTGTCGTTTTCAGCAGCGCGGCGTGCGCTGAAATGGTGCGTTGGGGGGTCAAAACCACTCGAACGACCTCCGAATGCCACGAAACCGTACGACAACATCCGGGGCGTGAATTGTAAAATGGTCGGCCAGACAGCACCTCATTCGGAGGTGCCGTTTGACCGCGGCCGCCGGAAACGCGTTTCAGGCACCCTAAAACACCAAAACGGCGTGCGGCGGTCCAATTCGGAGCAAACGTACTCCGAACGACCTGAAACCGCTCGGGAACGATAGAAATATTATTCCTGAGATGCAGGAGGAGGCCGCACGTCCATCGGACGTGCGGTGCTCGCGGCACGTCCGATTGTGTCGTTTTCAGCAGCGCAGCGCGCACTGAAATGGCGCGTTGGGGGGTCAAAACCACCCGAACGACCTCCGAATGCCACGAAACCGTACGACAACATCCGGGGCGTGAATTGTGAAATGGTCGGCCAGACGGCACCTCATTCGGAGGTGCCTTTTGACCGCGGCGGCCAGAAACACATTTCCGGCGCCATAAAACACCAAAACGGCGTGCGACGGTCCCATTCGGAGAAAACATGCTCCGAAAGACCTGAAACTGCACGGGAACGATAGAAATATTATTCCTGAGATGCAAGAGGAGGCCGCACGTCCATCGGACGTGCGGTGCGCGCGGCACGTCCGATTGTGTCGTTTTCAGCAGCGCGGCGCGCGCTGAAATGGCGCGTTGGGGGGGTCAAAACCACCCGAAAAACCTTCGAATGCCACGAACCCGTACGACAACATCTGGGGCGTGAATTGTGAAATTGTCGGTGAGACGGCACCTCATTCGGAGGTGCCGTTTGACCGCGGCGGCCGGAAACGCATTTCCGGCGCCATAAAACACCAAAACGGCGTGCGACGGTCCAATTCCGAGCAAACGTGCTCCGAACGACCTGAAACTGCACAGGAACGATAGAAATATTATTCCTGAGATACAGGAGGAGGCCGCACGTCCATAGGACGTGCGGTGCGCGCGGCACGTCCGATTGTGTCGTTTTCAGCAGCGCGGCGCGCGCTGAAATGGCGCGTTGGGGGGTCAAAACCACCCGAACGACCTCCGAATGCCACGAAACCGTACGAAAACATCCGGGGCGTGAATTGTGAAATGGTCGGCCAGACGACACCTCATTCGGAGGGGTCGTGTGACCGCGGCGGCTAGAAACGCGTTTTCGGCGCCATAAAACACCAAAACGGCGTGTGGCGATCCCATTTGGAGCAAACGTGCTCCGAAAGACCTGAAACCGCACGGGAACGATAGAAATATTATTCCTGAGATGAAGGAGGAGGCCGCACATCCATCGGACGTGCGGTACGCGTGGCACGTCCGATTGTGTCGTTTTCAGCAGCGCGGCGCGCGCTGAAATGGCGCGTTGGCAGGTCAAAACCACCCGAACGACCTCCGAATGCCACGAAACCGTACGACAACATCCGGGGCGTGAATTGTGAAATGGTCGGCCATACGGTACCTAATTCGGAGGTTCCGTGTGACCGTGGTGGCCGGAAACGCGTTTCCGGCGCCCTAAAACACCAAAACGGCGTGCGGCGGTCCAATTCGGAGCAAACGTGCTCCGAACGACCTGAAACCGCACGGGAACAATAGAAATATTATTACTGAGATGCAGGAGGAGGCCGCACGTCCATCGGACGTGCGGTGTGCGCGGAACGTCCGATTGTGTCGTTTTCAGCAGCGCGGCGCGCGCTGAAATGGGGCGTTGGGGGGTCAAAACCAATCGAACAACCTCCGAATGCCACGAAACCGCACGACAACATCCGGGGTGTGAATTGTGAAATGGTCGGCCAGGCGGAACCTCATTCGGAATTACCGTTTGACAGCGGCGGCCGGAAACGCGTTTCCAGCGCCCTAAAACACCAAAACGGCGTGCGGCGGTCCAATTCGGAGCAAACGTGCTCCGAACGACCTGAAACCGCAAGGGAACAATAGAAATATTATTCCTGAGATGTAGGAGTAGGCCGCACGTCCATCGGACGTGCGGTGCGCGCGGCACGTCCGATTGTGTCATTTTCAGCAGCACGGCGCGCGCTGAAATGGCGCGTTGGGGGTTCAAAACCACCCGAACGACCTCCGAATTCCACGAAACTGTACGACAACATCCGGGGCGTGAATTGTGAAATGGTCGGCCAGACGGCACCTCATTCGGAGGTGCCATTTGACCGCGGCGGCCGGAAACGCGTTTCCAGCGCCCTAAAACACCAAAACGGCGTGCGGCGGTCCAATTCAGAGCAAACGTGCTCCAAACGACTTGAAACCGCACGGCATTGATAGAAATATTATTCCTAAGATGCAGGAGGAGGCCGCACGTCCATCGGACGTGCGGTGCGCGCGGCATGTCCGATTGTGTTGTTTTCAGCAGCGCGGCGCGCGCTGAAATGGCGCGTTGGGGGGTCAAAACCACCCGAACGACCTCCGAATGCCACAAAACCATACGACAACATCCGGGGCGTGAATTTTGAAATGTTCGGCCAGACGGCACCTCATTCGGAGGTTCCGTTAGACCGCGGCGGCCGGAAACGCGTTTCCGGCGCCATAAAACACCAAAACGGCGTGCGGCGGTTCCATTCGGAACAAACGTGCTCCGAAAGACCTGAAACCACACGGGAACGATAGAAATATTATTCCTGAGATGCAGGAGGAGGTCGCACGTCCATCGGACGTGCGGTGCGCGCGGCACGTCCGATTGTGTCGTTTTCAGCAGCGCGGCGCGAGCTGAAATGGCGCGTTGGGGGGTCAAAACCACCCGAACGACCTCCGAATGACACGAAACCGTACGACAACGTCGGGGGCGTGAATTTTGAAATGGTCGGCCAGACGACACCTCATTCGGAGGTGCCGTTTGACCGCGGCGTGCGGCGGTCCAATTCGGAGCAAACGTGCTCCGAACGACCTGAAACCGCACGGGAACAATAGAAATATTATTCCTGAGATGCAGGAGGAGGCCGCACATCCATCGGACGTGCGGGTGCGCGCGGCACGTCCGATTGTGTCGTTTTCAGCAGTGCGGCGCGCGCTGAAATGGCGCGTTGATGGGTCAAAACCACCCGAACGACCTCCGAATGCGACGAAAACCGTACGAAAACATCCGGGGCGTGAATTGTGAAATGGTCGGCCAGACGGCACCTCATTCGGAGGTGCCGTGTGACCGCGGCGGCCGAAAACGCGTTTTCGACGCCATAAAACACCAAAACGGCGTGCGGCCGTCCCATTCGGAGCAAACGTGCTCCGAACGACCTGAAATGAGATTATTTCTTGAATCGAACTTTTTAAATTATTAGAGCACAATGATTTGATATTATATATATATTAAATATATATTAAAACATTTAAAATATATTATATATATATATATTTAAAATATTGTATTTAATAGTATATATATGAATATTTATATATATATATATATATATATTTATATTCAATTCAATAAAAAAATTTAAAATATTTTTTTTTAGAATAGCGACTGCCATAGGCGGTCGCTATAGGGTGGCCGGCAGAGGGCCTTCAGCGACCGCCAAGCGGTCGCTCAAGGCCGATAGCGACGAGGCAACAACGACCGCTAAAGACCTTTAGCGACCGCCAATGGCGGTCGCTAATGGCCTTATTTACAGTAGTGATATCATTCTTTTGACATTAAAATAATATATAATTATATAGTATATAATATATACAGAATCATTATAATGATGTATTTATTATTTACATGAGTTACACATCATTATTATATCCATCCAAATAATAATATATTGAATAACAATTACACCACGACGTGGAGACGGTAAGCCGTACGTACATATGTATGGTGACATGTTATTCAAAGGGTGGATGGAATACATAATATGGTTGTACCATATTTATAATAACATCACATTATATATAATATACTGGAGTTATTATATTATAATGGTAATAACAAAGAAGGAAGAAGTGGAAGAAGAAAGGAACTTGAAAAAGGGTGGTGAAAACGTTACCTCTTCTTCGGGTTCTTCCTTTTGATTTGATCAAAAGGGCTCCATAGATTGGCTTTCTGATCAAACTAATGCCTCTAGGTTGTAGTGAGGGAAGTTTAGAGAGTATTTGGGAAGAGTTTGGCTGATCTAAAATGTGTGAAGTAATGAGAAGGTGGAGTGCCCTTTTATAAGAGGGGTGAGGGGCACCTTTGGAAAAGCTAGAAATATTAATTTATAATAAATTCATATTCGGTTTCTAATGCCTCCAATGTTTATTATTCAAAGGTTCAGGTGGGTATAGGTCGAAAAAAATTCAACCAATAGAATTTAGACAAGTTTGAATTACTATATTAACCTTATCTTTTAGTTTTAACTCTTAGTCAATTAGTTTGACATTTACCATGTCACTTTGTATTTTTATATTATATAGTTAATAAACTTACTATATACATCCAAGAGATCCCCAAGTGGTCCATAAATGATACACCTATCATGATATAAGTCTCTTGGATGATCCTTAGATATTTAGGAATTTAATATCAATTAATAATATAATATTTGTTTTAAAAACTCTTTTATGTCAATTTTGACAGTATTCAATAATTGATTTTTGTGAAACTTATAACAGAATTATTACTCAGAAAAAGGTCAATTAAATCAATCCGAATATGTCATATTATCCTAGAAAATTATTTTAATTCATTAAAAGTCTCAAAAATATTTCATTTGGGTATTTATAATATGAATTATTTCAATTTTTCACAAATATGGTAATTACCGCATCGTCATTGTGTCATAAATAAAATAAATTATTTAATGTCTAAAAATTATAAATAAAATATCATTATGTAGAAAATATTTTTTTCTTTCTAATTAATATTTACAATCGAATATCCAACATAGATAACCCTATGTAAAAATTGTTTTTCTAAAAGATATATGCTTGTGTCATTTTTGTATTCATTTTAACTTAATTTAAATAAAGTGTCCCTATCATTTTCAAGTGGCACCATGGGGTCCCAAAATCGACCCAAAGATGGATATGGTCGAAATTGTATCAACCAATAAGGTTAGGACACGTTTTAGGGTAATTTCATATTATTATAATTTTATTTTTTAACCCTTATTTACCGGATTTACCCTTTAACCATGGTAAATAAAATATTTACCGAAGTAATTATTCAAAATGTCTAAAAATAAAAGTTACCTATTTACACAATTTGAACATCCTGGTTCCAAATATGGAATCCATTTTTCAAATTCAAAACACAGAATTGGCAGAAAATAATTTAAAATTAATTCTCACTGTCAAAACAAAAAGCGTGTTTTTAAGATATAATAACTGTCAAAAGATTGATACTTGTTTATGTTCGGTTTAATTGTGAAATTATGTCCAATGACCAACATTGTATTAAATGGTAAAAATATATTCTAAATATACTTTAAAACCACTGAAATTCATAATTTATCAATATAAATTATTTCGATTAAAAAAGTTGTTTTTAATTAAAATTTAGTAATTTTCATTATTCATCAAAATATAAGTGTTATCCGAAAAGTTCCAAAATTTCACCCTAGGCTAAATTTGATATTTTGAATCCAAAAAAGAAGTCCATTTTGAAATATATAATATATATAATTTCAAAAAGTAGGTATTACTATTCATAACGGCTAGTTTGATTGGTTGTGGTGCGTGTTAGAAATCGAAGTTGCGTACAACACACGCTACTGTATTATTCAAAGGAAAGCGTACTGTGGAATCATGTGATGTTTCATTTTAAATTTTTGATGTTCTCATTTAGTCAAAAAGTTTAAAATATTGTATTTAAAAAGGGTTCACTATTAAAAGTTGGTAAAAGTGGAATACTGAAAATGAATTTGTTCTTACATTATGTCTATGAAACTCATAATATGGATTCTAAAATTATAATGATTATATAAAGTTTATAATTTAGTTAATACTATTCATAACCTCTTTTGAATAGCTTGTTTGGTAAGTCATGGTTCTCTTGAACTCAGTGTTGCCTGTAGTGCAAGTTATTGAATTATTTTGAAGAAATAACACACTATGAAATCTAGGGGTGTTACATTCTCCCCTCCTTCAATAAATTGCGTCCTCGCAATTTGAAAATGTTCTTTGAAAATAAAAGGTCGAAATTAGAAAATATCATTGTTGAAAAACCCATATCGAAAATTGGGTTACTAAAATTTATTCTTAATATAAGGAAAAGAGAAATTAAAGGGTCACCACCAAATTATGATCTCGATTAGGAGAACATTGGTGGAAATTAGAGACATATATTTGGATGAAAAATGTAAATATTTATAGGTAGTGAGTTAGGTCATCAATCACAAACAAGTGTAAAATTGAGGTCCTTAAAATCATTAATCTATGATGATTTGAAAGACCATCGGTTCAACAAAACATAGGGTATTAGGATAACACATTTTAGGTTGTAGGATTCCTTAAATAAAGTATAAGAATTAATTTCTTCATAGAATAAGAGAAGAAGAAAAATATATTCTTGACAAGTAGAGTTCCATCCTTTAACTAATTTCTACCACAAACTCATCTTTCACTCTAAAAGATAATAGAACATAAAAATAATATTCTATTTATCCTATTCGTATAGGGTTAAAAAAATGAATTTATAATTCATCTAAAAGAACCATTAATAAAATGAAATTATTCAAACCAGGACATCACGTGGGTCACTGGTAGGTGATACACAGTTGTCGCCCTTTGGTTGTGGGTTCAAGTCTCGCGGACTTTCCAGACGCGACGGGTTGTCGCCCGACCTCCGGGTTGTCCTTTTATGGAAATCCAAAATAATACAAACTAGAACTTATCCAAAATACTTCAGTCCAAAATTTATAAGGAAGGTAAACACAATAAATATCCTTTTTTCTGCGTAATAACATGTGAACATCATCATCATGTATTCTTTTAAAACACTGAAACATCCTGAATTACCATAAAACCATATTGATTACATTCATGATCATTTATTCCTTAACGAATAATAGAGATACTCCTTCAATCCAAAAATGTATTAAAACCCAACAATGATGGAATATACAAATCATTAATCAGTTTCAAGGTTGTCAAGAATATCCAATATAGTTTATCCAAATCAATCATGTATTATTCCAAAATCACTACCTCAGTATCAGAACTATATTATGGTTTATCATTCTCTCCACCATATATTTTCGAAAAATTTATCCTTCTATGGAGTCACTTTTCTTTGTTCCACACAATCTTAAGTCCTTAATGAAATAGTACTGCAGTACAATCCTTATATACTCCATAATTATTATAACAAGTAAATTGTTGATACAACACTCAAATGACATAATCTATACAAGAACTCTAATCATTCCTCTTCATCTGTGGTAGTATCATAACTTGATTATTATCCAATAGCATCATTTGTGGCATAGTCTGATGACTGGGACATAGGTTTGCGTAGTGTCCAAACTCCTTGCAAATGAAGCATTGTACATTTGAAACCATTTTCTTACCCTTGCAGTCATGCACATTGTGCCCTTTTCCTCCACACTTATAACAAAATCCCATTCCTTTCAGGCAAGTTCCAGGGTGTTTCTTCCCACAATTATCACATATGGGAAAATTATTCTTTTCCCTCTCCCCTTTATCCATTTTTCTCTCTTCCATCCTTTTCTTCTCTTGCTTCCCTTCAAAGCCATAGGACTCAGTAAAATATTTACTTATCTTATCAACACATGATATTATTTCTTCATATGATGATAATACATGGGAGACTATTTCTCTTATAAATTCTAGCTTAAGACCATGAAAGATATGATCCTTCTTTCTCTTTGGATCATGTGCATTGTTGGAGTTCTCATTCCTTCTACTGGGCGCCATTTCTAAACAATGTCATACACTAGATTAGTTTATGAATAACAATACCTAATCCCAAACTTGTAAAACAAATAACATAAATTAAATATTTATGGATATAATCCATAATCATAAAAATGTCTCCTTTGAGGAAGTATATACTCATAAACCCTTAATAATGGTTTGTAAAGAAAATGAGAATTATCCTAAGCATATCCCACGGGAGTGTCGTAACCAAGAGTGGAGCAAGGCCTGTTTTCGTGCACCAGTTCCCATTCGAGTCTAGCTCAAAGCGGTGTTTTCGGGTTTTACCCCTAGGTACATCTGTGCCAGAGCCACCTCTACCTGATCGTATCCAGACAGGGATGTATTGCTTGGAAAACTCACAAAATCTCTACAATTCAAAAATTCTAGGAAGTTCTTCTATACTAATCCTCAAAGTCCATCTTAGGTCTATGTGCTCTAATCAGATTTTATATAAATCTAGCTTCCAAGGTTTGTACTAAACTTCCTCTGATACCAACTTTAACACCCCAACCCCAGTTACCCAGAGTCGGTGCATTATTACATGACATTGACATGATCACAAGAAAGATAAAATCTTGAAAGACCGATTGGTTTAGTAGCCTTGGAAATAATAGATATATTCATAAAGTTTTACATTACATCATAATGCGAAAAACTACTACAACATCATATGTCTCCATAGTCCACACTATTATCCCCTCATAATATCCCTGCAGGTCATTCATAATTTACTTCTTCACATCCTGGGGAAAATAAAACATAGAAAAGGGGTGAGCTCAAATAGCCCGTAAGGATAACAATATAGTGGAAACTTTCATAAATAAGAATAAACATTTAAGGCAATGTATAACTAAAACAAAATCCTTTTTAAACTTGAACTTCAACATAGTATGGAAAAAATAAATTGAAACAATGCCATTTAATTTTTCACATGGATATTCTTCTAATCGAATAATCACATGAAATATCAATAACCACTTTCATAACGATGGAATTCATAATGTCAGACTATCATAACCACATAGCCAAGGCCTCGTGCCAAGTCTACAAATATGATTTTGTCAAGGCCTTATGCCAAGACATTAGTTTGTCTCATGAGACCTACCGATGCATCGAAAAGCTATATTGGGCTCCACCTGTCACATATTAAGTCCAATGCATTCCCATATGAAAAGGTTTGAAACATTCGTATTAAAACTAGCATACGAAATGTCAATACGATCACTATAAACCATGAATGGTATAAAAATAGCACATCCACAGTCAAACATATCACAAAACCTTCAATACAATATAGAAGTTTTTTATCTTAATAAATCAACTTCAAATAAGCGTAAAATCAATCAAAGGATGTTGACATAGATGACATCAAAACTAGTTGAAAGAAATATCACTTTTTTTAAATCATTTAAAAGTCACACATTTAAAAAGGAAGTAATTTAAAATAGATTTTTGAATCAAAGTATACCATACCACTTCGAAACTTTTGAAAAAAAATATCATTTCAAAACATTCATGTCCACATAAATAAATCCTTAAAATCCTTTTGAAAACATGGACATTAATTAAAAATATTTAGAAAGATAAATCCTTAAAATTTTTAAAATTATGATTTTGATAAAGAGTACCTTTCAGAAATTCTTAAAATATTCATTTTTAAATCATTTAAAAGTCACATAATTATAAAATAAAACATTTACATTGAAAATATCCTTATAAGCTTGTAAGGGAATCTTTTAAAATTTTATAATGGTGGAAAATAGCCGCACCCGCCGTATATGTTAAAAAAACATTCTTACCTTAATTCTATCGAAAAGGTTAAAAAGGGACCTTATTTGGAAAACGACGGAAAGATTCCTTTATAAACATCTTATAAAAAGTAAAACAAGGGTATAAATGACTTAAACCCATATTCTGTAAAATAGTAAGAATGTTTTGAAATACATTTTCAAGAAACATGGATGTGGATGATAAAGAGATACCAGTAGATTATTACCTATAAACAACCTTGGATAATGAAGAGATTGTGAAATAAACCCTGACCTTGTACTTTTCCTAAGTTGAGGGTAGGTTAACCTCCTGTATAATGGTGAAATAATTTTTATTAAATTATACAATAATCATTTATATTAATATGATATCATATATGATCTTTTAACATTATTTTGTTAATAATATCATAGTATTATAGTTGTTTTGGGTGTTAACTTACTTGTTTTCTTTTATATGTTTTGTTAAATAATCCATGTTTGTAATGGTTAGTTTTTATATTATTCATATCCAAAATGATATCATTTCATTAAACATCATTTTTAAATCATCAAATGATAATTATACTTGAATGGATATGATGGATAATGAATCTCATCGCGTTCGTGGAGGCGGTAGTCCGTACGTACGCACGAGCGACAATATCATTCTTTTGATATTAAAATAATATATAATTAGATATTATATCATATATACAGATCATTATAATGATGTATTTATTATTTAAATGAGTTACACATCATTATTATACCCATCCAAATAATAATATATTGAATAACAATTACACCACGACGTGGAGACGGTAAGTTGTACGTACGCACGTATGGTGACATGTTATTAAAAGGGTGGATAGAATACTAAATGTGGTTGTACCATATTTATAATAACATCAAATTATATATAAGACACTGGAGTTATTATTTTAGAATGGAAATAACAAAGAACGAAGAAGTGGAAGAAGAAAGGAACTTGAAAAATGGTGGTGAAAACATTACCTCTTCTTCGGGTTCTTCCTTTTGATTTGATCAAAAGGGCTCATTAGGTTGGCTTTCTAATAAAACTAAGGCCTCTACGTTGTAGTGAGGGAAATTTAGAGAGTATTGGGGATGATTGTGGCCGAACCAAAAGGCTTTGAAGTTGTGAAGTAATGAGAAGGTGGAGTTCCCTTTTATAAGAGGGGTGAGGTGCATCTTTGGAAAAGCTAGAAATATTAATTTATAATAAATTCATATTCGGTTTCTAATGGCTCCAATGTTGATTATTCAAAGGTTAAGGTGTTTATATCTCGTAAACCATTCAACCAATTGAATTTAGATAGGTTTGGGTTACTATATTAACCTTATCTTTTAGTTTTAACTCTTAGTCAATTAGTTTGACATTTACCATGTCACATTGTATTTTTATATTATATAGTTAATAAAATTACTATATACAACCAAGAGACCCCCAAGTGGTCCTTTAAATATACAACTATCATGATATAAGTCTCTTGGACGAAACTGAGATTTTTAGGAATTTAATATCAATTACTAATATAATATTTGTTTTAAAAACTCTTTTATATCAATTTTGACACTATTCAATGGTTGATTTTTGTGAAACTTATATCAGAATTATTACTTTGAAAAAAGTAAATTATATCAATCCTAATATATCATTTTATCCATGAAAATTATTTTAATTCATTAAAAGTTTCAAATTATATTTATTTGGATATTTATAATATCAATTAGTTTAAATTTTCACTATTATGGTATTTACTGCATCATCATTTTGCCATAAATAAATTAAATGATTTTATGTCTAAAAATTATAAATAAAATATAATTATGTAGGAAATAATTTAATCTTTCTAATTAATATTTACAATAAAAAATCTAACATATATAACCCTGTATAAAAATTGTTTTTCTGAAAGATATATGCTTGTGTCATTTTTGTATTCATTTTAACTTAATTTCAATAAAGTGTCCCTATCACTTACAAGTGGCACCATGGGGTCCCAAAATCGACCCAATGATGCCTATGTTCGAAATGGAATCAACTAATAAGGTTAGGAAACGTTTTAGGGTAATTTATTATTATTATAATATTATTTTTTAACCCTTATTTACAGGATTTACCCTTTAACCATGGTAAATAAAATATTTACCGAAGTAATTATTCAAAATGTCTAAAAATAAAAGTTACCTATTTACACAATTTGAACCTCCTGATTCCAAATATGGAATCCATGTTTCCATATTCAAAACACAGAAGTGGCAGGAATTAATTTAAAATTAATTCCCGCTGTCAAAACAAAAAGCGTGTTTTTAAGATATAATAACTGTCAAAAGATTGATACTTGTTTATGTTTGGTTTAATTGTGAAATTATTTCCAATGAACAACATTGTATTAAATGGTAAAAATATATTATAAATATACTTTTAAACCACTCAAATTCATAATTTATCAATATAAATTATTTTGATTAAAAAAGTTTTTTTTAATTAAAATTTACTAATTTTCACTATTCATCAAAATATAAGTGTTATCCGAAAAGTTCCAAAGATTCACCCTAGGCTAAATTTGATATTCCGAATCCAAAAATGCAGTCCATTTTGAAATATAAAATATATATAATTTCAAAAATTATGTATTACTATTCATAATGGTTAGTTTGATTGGTTGAAGTGTGTGTTAGAACTCGAAGTTGCGTACAACACACGCTACTGTATTATTCAATGGAAAGCATACCATGGAAGCTTGGGATGTTTCATTTTAAAATATTGATGTCCTCATTTATTCAAAATGTTTAAAATATTTTATTTAAAAAGGGTTCACTATTAAAAGTTGGTAAAAGTGCAATACTGAAAATTAATTTGTTCTTACATTATGTCTAAGAAACTCATAATATGGATTCTAAAATTATAAGGATTATATATAGTTTATAATTTAGTTAATACTATTCATAACCACTTTTGAACGGCTTGTTTGGTAATTCATGGTGCGCTTGAACTCAGTGTTGCGTGTAGTGCAAGTTATTGAATTATTTTTAAGAAATAACACACAATGAAATCTTGGGGTGTTACATATCGATTATATTTGTGTATTTATAAAACTACATAACATTTGGAGATAAGAAATGAAATTCACCGTTCATGGAGACCGTAATTCTTATGTACTCATGAACACTACATTCATTTCTATTTCATATTTAATGGAATTAAAACTAAATGATACATAGGTATATTATAATTATAGAATAATATAATATGATATATATATGTTACATAATTTCATTAACACCATCCTTTATATGTTCCATGTATGTTATGAACGAATCATACCACCTTGAGGGGGCGGTAGTCAGTATTTCTTCAAATGAAATTATCTTATATACACATATTTGAAAGCATAAATGAATGTTGGTAAATAAAAATTAAAGAAGCATATAGAAAACATACACATAATATATATCATATATAAATAAAATTTTATCATAATGGACACTATAAGAGGAGGTAGGTGAAGATTGAACAATCATCGTTTTGTGAGGCATTAGTTTTCCATCCCCGGAAACAGTATGTTCATTACCCATTAGATGTAGGAGTGTGTAAGTGTATTTTGAACCCTTATCATAAAAACAACCAAGTATATTTATGATACTAGTTTTGTTATAAAATAAATGAATAATAAGATTTTAGGGGGTTGGAGAAGTAAAATAAAACCAAATAACTTAAGAGAAGATGTTACCATTAAATCGGGTAACTCTCATTGGTTTGAACCTAAATGATTTCTTGAGGATCCTTCTACATAAGGTAAGGCTTTTATGAGGTTGAGAGGGGGTAGGAGCATAATTTGGATGAGGTCTTATGAGAAAAGAGTCTTGAGAAATATGGGGAATGGATTAGAAATGAGGGCTTTTTATAAGGGGGAGGAGGGGCACTTTAGGGAAGTTTGAATATATTATTTAATTATATAATAATTTTCTATTTCTAAAAGTAAAAAACATGTTAAATTCATTGATAAGATGACTCATGGTGGAAATAAAATCATCCAATAAGAATTCTACAGGTTTTGGATATTATTTTAATCATTATAATCTTATTTATTTAAATCATTTATTAATGAGGTAAAGACAACATAATTATTGCATAATAAATAATTTAATTTATTTAAGGTATAAAAATCATAAAAAAATAACATAATTTCTGAAATATTTTCATCTTTATAATGAATATTTATAGTTGAATAGATAAATTATATAACCCCATTTAAAAATTTATTTATTTAAAGATATATGTTTTAGTCATTTTTGTCTTTACATTAAATTAATTAATATAAAGTGTCATTATCACTCTTAAGTGGCCCCATGGGGTCCCAAAACAGACCCAAGGATTCCCATGGTCTTCCATGACTCATACAAGAATGTTAGGACACATGGAAAGTTAATTTTGTATTATTATAATATTCTCTTTACCTTTAATTACCCTATTTACCTTTAACTACAGTAAATAAAAGTCATAAGCTACTATTCACCAAAAATTATTTTCAACTTATTGAACCAAATTTTACTTATTAATAACAACCATGTATATCAGATTTTATAATTTCAATTCACAAAAGCGGTAAAATTTCATTTAAAGGAAAAATTCAGTTTTTAACTACAACTTAGTGGTTTAACTATTCATAAAAAATTAATGTTTTTCATAAAAATACCAAAAAATCACCCTATGATATATTTTATATTAATAATTTAAAAATTATATCTCTTTTACCAAATACAATACATATAATTGGCATTAATTAATTTAATACTAATTGATATTATTGAAACAAAAAGGGTGTTTCTAAGAAATAATAACAATCAAAAGATTGACATTTGTTTATGTCCAATGTCAAAGAGAAATTACTTACAATGACAAACATTGGATTGAATGGTAATAATATATTCTAATTACACAATAAAAACATTTAAAAATATAATCTACCCATATAAATAAATAAGACTAAAATGTAGTTTTTAATTTAAATACAATATTTTTCACTTTTCATTAAATATTGAATTTTATCAGAAAAATACCCAAAATTTACCCAATATAAATTTTGATGTCTTATTTCTAAATAAGAATTTTATTTGGTCAAATATAATATATAAAAGTGACTGCAACTATATTTAAGGAGTATTTTCCATTAAAAGGTTGTAATTCAACCTCTTAATGAAAATTATGCTTAAAATGACATTCATTCATATTTTAAGCCTCTAACATTTATTGGATAAAAGTAAAAACCATTAACAAACATGTATAATAATATTTTAATTAGTTATGTTCATTCCTTCCAATACAATGTCTAGGCATTGGCTACAATTTAAAATAATAATATTACATTATTATTTTGCAGTACAACTAATCATTGTGTGCAACGTAAGATTTCAAAGAAACCTTTTGTTGCGTATTAAGTAAGCCATCAAACATAGAATACCCTTAAAAATAAAATTAATATTTAGTTCAAAAATATTAATAAATATGAAATTTTCATATTCATTATTTACTTGGGATGATACATATGGGTTTTAATTTCGTCATTGGAAACTAATTGTAAAAAATATGGATAAACTATGAGATTGCAACCCAAAACCATTTCCAAATTGATAAAATTATAATCATGATCCCCATGAAAGAATGAAGTAAAATGAAACCTCAAATATCATATAAATAATTCAATTACATATAAAACACATCAACATGGATGTATATAATCCTCATAAAATAAGATTTGTGCAAAACATAACCTATACTCAAAATAATTGAATTTGAGATGATAAAAACTTACATATTTTAAAATAAATGAATCTAAACCTCATGAAAGATAGAATATAATATATATTTTAAATACCAATAATTATTATGAAAATAATAATAAAATAATTTCTTGGGTATTATATAAAACACCCAATTGAATCAAGTTGTTAATATATTATATGTCTCACAGAAACAAATGCAGTATGAGAAAAAGTTACCGCATGCTTTTGTTTCATCGACTATTATCCATTATCATATTTAATAGGTATATATTTACTATAATTAAATACTAATTTCATTAAAAAAACTATAATATCATATATGACCATATGTTATCATTTTATTGAAAATTTATTAACTATTCCTTATTAAAATCCTCATTTTATGTGTTAACTGTTTTGTTATTCATGAGATTTTCAGTTTGGGAGATCAATTCATTGTAATTTGATCATTTTAAAATAAAATATAAAATTTCAATAATGATTTACATATTAAATATTTTAATTATTTACATATTTATAGTCACCTTTATAATTAATAGACAAAAAAATGAATTACAGTCTTCATGCCGACAGTACGTCGTATCAATGCCGGGAAATTCTTTTCATTTTTCAGTGGAGGGAATGAATGAAATGTATATATTAATTAAACATTATGTAATATTTATTTTATAATATATATGATATATATTTACTAAATATATCATTATTTATATCCATGTAACATTAAATATAAAGAAATTATCATCATTTCATGGAGGTGGTAGTCCACACATATGAATGAATGAAATTTTCATTTTCCAAAATATTAAATGGTAAAAAGGTTTATTTTATTTTATAAATATATATATAATTATAATTATTCCATAATTATCATATATAAACATTATATACATAATAATTACCCTACCTAAAATATAGTAATGTAAAATTAATTGTATCACAATGTGAAGATAGTGATTCATATATACGCAAGAGAAATATTTTTGTACACCATTTTATTTAGAAGAGGGTTAATAAATGTTGAATCATAATAAAAATTACATTTATTCATAAAGAAGATACAAAAGATATAATATTATGGTAAATACCATGTACTATTAATGGTAAAATAAGATGTAATAATGACAATGATTTTGTTATGTTGATTTTTTCATCTCTAAAGTAACTCCTTTGGATCGTCTCTTGATGGCCCAATCGATGGCCTAATAGGGATATAGAAACCTCTAGAACATGGTTAGTGATGTTTATAATATAATTATCCTCATTTTGGTTTTACCATATGGAAAAATACGGTGTAAAAAAGAGGAAGGATTGATGTCATTTTTTACGATATGGAAAGGACACACATACAATTTCTTTCAATGTTGTCAAAATCATAATGTAATTATCATGTAAAATTATTCAAAGAAGAGATGAATTTGGTGAAAAAGATGTATTGAAGAATTTGTCTATATATTAAATAAATTAATTTAAATGGCATAACTCCACTAAAAAAACTCATTTATAGAAAGTGATAGATATATTATATATTCTTATAAAAAACTTTAAACCCTATTTTATCAGTTTTACCCATTACAAGGAGAAAGAAAATACTATGGTTACTATAAAAATTTTCCAAAAAAAGTGAAATTTTTATCAAATTATATCCTCATAATTCTAATTTTGAAATTAATTATTCATGAATCAATTTTGTAAAGTTCAATAATATCATTTTTATATAATTGTGAAAAATATGACGAAAATGACTTTTTAGAAAAATATATATTTAAAAATAACATTATATTTAGAATTTTCACATTATTAGAACAAATTATTAGATAAAATATATTATTGAATACAAAATATAAAAATTTTATTGAAATAATTAAACATTAGAGATTAATTTAATTTATTATGAGAATGAATCCTTGTGCGCATAAACATAATTTTTTTAAAAATAAATTCTCTTACATAACCATGATTTTTATTTTAATTAATAATCAAAGGATATATAAGCATATTATTTTATAAATCTATAAACATTATATTTTTTAAAATATTGTTGGTCGTATTCATACCCTCCAATTTATGGGCTATATTATAATGGTATAATATATTACAGTTCATTGGAACATGATGCCTGGTGTTTCACAAGAAATAAAAAATGAAATAAAGTAAAATAAAATCTAGATTAAAATACCATCACTATTAATGCAGTCCACTTTAGAACCTTTCAATTAACTTCTTCAATAACAATGTTCATTCTTTGCAAAATACTGCAAGTATTTATAGTTCACTCCATGCATGTATTTTTTGGTGTATGTATATATTTTTTATAATATCTGGTACTTGTGTTCCCATGAGTTTATTTAATGGACTTATACTTAGTTAGCCATGTATGGATTGTGTTTGTCATCCTGAGTTGTCATAGAACCCCAATGTACAATTTGTGGTAGTTTTCTATTTTTTCTTTCATCTTTTGTATTGTGTCCTTGTACACTGATATTGTTGTATATAATTATTTATTAAATGATATAAATGTATTTTACATTGATTACTGGTAATTTTAAGGAGTGAAATCATTCCGAACTATTATCTTCATATTTATAGTAACAAATTTCCAACCCATGGGGATTGATAACACTCTTTCCGTGAATGGAGAATCAGTTTAGATTTTGACTTGGATAGTAATCCGTGATAGTTCATTACAAAAGGTAAGAATGGGAGGAATTCATTAAAATAATGTAAATTTATTTAAATTAACTTATTTTATATGAGGTGAGTTATTATATGAAGGATAATAGGAATGTGGATGCGATATAGAGGTACCTCATGTGTGGGTTCTTGATCCCCACCACATCAAGATGATAATTGAGATACTAGGGAATATATGGGAATGGGTATTTATTTTGAGTTATATTATTCCTGGTGATGAATGATATTTAAATTCCACATGATATATATTTTATTTTTTGTATCTGTTATGAGTATTGGATTTTAAAAATAGTTCAACAGAGTTGTAACATGCATTTTCTATTATTTAATCTGTAGGTAAATGATATAACTAATATGGATTTTAGACTAGTATTATTAATTAGGTTGGTTTATATTTTACCACGCCAGGATAGATATCCATAGATAGATCTAATCTATAAAGACATTTTTACCTATCATTATATTCAAAATTGACTTCACTCATGTGAGGATGTTTTAAGGGTTCTTATTTTGGAAGAACATTATGGGTGTTCAATGTTTCATGATATTGTTTTTTTTCAACATTAACCCCCTTGTTTATGATTTTAAATCATCATAAAAACCAAATTGTGTCTGGAAAACAAAACTTTTGAGTTATTTGAAAAATAATATGAATTTAAAAAGGTTGTCTTTATGGAAATTGTGGTTCATAAAATTTATTTTAAAATACTATTGTCTGATTTAGCAACAGAATGTATTCAAAAGGACTCTGGGATTGCAAGGGTATTAATAAAAAAATATATTTTTGGGGAAAATAAGAATAATTCTTTAGAAATCATGGAATTATTAACCTGATATTTTCACATAATTTTAGAAACATAGATGAATTTATATTAGTATTACATATTTTGATGAATATTGTAATATTTTATAAATACTGAAAATCATGTTCAGTTAGAAACAATTAATGCATTGATTAAAGTAGTTTGCATATTGTTTTAATGATTTTTTATTATTTTTCATTTTTTGGGGTTTTTTATTCTTGAGTTGATGACCATGTGTTTCATCATGTCCATAAATATCTCCCAAAAATTCATTCATGAAGGATATAATGTTTAACCATATGTTTTTTTCATGATAACATCCATTTTCAATTTTTTGAAGTGGAATCCCTAATTGAAAAAATATCCAATCATTGAATTGATTGGTGGATTAAAATATATTATAGTATTTAGACCCATCCAATGTATTCTTAGAACATGGTCCTCCTTTATATGGCGGTGACTAGTATTCCCCTGATGAAATAAAATGGCTTGATGGTGTTTATTATAACTCTAATTCGCTCAAAACTCCAAAAGCATTGAGGGTTGTGTATATGAACTATTTTATTTTGGAAAATGAATGAGTGTGGTGGGTTCTTGTCATGACTTGTCCCCCAGGGCCTATTCCATGACTACCCCAAGCCCACCTTCCATAGGCCAGGGGCCGGCGACAAGCACCGAAAGACGTATTTTCTAAAATGGGATGGCATTTCCTTTATAAACTATAATTCACACAAGACAAGAGCACGACCATATACAATCACAAAGTAAACTATATAGTAAACATAGTGTGTACATAAATTAAAGAGGCCAGAATACAAGACCAACTGGAAATTACAAGAAAAATTGGAAAGTACAAATAAAACTGATTATAGTTCCTGGGAACACCCGCCAAGGATCCTACCAAAAGGGTAGGTACAGCTCTCGAATGATCATATCTACAAATCACCTCATCCATGTTCCAAATCTGAGTAGTCTCCGGTCTAGGTACCCTCGTACTCAGTCAGTGATGTACATCATCTGACCTAGACACAACGAGGTGTGGTTATAGCTTGTGGAGGGGTGAGAATAAAAATACTCAGTAGGGACCCTAAGACCCCCGAAGGTGTCTCAAATCCACAAAGGATAAACCAAAAAACATAGAAACAACAGTCAAACCTTCTTTGGTATATGCCCATTAATATACCCAAGTTACTAGAATATACCCAAATCACATAGGAGGGAAGAATACCATAGAGGTATAACCGCGATGGTAGGAGTACAACATTGGTATCACCTTGATGATAATATACCACACAGGAACACCATGAAGATATAATACTCATTTGAAACAAGGTATACTACTCTGAGAAATGAGATTATGTTGTTAACCGACACAGGATTGCTATGAAAGCTGAAAGTAAGGCATAAGTTTTATTAGGGATAATAATAAGTTACATTCCCAGTCACAACATAGAACACCTTGGATATTGGAGAAATACTCCTATAATAAGTACAGTGCGCATGTTGTGTCACACAGAGGAACTTTCTACTAAACTTGGACTGCTCAGGTACTCCTCCGGTCAAGTACCGTGGGTCTGCCGTGTCACCAAGAGGCGCTCCCCACTATGGGTATGTTGCGTGACACAGAGGCGCACCCCCTCATGGCCTGATTAGTTACTCCTACTATCATGTACCATGTGTCTGCCTCTTTACACATAGGGACTCCCCAACTTAGGACTTCCGCATCACACAGAGGTGCTCCCCACTAGGCACGTCAAGTCACTTAGGGTCGAAATAGTTAGCAGTCGTCAAATCTCAGCCAGTCGCAGGGTTCTGTATGTAGTGCTCCTGGGAGAACCACTCTCCAAGCCATCAGTAAAACCTCAACTACCCCGAATATCCACGAAGAGGTATCCCAAACGTCTGTCACATCATAAGGGACACTACGCAATAGATGGCGCGCCAATCAGGTGCCCGGTCTATAAATTATTAGCATCTCCGCTTGGAGGTCCCGGTTGGATTCGGGTCCGATCCGACCCAGTCGTACTCCAAACTTATCCAAAACTCAAGTGGGGTATACCAAAATGACTGTCTTGATCCTAGGATTTCTGTTCCATAGATGGTTTGTCAAACGGATTTGCAGTTCTCATGTTACGACCAAAAAGGTGTAATTGTGTTCGGATGGTCCCTGGTCCGGTCCGACCCCATAGGACTGACCGACAGGACCTGACCTAGGCCAACCTGACTCGGTTCAGGTTGACCCTCACCGTCCCCGGTCCGGCCCATCCCGGATCCAACCTGGATGTCCTGGGCCTTGGCAGGCCAAGCCCATTGGGTTGTGGTCCCCCCGGCCCTCATAGTGTGCGGCCTAGCCTGGCCCGCATTGGGTGTGGTCCGGCTAGGCCCGCACTGGGCACGGTCTAGTGGGGTAGCCCGCTTGCGCGGTCCCCTCTAGATAGAGCCTAAGGGGGAGTAGAACCCCTTACATTTGTATTACCAAAGGGTATCACCTTAGAAAATTCCATGACACCTGCGGGACACGAGCGGGTCCCGCTATACCGCAACGGTCGGCCGGTGTTCCGGCCGGTCCTCCTCCCAACGACGCGGTTGTGCACCGCTGCACCACCGTGTTCGGCTGGGTGCCTCCTTCTCTTTGGCCTCCATCACGACAAAGCGGCCACAGTCTTCTACTCATCCAGCAGTAGGGACACGTGCCACCCTACCTTCATGCAGCCGAGCTGTGTGTCAGACCTCTTCTAATTCGATGGATCACTACATCTCAGTTATTAGATGGATAAATAAAACAATCACATATTCACTATCATTGGGTCGAGTGCTCCACGTCTACATTTTGCGCTCAAAAAAATATTGCATTTCAAGTGTCATTAAATATTTTTTGTTGAAGAACGCATGGAGAATGCTTAGAGAATCAAAAGATAAGAGGCATGGTATATGCACGGGACGATGGCCATTTTAGTTTGGCCATCTTCAGTGTGAAAACTGAATATGAAGAATCGATAAATAATTAATATCATATTTAAATACCCTACCTTGATTTTTCGATGGAGATGGCGCGAGAATAAGACGAAGTCCTTAATGATCGACGTCGGCATTTTTCACCCCCAAAAGATGCTCAAATGTCGGTTCCTCATTCTTCGATTCTGGAAGTCTTTCTTCATTGGAGGATCTCTTTTGTTGAAGAATGATCAATCCAACTCTCCAAAGCAGTCACCTCCTTTTCCAACTCCCTTTTCCCATGAGAGATGAGGTTCCAAATTATATATTCTTAAGAAAAAATTTTCTTAATGTTTGTAAATTAATTAAATTATGTTGGCACATTTAATTTGTAGAAATCGAAGAGTTTAATGATGATTTTTTAACTCCAAATTCATGAATCCTATTAATTAAAGAGGAAATTGGTTACACATTTTGTGTTACCGTGCATTTAATGTACAACATTAAATGCTCTAATACCTTGGTGTGCTCACCACCTGCATGTTTCAAATGGGAGGTTTCAAATGAAAAATAAAATAAAGCATGTTTATTTTATTTTCTCCCACCAAAAGTCCAAAAACTAACTTTCACCCTCGACCTGCAGTGGTTGAGGTGAAGGTCTCCATAAGAGAATATCGGTACTGAATGTTAAACGGTGTCATCAGATTTCAATTCCATGGACCAATCCAAATGTACCAAAATTCCTCTCATGCGTTTACTGAACATACCCAAAAAAAATTCAGAAAATTATTAACAGTCACCCTTGACCCGTTCCAGTTGAGGTTATGATCTGCTAAAGTAAAACATGCCCCAACGAACCCGATAGTACTCTCATATTTCTAATCTGAGTTACCATTTAGATGTTCTATATTTTACAATAAAATAATTGTCACATAGTTATTTTATTTAAGAGAGGAAAATAACATTCTCTGGTGGCCTATACTGGCCAAAGTTAGTATTTTCCTAAAAACAGCATACCATCACGAGTTCAGCAATGCTCTTGTATTTTTAATATGAGTGACTGTTTGTGAGTTATAAGAAGTTGAAAAATAAAATAACATTCCTTAATTATTTTATTTATGGTAGGCCATTTTCATATTTTCTCACCGTAGGCTTGCGGTGACTAAACATAAGTCGCACCAAGGGTAAACCCGCCATTCTGAGCGCAATGGTACCCTCGGATTTCCAATCTGGGAAACCATTTATGTGTTATTCTATTTTTTTAGAAAAAATGCTTAACTGTGTTAATTAAAGGATAACAATACCTTTACAGTTTATTCGAGGCACTTCGGACCTCAGATTCATGCCCCGTCAGATTTCACGGTCTCGAAATAATTTTAGATAATTAGAAAAAAAATTATACTGAAATTATGGTTCATTAAATTTGCCCAACCATAGGGATTCATGTCCCTTAAAGCCAAAAAATATAATAAGGAAAGAAATAGGGGTACTGAGCACTAATCTGAGCCTCCCGCTCCAATGTGCTCTCTTGATGGTTCCTATGCTGCTAGAGAACACGCACCAGAGATATCGACCTCCCACGGAGGACCTGCTCCTGTCGATCCACAAACTCTACTGGGAAATCCATGAAAGTCACCCCATCATCAATTAATATCTCACCCTAGTTGATAATGTGTGATTTATCATGCACGAATCTCCTCAACTATAAGACATGGAAAACATTATATTCATGTTGCATCATTAGGGAAAGAGATAAACGATACACCACCTCACTCACTCTACTGAGAATCTTGAAAGGTCCGAGGAACCTCAATGATAACTTGTCAAGCCGTAAAAATGTTTGCAAGCCTCATCGAGGTGAGACCCATAGGAAGACATAGTCTCCCTCCTCCTGTCGGCATAAGTCTTGTGACGGATCCGAGCAGTTTTTACTAGCTATCAAGTGAGGCATCGTGATTCAAAATTTACCACTACTTTCTTCATCCCGAGATATCAGAACTGACATCGGAGCACCTGCAACATCTTTTCCACTCTAGGATGTACCGTTAAAGCAGATGTATGGATCTATCTCAACACCACCTTCCAAAGCATCACGTGTACCATGGTGCGTCCTTTGAAGAGGATTATGTGCTCGCCACCATCAGAAAATCCTTCAAGAGACCATCTTAAGGATATATGAGAAAATCAGGCCTCGCAGTCAACGTTTCAATCTGTGCCCCCACCAAATTTTTTGAAGAAGTTGAGCTGTGACGGTCATAGATATGAGGTGTGCTGCTCCATCTCTATCCACGAAAGAGACTTGCAACGTGGCCTGCTACTTCGCCGCCTCACTCAGAAACTATATCCATATCTCTTACGGAGTGCATCTACTACAATGTTCCCATTCCTAGGGGTATAGACTATCTCATTGTCATAGTTTTGGAGGATCCCTAGCCACTCATGTTGGGAAATGAAAACTCAAAACTCTTACCACCACGAGGGTAAGGTTGGCTGACTCATGAGTGATCGGCCACACCCTCTATGCCGGAGAATATCCTATGCTTCCTTGGTTTCCTTTTATAATGACTAAGAAAAACCCCATCCCAACTTTGTAGATAAACCAAATCCTTTTTGCCTAATACTGTCAATCTGGTTATGAACTGTGGATGTCTAGTCATACCCAAACTAGCATCGTATGGCCTCGACTCTGTCCCCAAGAGGTCCCAACCGAAACTCGCATCTCAAGGGTTAAATCATACAGCCGGTGTAAGTGTGATTATCAAGTCTCATCCCAATGGTATCTCCAAACGTGAGGGTCAAGTAAATGTCTTAACCTGAAACTCTAGGTCTTGAACATGATGCTGGGAATGAAGGAATTATTTGTACATATATCAATTAATACGGCGTCTATTAGTACACACAAAGTTTTCATCGAATCCTTCCATGAGCCCTTGGGTGACACTCCATGACCAAATCCAGCTACTCCCTTCCCTTTTCCTCCATCTCCATGAGCCTAGTAGGGACCACATTGGTATAGTGGTTGTAACTTGTAGAAATATATACCACCTCATACTGCTCTCCTAGATCTACATCCACATCTTCTGCCATGCCGATTCATATGTCCCAAACACTGCTTCTCCCTGAAACATTGTACACTCCCAAGTCTCTGAGGCTGGCATCAGTTTCCTGCTTTCCCACTATTAATATTCATGGGTTTCATCTGCTCTTCCAAATAATATTAAACCAAAAAGGGTCTCTCTAGAACCCTATCATGAGTGGGAATGATTGGATAAAATGTGTTGGATTGGATGTCCCTAATCACACCCCACTCGGAGGTCTGAGCCCGGAAGCAATGATCATATTGTACTAATCGAGTACCTGGGATGGTCGGTATGCCTCGATGAATACTCAGGTACCGAGAGTCATCTTACTGAAGCTGTAGAAGTTATAGAGAACTCTCAGACACCTCCTCAAGCCAGTTTTCAGCCGCCTGTGAGTCGGGCTTTCCTCGGAACCTAAAGGGTATCTGATACTGAAACTCAAATAAGTCACTAAGCTTAATTTTATCCTCTACCGGTACATCCAGTTGTAATTGCTGACCAATGATCAGTGATATAGTTGACACACTACTTGAAGGTACTCTCTCGGGAAATGATCCCCATACCGAAGCCTCATCACTATACAGACCATCCTCATAGTCACTCACTAGAGATGACTATAAGATAAGATCACCATCCACCGTACAGGTGTCTCAACATGGTGGAAAACTCTAGTCACTACTTCCATCCACCCCTCACCTGCTTCAGAATTTGACTCGCCTCAAAACCTCAGAGGCCTTTTTCACTGGAACTCGTGCAACGTGCTCAGTCTGCGTGCATCCTCAACTGGTTCATCTGGTGGAGCACTCGTCTAATGGGTAGGGCTGCTGCAAGTACCCTACCAGAAGGTTATAACACCTTAAGTGGGCCCTTCACTGAGGCCTCGTAGCTCGGTGGGCCGTCATCTTGTACACTCTCTCTGTAATACTAGCTAGCTGTCTACGTGACAACATCATGATAAAGAACATGCGTGCATGGTCAATAAGTTATACCTGGTGATCTAACCTAGAAGATCCAAAGAAACTTTTAAAAACACATGCAATCTGTGTTTCCATGCACTGAGTCGAAAATCAGAATTTAGGGTCTTGGTGTATGGATACGTCGGTTGTCGTACCAACACTGGAGTCCCCAAACTGAAAAAAAAACTCATAATACTAAACCCTATTGCCACAAAAAATAGATCAGAGTCTTAGTTCTTTAGTAGAACCAAACTCCTCTTATTCCACATTGTCATAACCCGTCCCCCGCGGCCCGTGCCGTGACTACCCACAGCCCACCTTACATAGGCCAGGGGCTGGAAAGAAGCACCGAAACGTGTATTCCCTAAAACGGGATAATGTTGCCTTTATAAACAGTTAACTCACACAAACCATGGACACAACCAGATACAAGCACAAATTAAACTATATAGTAAACAGGGTGTGTACAGAATGTAAAGGGACCAGAATACATGGTCAATATGAAAGTACTAGAAAATTTGGAAAGTACATGTAAAACGGAGTACTACTCTTGTAGACACCCACCATGGATCTTAATTGAAGGGTATGTACATATCTCTAATGATCGTCTCTGTGGATCACATAGTCAAAGGTCCACCTCTGAGTAGTCACCTATCCAGGTACCCTTCTTCTCAGTCAGTGATGTCTGTCTTCTGCACTAGCCACAACAAGGTGTGGGCGAAGCCTGTACAGGGGTGAGTATAAGAATTCTCAGTTGGGACCCTGAGACCCCTTAAGGTCTCTCAAATCCAAAAAATATAAACCAAATAACATAGAAACAATAGTCAACCCTACTTAGGTATATTCCCATACATATACCTATGTTATCAGAATATATCCACCTCACATAGGAGGGAAAAATACCACACAGGTATTACCATGAAGGTAAGAGTACCACACAGGTATCACCAGGAAGATAAATTACAACAACTGAACACCATGGAGATATACTACTAATCTCAAACCAGGTATAAAACTCTGAGAAATAGAATTATAATGATGACCCACACATGATCTATATGAAAGATGATAGTAAGCCCCATGATTCTTTAGGGATAATAACAAGTAAAACTCTCAGTCACAACGTCGAACACCTCGGCTGCTAGAGAAATCATCATCTAAAAAGTATATAGGTCCTACCACATCAAACATAGGAGCTTCCCAAAAATCTAGTACTGCTGAGGGACTCCTCCGACCGAGTACTCTGGGACTGTCGTGTCACACAGAGGTGCTTCCCACTGTGGGTCTGTGCGTCACCCAGAGGCTCTCCCTCTCGTAGCCTACTGAGGTACTCCTCTTTTCAAGTATCATGGGTCTTCCACGTCACACAGAGGCACTCCCCACTATTGGTCTACTGCATCACACGTGGGCGCTCCCCTCTGGGCCTGTCGAGTCACTCCGAGTCGAAATAGTCAGTAGTCGTCAAATCTCATCGAGTCGCAGGGTTTCTTACGTAGCGTGCTTGGGAGAACTGTTTCAAATGCCATCGGTCTTACCTCAACCACCCATAAGATCCAAGAATATGTATCCCAAAGGTATTTCAGGTCATAAGGGACCCAACGAAATAGACGAAATGTCACTCGGACGCCCGTTCTATAAGTTATTAGATTTTCTGCTCCCAGGGCCCGGTTAGATTCGAGGTCCGATCCAACAAATTCGTACACCAACCTTATCCAAAACTCAAGTGAAGTATACCAAATGTACCATCTCGATCCAAGGATTCTAGTGAAATAGATGGTTTGTCAAACAGACTCCATGTTCTCATGTTACGAAAAAAAAAAGATGAATCTGGGTCCAGATGGGCCCTGGTCCGGTCCGACCGAGTCTGACCGACCTGGCCCAACACAGCTTGGGCCAACACAACCCGGTTTGGGTGGACCTATCTCGACCAGGGTCTGAACCGGTTGGCCTAGGCCATGGTGGCCTTGGCCCACTAGGCTGTGGTCTGGCCCAACCCTCGTAGGTGGTGGCTCAGCCCGACCAGTTGGGTGGGGAATGGCACGTGGTGGGCGCGGCCCAGTGGCGCGTCCCAGTGGTGTGGTCCACTCAATCAAGCATTGAAGGGGGACCAGACCCCCTACAATTCGGATTACCAATGGTAAGTACCTTAGTCCCTGTTATGACACCCGTAGGACCTGAGCGAGTCACGCCGTCCCGCAACGGTTGACCGATGATCTGGCCAGTACTCCTCCATGTGGCGCAGTCGTGCACCGCTGGTCCATCGTGGCCGGCTGGGTGTCAGATGCTCTATGGCCTCTGCCACAGCCAAGAAGCTGTCGTCTCCTACTCATTTGGCAGTGCGGAATCACGCCGCCCAACCTTCATCCAGCCAACCTGTGTGCTGACCCTCGTCCTCTTCTGCGGATCACTGCATCTCCGTTATTTTCCTGAATAATAAAATGATCACATATTAACGATCCTTTGGTCAAGGGCTCCACATACATATGTTGTTATCAACAAAATATTGTGTTTCTAGCATCATTAAATATTTTATGTTGAAGAACGCACAAAGAACGCATGGAGAATCAAAAGATAATAGGCAACGTATATGCGCGGGACGATGTCCATGTTAGTTTGGCCATCGTTGTTGTGAAATGAGAATATAAAGAATCAACAAATAAATTAAATCATATATAAATATCCTAACTCAATTTTTTGATGGTGGTTGCACAAGGTAGATGATGAAGTCGTTGGATATTGACATTGGCGTTTATCACCCCCACAAGACGTTCCAAGGTCTGTCCTCGTTCTTTGATTCTGGAAGTCATTCTTCATTAGAGGATCTCCATTGTTGGAGAAAGATCTTTCCAACTCTCCAAAGCTCTCACCTACTTTTCCATTCCCCTTTTCCTATGGGAGGTGACATGCCAAATTATATAAGCTTAAGGAATAATTTAATTAATTTTTTTGTACTAATTAAAATAAGTTGGCACATTTAATTTGGACAAATCCAAGAGTTTAAGGTCGATTAATTAATTCTGAATTATTAAATCCAATTAATTAGAAAGGAAAGTGGTTACAAATTTTGTGTAATTGGGCATTTAATTTACAACATTAAATTCCCGACCACCATCGTATGGTCCCCACATTCAAGTTTCTAATGGGATGTTTGAAATTCAAGAATAAAATAATTCACTTTTATTTTATTTTCTCCTATGAAAAGTCCGAAAACTAACATTAATCCATGACCTAGTACAGTCGAGGTGAAGGTCTCTTTAAGTGAATATCGACACTAAAATATCAACAATGTCATTAAATTTCAATTCCAAGAACCGGTTCAAAATTTACAAAACGCTGCTCACGCATTTTCCGAACGTACACGAAAAAAGTTTAGAAATTTATTAATAGTCACCCTCGACTTGCACCAGTTGAGGTTAGGCACTTCCAAAGTGAAACACACCCCAACGAACCCATTGGTACTCTCAAATTTTTGATCTGAGTTACCGTTTAGATGTTATGCATTTACTAATAAAATAAGTTTCACTTAATTATTTTATTTACATCCAAAAACTAACTTTCTCTGGTGGCCCACATTGGCCAATGTTAGTATCTTCCTGAAGAAATCATACCCTCACGAGTTCAGTGGTGGTATCAGATTTTTTATTTGAGTTACTATTCATGAGTTATAAGAATTTTAAAAATTAAAAAAATTTATTTAATTATTTTATTTATAGTTATTCCATTTTCAGGTTTTGACACCGCAGGCTTGCACCGACTAAACTTAAGTCGCACCGAGGGTAAAGCCGCCATCCTGAGCGCAACGTCGCCCTAATATTTCTAATCCAAGAAACCATTTAAGATTTATTCCTCTTTTTCATTAAAACTACATATGCACATTAATTATTACTTATCAAAACATTGACATTTCATTAATGGGAACATCGGGCCTCAGAATTGTGCACCGTCAGATTTTACGGTCTCAAAATAATTCCAAATTACTAAAAAAATTATACATAAATTTTGTGACATTACATATGTAGTTCATCCTTCATTAATATTATGAGATAAGTTATTGTTAATTATTCAATGTAATCATCATTTAGTTGTATCATCCTATTAATTTGATAGAGGCTAATGTTTCTATGATTTGATTTTCACTCAAACTGAACTATTAGTTTTAGAGAATTACAATAAATTCTTAAATTTGGTATGTTTCTCACCAATGAATATTGTTGTTGGCAGACATAAAGGTTAGTGTCCTAGAAGGGGTATTCAACCAGACCATGGACCTTTCATACTAGTATTTTATATGAAATCTAATTCATTGGTTCATGGAAGGACCTTATCAGTTAATTAAATTATGTGTATATGAAAGAAAAAATAATTTTTCATGGTTGAATTAGGTGGATATATCCCATGTGATGGATTACATAATTTGGATCAACAGGGAATGTGTTATCAGAAAAAGAGGTGGAATTTCATGAGATTCCATTTTAGAACAAATGTAACTTCTAATAAATCGTGTTTGATGGATATAGGTGTTTCAAAATGGCATGGATATCTAGGCCACCATAAAAGGTTCTATATATATGGCTACCGAAAGGGAATCCATTGGGGATCATTAGCTCTTAATGGTGGTCTAGTGGATATTTAAATACAATAGTTCTCTTAAACATTTCCCTAGAGTAGAGTTTTTAACAAAGTGTATGAGCTTCCAGTTGATGTCGATGTTGATCCGACTTGTTGTATCCAATGTCAATGTAGAAACAGTTTGAGTTTTTATTATTTTACCTCATTTTTTTAATATCTTCATATTATGATGATCTTTTTTTTAATTAGTGGATGTTCTCTTGTAGACTTCAGTTGTGATCTCAATGATGCTTTCTTTTTCTTTAAGTCGTTGTTGTCATGCTCCATGGATGTAATCCTTCTAATCATTTAGCATTAATAATTAATTGTTTTATTCCCATCTAGTTTATGGTGGTTATGGGGATTTTATGGAATATTATGATGAGAAACTCTTAATTCTTGAAATTATTAACATTAATATTACATAATCTTCATCCATACATGGGAGTATTTCTATAATCAATGTTCGATACCATTTGGGTTTTGTTTAGTACCATTTTTTTGTCTAGTTTTTACCTCGATTGTTATAGCACAATAATGATATGAATGATGATCTTCCTTGTGATGGTGTAGTGCACTGTTTATGCACAAGTTTGTTTTTTGTACTTTTTTGGTTGAATAGGGATAATACTTGGGAATATAAAAAGTTATCATGGATGATTTCTAATATTTATGGAACATACATCTAGATATGATTGCATTTGATTGAATGAAATCATATATTTGTGAGGCCGAGTTTTGAAAAACATAGTTTATCATTGAATAAATTTTATGGAGTAGAAATAGTTTTCACATTTTTTACTAACTCATGGATTGTTGGATTTTTATTTATATTTAGTTGGTTATCTCTTTTGGGAGTCATTGTGGGGTTTTGTATTTTTTTATTTAGGTATCAATTTTATCTCATAGATGTTTCATTATGATTTTTTATTGATGTATCTTCTTTTAGTTGAAGGGATGTGTTTTGGCGGATGATTTTTCTCTTGTTCTATAATTATGCTAAATATATAAATAGTTGGGAGAACTATTATAGGTCTATATTTATTATTTATTATTTATTGTTCTTTCCTATTCCTCTTTGGGTTTTTGTTTTTTTATAATTCCATTTATTTTGCAGTTATATCAGGAATATTTGTGTTGGGTACACATTCATCTATTTCATCTAATGTCCACATCAAGGGATGATAGAGGTGATTATTTTGGTTTATTCTTTTAAATTTTTTAGACTATATGATTAATAGGTATTGAAATTCTTATATTTTGGAGAATTGTGACATTATCCTATTGATAATAATTAATTTGAATTTTTTATTTTTATAAAATATTTTGGACGAAATTAATAAATTTTTATTTAAACATTCCACACATTACCTATGAGTTATTTAATGGTAACTTGTTATTTATGAAGGATACATAAGGGAAATATGGTTTCTCTTTATTTGTGAAAAGATATACTATATATATTATATGTTCTGTATGTGGAAACATATTTTTGTGTCAGTATAAGGGATAATTTACATATGTTGTGTATAGTTATATTGGGGATCCTTTATTCTGTGTCAACGTAACCTAGTTTTTTTTAATTGTTATAAAAGTGAAATGATAGGTTTTGAAAGGTTACATAAGGGTATCCTGGAGTTGAATCGGGATATTGTTGAGTTTTCAAAGGTTATTCAAAGGTATCATTGAGTTATGTAAGATTAAAATCACATTATCAAGGGATACATAAGATATTATTTCCCCTACATGAAACATTACTTCCTTTTAATTGAAAAACCGTGGTATCATTAAAAAATGAAATTTTTAAAAAAAAAATTAAAACTCCCTTTTTAATTTCCCCACATCCATACTAACATATAACACCTTTCAATACATTTTAAATTAGGGTAATCATACAAATAATTTTATTGACAACATTAAAGGTTGTAACTCCCATTTGTAAATTTTTTAATACCATTATACTCATGATTTCATGATGTTATAAAATCCATTTATTTTCTTAATTTTCATATTTAAATTAGGAAAATATAAATGCCTGATATATTATTTAAAATACCCCATCCCTTCCCACTTGGATTCCCGTAATTATTTTGAGTAGTATATGGTGTGTCCAATTTCTAGGCGATCATTATGAATGTGATTTTAATTATTTTCTATTGATCATGTAGCATTTACATTATTATATTATTTTTTAGGATCCAATATTATGTTTTTTATTATTATATAATTGGGACATGTGTTTATATGTAGTATAACCATCCTATAATTCATCATTTCATAAAAATTCATAAATATGTGTTTATAATTTTAAAATAAATATTCTATTAATGATGACATAGAAATACCTATAGAAAGAGTCATTGATCATATTTTCTTTGATTTGAAAATTGTTTGGATGAAATTATAGTGATCATGATCCATCTAAAAGTTTTATAATTATGGAATCCCATGATTATTTTTATTCCATTTCAAATATAATTTTATGATATTTTAATCAATTTGACTTCTTAGGAATGAGTTTTTATTTATAAAATGTCATTCTGTGTTTTAAATAGAATTTTTTTATTTATGAAATGGATTTTACATGGTTTTAGAGTTGGGAGTTGACCCACATTTTAAAATAACTTAAATCCATTCTCAATTTAAAAACATCCTTTTGAATGACATTGGGATTTTAAAAAAAATATTTTTTTAATGGCCTATTTGAAATTATAATTATGTTTTGTTAAATTAAGAAATGTTAATATGGATTTTATTATTGATTTAAAAATAAAGTATTTATTTGAAATAGATGTATCTTAATGGCATGTTTGGATCATTATGATGATTATATCATAATAAAATCATGTAATGTGATTTAATTGTTTATTTTTATTCTCATTGATGTTTATAGACAATAGATTAATCTTATTACGAGTGATTTGGAGTGATGGTGATATATGAACTAACAATGAATTGTAATGTTGTTGGAATTTTATCATGTTGAAATTGAATGGGATTCCCTATATATAAAAATAAATTAATTATCTCAGTCAACTTTTTAACAGGACATAGGGTCTAGGTTAGATTGATAGGAATAAAAAATATTTTTTTATTAGAATAAAACATTTTCTTGTGGATCCGCATAGAAAATTATTGGTTCTTATTATGGACCCCTTTAAATGAAACATATTTGTAGGGAATTTGATTTATTGAGTCCCGTGAGACGTGATGTGACCCTAATTTTCATTCTTGATTTATAATTTATCTACAATATGGTGGACCCCCTATCGTATCTTTGTTGTAGCCATTAAATCCTCAAAAAATATAATCTATACAAGATAGTTTTTATTGTCACTGCATAGCGTTGGATTTTCCATGGTAGATTTTTTCCTAATCTTTATTAATCTATCTGTTGTGATGATGCACCATTACTCAATTGTACAGACTACTATACAACAAGATTATATGTGATTTGTTTAATTTAAATTTCTTATTTTTACTTATTTTAGTATTCTAAATTGTTTTATATGTTAATCACAATATCTCATTGTTTTTTGAATGATAAAATATCATGTTCTGAGTATAGGTATTATAAATGAATTGAAAATGTGTAATAATATTTTATTGAATCATGATATTTTTGTAATATGATAAATGTGCCATTAGATGATTTTTAGTGGTCTTGTTTTACATTCATTTCTTTTATTGTCTTCTTATACCATTATATGGTTGTGTTGATTTATTTTTCCAATAAAATTTAAGTAGTTTACATTGACTAATATTATTTCATGTTAGTGAAATCATTCACATTGGATATTTTAGGTTTCCCACGAACATATCATCGGCCTATGGGGATTGAGAATTCTCTTCAGGTTATTGGTGAGCCTGTTCAATTTCTAGCATGGATGGTAATCCTGGTCCATTTATTACATGTTGGGATTTGACTAACCCACAAAGGTATATACATTGGAATTGGGATAACCTCCGATGTATCCACTATAATGATTATTATAACCTCTTATATTCTTTTATAGTTCATAAAAATTATCCATTTCCCACTGTGTTGGAGCCCTTTATCAGACCCAATAGTCAAATAATAATAATTAATTCATAAATATGAAACAAGGACCTTAAAAAAGAGTTATCATTTAAATATAGCTTTACAAATAGAAGAGAAAAAAAGTTTCATCAATATGTAATAATCATAAAAATGAACCATCAAGAGGAATAATTGTTATACTATCATTGGATATTATTACATTTGAAGAGTAAGTAACAACAATGGATGTTTTCATAAATGATAATGTAGTTAAAATTTCACTAGAATATTTATTAGTTGAAATACTCATTTCTATTTGAAATCGTATATATAATATCGAAAATAATTACATTATTAGGAAGAAATATTTATTGAAAATAACTATAGAAAATTTTAATAGTGGATTAAATACAAATTATAGTCTTCACATTATGAAAATTTATTCATGTGTTACATGTAAAAGAATGATTTTATTAACATAATTGGAAAAAGAAGTTTATTCATAAGAAATTAAGAAGAATTGTTTTTGATTTTTTTAAATTAAATAATTTAAAATGAAATGAATAAATACTTTTAAGTTTGTTAAACCAATATTGAGTATTTTTTTAATGAAATTATTGGCATAAGAAAAAATATTCCCAACTGATAGAAACTAAATTTCTAATATCCTTAGAAAATTTCATTCATAATTTTTCGTTTTAAGATAATGTAAATTTAAAAGAATACAGAAAAATAAACAAAAAATGATAATATAATGAAAATTAATATTTATCAGAGATATATCGTATAATTTCATATTTATATATTAAAAAATAATAATTTTTTTTAAAAGTGAGATTATAACATAAATCCCATCGTGCTTTGGTAGCATTTCAATAATATGCCCCAAGTGGAGAAAACATCAAATTAAACATTAAAACCCAAGAATATAATGTGATTCATGAAATAAAATATCAAAGGTAAAAAAATATATTCCATATAAACAAATAAGTTTTGAATAAGGCACATATAAAAAAAATTGATATGAGAAACCATTAACATAAGTATGAATTGATTCGTATGTTCACTAAACAAAAATAAAATAAATTTATATTTTTCAAATATCCTACCCAGACCATATAGTCACTAATAATATCATATATGAACCACTTAAAACATTTAAATGATAGTTTATTAATAAATACTTATTAAAATATTTTGGGTGTTATTTATTTCATTTTACTTGTACATTTTGATATAGTATTTTCAGTAATTTTTTTAACCATCGTTTAATCAATTATAGGATCTTATAAATGAAATGAATGTCAAATTTATTTTTTTTATAATAATTTTTTTCATCTATCATAGGTGGAAAAATAAAAATATATTACAACATTCATGTAGACAATTATCTTTACATATAAAAGAATTCTATTTTAATTTTCTAATAAATATAAGAAGATATTCATAAATAATATTTAATAATCATAAAATAAAAACTATATCATTTTTTATATATTTAAATTAAATCCAACAGGTTTTCCTTCTATGTATGGTGGAAATATAATATAAAACTATTCTCCAATGTGGATACAGTATTTCATACATACCCACTTGTGATAAATTTAATTTCCCTTGGATGGAGTCATAAAAGGTAAAATAATGACCCATAATTTTCATACAAAAAATATCACATATTATTTGAAAAATATTGAATACAGGAAATTATGATCCATGAAAGAATAATATAGGTTTTGTTTCATTAGAATAATAGATACATGAACAAATTGGTTATAATTGATCTACATCTTCTCCCACTATTATCATTAAAACTAGAAACCCAATTTAAAATTTAACAAATAAAACTTTTATTTATAACCTAGGGAATGGGAAACTAATATGAAATGGGAGAATATTTTTATTAAGAGTATACAAGTGATATATCAATGGATAATAGTCTATAACATGAGCATGTGGGTTTGAGAACCTGATCATATCATTTTGAAACCATGCCGAGCATATCCTTGATAACAATGATAAATCATGACATAAATCATTGAATTTAATAGGAAATATATAAAAAATAAATTAAATAACATGATATGTGGTAGAATAAACAATCATTAGATATAAGTCTATGATATATATAAATTAGAATAGAAAATCATTTCCTCAATCAAGGATCATAGCGATGTCTATCATAGTGTATAGTGAGAACTCACTATTCAATAGTATCATTTGTCAATGTTCACTGCCAATAATATTTTAGAGGATAGGGTCATATACAGAACTAGTTTCACCTCTCATTTCATTGCTTATTAACTCATGATAAATCAATATTAACCCAACACATTGGTAGTCTGTATAATTATGGGTCATAATGAAAATAATATATATGTGTGCTATAGGATCAAAATATAGATTTTAGTGAAAATCCCATAGATATTAAATATGTTTCATATAAATTTTAAAACATTATCATGTTATAACCCATTGAAGAAAAACAAGTTTCATAACGGTGTCATCGTAACATAGTTTACATCAATGAATGAAACATATTTCATATAATCATACTTAAATCATGATCATTATAATCCATTACAAGAAATATATTCATAACATCATTTGAACATATCTCTATTTTATCACAAGTAACATCATGGGTTTTATCATAAATGAAAAATTCCATTAAAATATCATATTAACATTTATTGAGAAAAATACCCCTATCTTTGAAATTACATATATGAAATCTAAAAAACTACCAATTATTATTGAAAAATATCTGTTTAAAAAACATAGATATATGTAAATTAATCTTCCATTCATTAAGATTTCATGGTTAAATGGAATTCCAATCAATAAATAAATATATATATATATATTGAAAAAAAATATTTATACTTCCATTTTCATTACAAATTCAAAAGTAACTAATTTTGTAAATTACTAGAAGTTTCCCTTTAAACCATTTTTAAAAATTAAATTGTTAGTAAAGATGAATTTATTAATCATTTTATAGTACTTAAAAAATTCATGAAATAATTTTTAGAAAACATCGATAAATAAGAAAAACGTTTTTCAAGAAATAAGAGAAATAAGGTCGGTTCTTCTTAAAAATTATTTTGTATCTGGTATTTTTATGTATAGTGAATTGAAATATAAATATTAAATATTGAGAAATAATAATCATGGAGGAAACTTCATGGGTTCCTTAATATATATTTCATAATAAATATTCATCGAAAACATAATCATAATCAATCCCTATAAACAATGATATTGTAACAGTAATACCATACCACATTGTTAATATTAGAATCAAAGTCTAATGAATGTTGAAATATAATATGTATATTTAAATATTCATAATTTTATTGTTAATAGTACAAAAATAAAATAATAAAAAATTTATAAAACATACAAAGAATCTTTTTTGGATATGGAATGTGTTTGATAGAAAAAAACGAGACCAATATCCCTCATGAATTTGGTAACTTTTAAATAAAATTCCCATGATAAGGGTAACCTTCCATGAATATTTAGATTATTTTAATTTCAATATAAGTATCATAAATACATTCATGTAAATTTTATAGAACACATAAAAGATAAATTTGGGAATTTTTCATTTCTAAAACAAAAATAATAGTCAGATAAAAATCTATTACCTAATATTTGACTTGATTCTAAAGTACCCCAAACTCTTATATAATGAATTAAAATTAAATAATATATGATACAGATTGATGAACATACTTATTAAATAATATATTATCATATATTTTCCACTTAATTAAATAAATACTAGGTTCATGTACAAGGATATTAAATCTTATATGATCCACATCATTATTGTTCATTTCAATCGTTATGTCTGGCAGTTAATTGTTTTATTTTTCATGAGAATATATAGATAGAATTTATGGTGCGTATAAATTGGACATGGTTCTATCATATCCAAACTTTTAATCATGATATAAATAATATATATATATATATATAGTTTCATTCATAAAAGGTATATAATAAAAAATTAATTACACCATCTATAGATATTGTACGACATACGTACGCATAAACAATGTTTTCAATTTTCAATGGATCGAATAAGAGAAAGTTAAAAAAATCACTATTATATAATATATATAATATATATTATTTAAATATTTTTATAAAATTCTATTTAATTTTGAGATGAATAATGGTTCACATTGATTATTTGAGGAGGAAGTCCACATATATGCACATGTGACGTTATATTTTTCAAAAAGATTCGATGATAAGGATGAAGATATGATATTATAATATAGAAACCTCAAAATGTTATTAATATAATATATAAAAATTAAACCCATCAAAATTCCTATACATGATTGATAGTGATAGAAAATTAATTTCATCTCTACATGAAGTATGTAGTCCCCATGTATGAATGAGCGATACATTCACATAATGTTTGATAAAAAAATTGTATTAATAATGGTGGTTAGATAGTCAAAATAAAATGTATTAATATTAATTATACTGGATATGTTATGTTATGATAAATACCTCATATTTTATTATATATAAAGAAATAAATTGAATGACATATGGTAAGATGATTAAGTCTCTTTCAGTTGGACTCCTTTAGATCCTTTATTAAGGTACCTTAAAATGGATATTCAATAGGAAAGGAAATTTAATTCAAACATCGATATGTTGTGATGAAAATTGGTAGTTTATTCCTCATTTTATATTGTTTAATGTGGTATAAGGAAGAGAAAAAGAGGGATTCCCTTTTATATGCGAGAGAGAGGTCACCATTAAAATTTATTAAAGGATTAATACGTAATAAAGTCATACTTAGTCCAGAAGATTAAAAATGAATACATATTATATTTTTTGATATTATTATGTCAAAAACATACCTATAATTTAATTTATACATTATCAATTGGAAAAAATAAACCAATATTTTTTTAACAAATGGAAAACCCATTTTAAACATTACCAAAATAAATTGTTTTTTCTATTTTTACAATGTATCCTAACAAAATGAGTGTGGGATAATAATTTTTTTTAAATGATTATTAAATATATTTAATTAATTTCAACAAAAATTATAAATAAAAATTATAGAATATAATTTAAAATTACACCAAAAAAATGGGATTAAATTAGTTTCCTAGAAAAAAATGACTTCTTAAATATGGAATTATTTTATTCCAAAATATATCATTAAGTAAATTCCAATGAGATTAATTTTATTAATATCAAAATAAATATACTAATTACTTAAAGAAAATTAAAACAAAATTGAACTTTGTAAATGAGTATAATAAAATGTAAATTTTTTAAAAAATATAAGCATTACTCATTATTCATCAAAAGTCAATATTTTCATAAAATTATCCAAATATTAACTATAATATTATTTTAATATGAATATTAAAATAATTTACTTAATTTTATCCAATAATTACTATATATATTTATTAAAATAACTATATTATTTGATAGGTAAAATAAATTAAAACCATTTAGAGGAACAAATTATTTTTAATTAATATAAGGAATTTACTAAAAATTGATTTATTGGTAATATATTTATTTTATTTATCGTGAAAAATTTATGATTAATTTTAAATATTTTGTTATTCCTATTCATATAAATAATCTAATGTCTAGGTTAAAATTATATATAATTTTACGGTTAATTTAGACACAAGATTCCATGTATCATAAACCATTAAAGAAATTAAAATTATATGTTGAGAAATATATCATAAAATCTCATGATATTTCATTCTATTACCATTAAAATTAGCATATCCATAAAAATTTGACCATAGTAAAACAAAAAATGAGGATATGTTTATTTCATCACATCCTCATGTTATGAGGTATCTTTTTTAAATTTAGAATTCATCATGTGAATTAGTCTAGTTTCATAGAAATTCATCTCTACGTTAAAATATTTATATTAGTCATTTATTATAAGAAATATCATGATATAATGTTTTTCCTCTATGTTCATTACATTTTTAAAATCAGGTATGTACATTTTATGAAATCACAATGGGAAAACCTAATGTCTAAACTCGAGTAAATCATAAATGAGAAAATAATCTTAGGGATAGTCTTTCCTTTCATTAATAATCACATTAACTTCTTAAATTGAATGATTCATAGGAATGCATTCGTAGTGACTTTAGATTCCATATATCATAGATTAATTTCATTGTTACTTTTCTAAAAAGACTATGATTCTTTGATGTGCTACAAAAAGCCTATAACTTTCTCTTCAATTTACTCAACTAGATCATGTTCCAATATATATATTTCTCCAAATTCATACCAAAATTTTACATATATTCTCCACATTCCATATATATCTTAATAATAAATCATCATAGAACTCATGTCAAATCTATTTATTTAAGGCAACTATACTAGAAGAAGATGTTGATCCTAACCACCATAAAAATATATTGGGCCAGACCTCAAAATATTTTCCAGGATTTGAATTTTGATTTCAAAATGACCATAACTATGAGAATGAATGTAAGTATTTATATATAACTCTAAATATATCTTTCTTAGAAAACTTCTCTAGAACATCGACTAAAATTGAAAATCCAGATTAGATACAATAGAATGTGGTACTCTAAGAAACCATTGCACTTTCATAATGCATATAATGGAATTATGATCATGATAGAAATATTCTATTATACTTATTAACAAATTTGAATTTATAATTTCTTATAATATAGTGAAAATTGAATTATGCCTATTAGATTTTTTGGGGAGTCTAGTGATACAAATAATGGTGATGTTTTCTCATTTCAATTCTGGTTTCTGTAATTGTTAAAACACTTCCTTATACATATGAATGTCATTGATAACATATGAAATACCAATCCAAGAGATATATACATTTCATTATATCTATTTATTTTTTCCCTTTAGATATACTCTTTTGGATAACTATACATCTCTATACTTTAGATATTATCCACTAGTTGTAGTTGGATATAAAATATCACAATGTCATTAAACAAAAGAAAGATTCCTAGTCCCTTAATTTATTCATAACTATAGATAGAAAACCCCACACCACTATAGGGTTGTGTATAAATAGGTTTCTAGACATTCATTCTCTTGGTTTCCATGAAATTTTACTCAGATTTATCTTTTTAATGGAACATGGATCACTTATTCCTTTGGGAGATAATAGATTGGGAATTCAAGGGAAATTATCAAAAAGAAAATGACAATATCCCACATTACCAAAAAAATGTAGATCACAATCACATTTTTTGGTATGGTAATGTAATAAATAAACATCATCTTTGATAAATCCACAGATACAACCACACATGATATTATATGAACCAAAAATGAAACATTTTAATCCAATATGATCATTTGTAATTTTTTTAATAAAAATTAATAATTCATAATCTCTTCATTAAAATCCTCGACTAATCTTAACTATCGTCCTTACTATTGCAATTTATATAGTTATTTTATTTAAATATTACAAAACTAATATTGGTAATATATAATGACTATATTCATTGAAACCATAAGGATTTTGGGGAAGTTGTAACACTGAATTTGATCCCTAGAAATTCATGTTGTCCAAACCACATATGGATTTATTCCATTGGTATGAATTCACTTTTAACTATCCGCTGCAAAATTCAAGATCAAATAGTGGACTTGGTAAAATATTAATCTCTTGCTAATTAACAAAAAACCAATAAATATATGGGCGATTATACTTATTCATCATGGTGATATTTTTCATTTAATGATAAAAAATAAAGATTCTCATTGAACAATCATTCCTATTAAAAAATAAAGAGGCTCACCACTGGGTGAGAAACATGGTCTAATGAATCTGTTAAAAATATTATCATATAGTTTCTTCTTCAACTATTTCAACTCAATATGATTCATTCTATAAGGATAAATTGAAATAGTTTTAATATTAATGTATGAATTCTAATGAAAAATCAACTTGAATATTTAGAGGAACACTAGGAATCTCTTCCAATAAACCGACAACATACTCTAATAAAATATAAATATTTTTGATGTTTAGTTTCTACCAGACCATTTTTTATAAAAGACCAATTTTAAATGACATAACGTTCTATATAATTGATTTAATTCTCATTTAAATCTCATATTTTTCACCCCCCAATTTATGATCAACTGTTGGTTTGAGATATTATCCCTAAAATTCGTTCTTTGGTAAATGATGTGGGTTGAATATAATGAAATCCAATTCAATCCCATGATGACATCAAATTATAATAGATGGAGAAAAATTATATTTTCATGAATCATATTCTCTAAAACATCAACAGGAGTTGAATCATTAACATGATACAAAATAATCATACCATTATAAGGTTTCCATAGTGATTAAATATATTAGTATTGAGGTGGTATTGTAAAACCCATATAAAATTATTAAGATATAATAGTGGTTTTATCTGGGATCAAATAAGGCATTAGCAATTATAGAGTCGATGGTATGTGTACTTATAAGCACTTCATTATCCACATTAGGTACACTTATTGCATTATATTTCTCTACTTCCCTGGGATTAAGATTTTTCCTATTTCGATCAACATCATTATCTTTTATATTTGATCACTTGTTTTTATATTTCTCATACACCATGAATTTGAATCATTCGAATGTATGTGATGCATTATTTGGTGGGTTTTCTCTATTATTAGCTATCTTCTTCCTCCCATCACATTCATATTAAATTTCATAATGACCTTCCTATCCATACATGTCAAATTTTTCAATCTTATTTAGAAAACTTACTCCATGTTTCATTCCACACTACAATCATAGCATAATTCTTATCTTAGTCTCTTTAAGGTTTTTATAACCCCATAAATTTATATCATTCTTTTCTTATCATAACCACAATATTTATCGTTAAACATAATATCCATCTCATCCATGATAAGAAATGGAATTATTTTTTTTTCATAACTACTAATGTTTTTAATAGCAAACACATTTCAATTACATGGTTTTAATTTAGTAATTAATTAATTAACATAAATTTATATTCGGATGATAAACCTATAAGCATACCTCACATGTATTTTAAATCATTCATCATTGGAAATAATTGATTGATAATCCTTCTGATCTATCTCTGTCCATTATTTCTCTATTTTTATTAAAATAACATGAGGAAATTATTTATTGAAAATGAATCTCATAAACTCAACCCACACTATAGAGTCAATTTCGTCTCATTCCACCATGTTCATGATATGATTCATCGATTTATATACTTTTCCTTACAAATCATAAAAAAAATTAATATAATTTTGATTTTCAAGACACTATTGAAAATAAAAAAAATAAATGGATTTAATACATTTCATAATAGCTTTTGGATAATCAGACCAACTAATGAAGCTTTACGTTGGCTCATTAATACAAAATAAATATTGTTCACTCAATTTATCATTTTTGAGATCAAACTTATTCATATATTTCAATGGGTTTTTAATTATAACTATATGAATTTATATTTCAACTCTTATAATAATTTTCCCTTTGGAGAAAAGAATTTTCCTTTTCCCTCACAATCATCATTAAAACTTTTTCTTTCAGTTTCAATCATTCAATAAAACAAAAATTTATTTTGTGAGAAACCATAATCACAGAACATAAAAACTTAATAATGAAAAATAATTTATTGGACATATAAATAAAGTCACATTCCTATCAATAAATGAAAAAAATTAATACAAGCCAACCATGTTTATCATCTATTAAAATAATTCATAAGGTTTTGTAATTAAAATTTGAATTAACTAATGAATATAAAAAATTATATTCAAAACATCTTCATGATAAGGGAACAATCAGCATGTTCAAATATAATGGTTGATATATACCTGAACATTTATAATTTTTTTTATTTCCGTTAGATGCAGTTTTGAAAAACATAAGAATAATATTTGAAAATGATTACCAAGATGTAATAGATCATGATCATTAATTATAGAACAAAATTTGGAAACTAATAAGACATTAGTCATAAAATAACCAATGAATAATTTATATGAGGGAATAACAGTAGAAATTTTTTTGGGCTTAAATATAAGCAACCAAATCTTTTCCTTAATATAGTATTGCTTTCAAGACTATCACAATTGATTCAGTTCAGTACCCAACGTGTCATATCCTTATTCAATATCAACTCCCAATATTATCATAGTGGAAACTATATATTACAGAGGTGGTTTCACTCCCAATTACTATACTAATAATCAAATAGAATATTCATCTTTACCCAATTTGTTGGATAATTATATAATTTCGTGCCCGCCGATCACATAATCATAATAATAAATATCAGTTCAATTATCTTGAAAATTTCTAATCAAATAACTCTATGTGTAAAAAAAATGGGACTATTAAAATTTTCATCATTTAATCCTTGTTTAATATATTGAAAATAAATAGTTTTCATAAAGGTTTCATATAAACTTAATTGACATGTGGGGTAATTTTTTTTATAGAATCACCCTTAAATAATCATTTTCCAAATCCATACAATGATATAAAGAGGATTTTATCATTGTATCAAATCCATTTTGAATAATTAGAAACATGAATGATGTTATCAAAAATGAAGAATTCCTCTAAAAGATCACTCATAAATTCATCAAGGAAAAATAACTATTTAATTTGAAATCACATATTTAAAATAAAGAAGCACCCAAAATGTTATGGAAATTATTTTATTTTAAAATAAAAATTGAAATTTTAAATTAAATACTCAAATCATTGAGTGGTCATGATGGTGGAATATTTTTTATTAATTTTGAATATATCTAAATAATTAATAAATTTTTATTTTTGGTAAAATAAAAAGATAACTAATTCAAAAAATAATCAGAATAATCCTCTTAAAATTTTATGTGAATATTAAATAACGGGATAATTTTCATTAATAAATCATAGAATAAAATAAAAATAATTCTTGATTTTTTTTGAAAAATTAGATATAGAAGAAATAGGATTTTCGAATAAATAAAAAATTAGAGTTTTTATTCCTTAAAAACAATATTTCTATATCATGAGGCCATAAGTGGTTGAATTTAAGGGAAAAATTTATTATTAAAAAAATAGATGATATTAAAATTCATGGGATCCTTGAGATATTTTATAAAATTTATTCATTTTAAATTTAATCATAACCAATTTTGATAACTAATGAAATTATAACATAAATCCCTTTACACTTTGGTGACATTTGAGTAAAGACCTAATTAAAGAGAGAACCTAGTACAGATATCTAAATCCAAACTATTTTAATCATAAAAATCATAAATTAAATTAATGAGTTGTATAAACACCAGAAAAAAAATCAATTGGTGAATTTGAGATGTGTCCTAATGAAATAAAATGGACAGAAAACTCACTTACCACATCATTAACATTTAAATAAAACACTAAATAAATATGGATACATAAATCGAAATATATATATATATATATAATTTTTATGATTTTAATCATATAAAACATTCATGGTCAGTACATTCACCACATATGTTAATCAATTGGTGAATATGGAATTTGTCTCATAGAGATAAGAGTGAGATGAAAATCGATTTACTTAAGTTGAAATTTCATTAAAAGAAATCTATAATAATGTAAATTTAATTTTAATTTATTATACCTAAATACTATATTCATTTTTAAATTTATAATATCCTTAATGATGACATAATAATCTTTTATTTAAATATTCTTTTTTGGTTGATTACGATTTCATTTATCTTGATAATTTTGGTCAAATAATTTTCAAAATTTTACATTGATCATAGTTACATAATATATAATGTTTTAATATTGATATTAATATAACTCATATTGACTATAAATTTATTTACCTTCATCCATTAATGTTCAAAATCTAAAAATGAGTTACATTATTCATGGATATAGTAGGTCGTATATACGCAATAAGGTTGTCTTTTACATTTAAAATGGTGTAATGAAATAAAGGTAAATACAACATAAATGTTATAGAATAATTACTATATCACCTATATCATAAATATTAAATAAATTTTACTTCTTATAATCTCTGAAAATTGAGAATGATAAATGAATCTCAACACATTGTGGATGTGGTAGTACACACATAGCCATGGGCGATGTTGTTATTTTTGAACAGATTGGATGATGAAAAAGTAAATTTTATATCACAACTCTAGAAGCATAATTATTTAATTAATATCGTTTAAATAATATAAAATCATCAAAATCCCCATCTATGAAAGATGGTGATAAAAAATGAATTGTATCGCTATGTGGAAGTTGCAGTCCACTCATATAAATAAGGTATTAGTTCACATACATTTGATGGAAAAGAGGGTGAATAATGGTAGTCCTATAATCATATATGATTTTAATAATATTAAGTATATTGAATTTATTATTTAATGTTAAATATAATTTATCTGGTATTGGTATAAGAGAAAATAAATTGAAGAGATTGTGTAGGACAACTTACTCATCTTTATTGGACCTCAATTATATCCTTTCATAGGGAACCTTGGATTGGATTTTATTTAGAAAGGACCCTCTATATCATTTAATGGGTAATTTATAATAGTATTGGTGTGGGGGGTTGGTTATTCTTGATGGATCAATGTGCTGTAAATAAGGGACATGAAGCCATACTTTTAAAAGTGGGGGTGTGGATGCACATTCAATTTCATAAAAGAATAAAATAAAAATAAATTTATATTCAAGAAAAATTATTCGAAATGGTATAGTATTTGTAGTTGTGATAAAACGAGGTAAAATAAATTTACATAGAGTAATATTCAGAAAATACTAATTGAAACCTTTCCCAGATCTTTTGGTACAACCCCTGGTAAACTTATTTTAACATTTTCCCTGATGAATTTTTTTTAACATTTTTACTAATAACATGAGAAAAAACATTATATGTTACAATAAAAAATTTATATATTATATTTCCTAATGTGTTTTCCATTTTAACAAATTTAATTCACTACATTGGTGGAAATTATTTTTTAATTAATCATGTAAAATTTGATGAAAAACAATTTCTCGACAAACTATTTTTCTGAGTATAGAAACATTTAATCCCAAAATATATATTACAATTTTTATAATGATTTCAATTGTTATACTAATAAAATTTATAAACTTATAAATTTTTTCTAATTATTTAAAAAATAAATGTATCTTTTGAGATTATGAAAATGAAAATTTTGTTTTATATAAAAATAAATATTTCTCACTACTCATCGAAAAATCAATCATTTAATGAAAATATCAATAATTAATAGTATGATAATTTTTAAATTATAATTCAAATAATATATTTTTTTTAAATATAGATTCTAAATGTAGAAGAAATTAATTATAATAGTTTTTCAAAAAATTAAATTTAACCCTTTTTTCAAGGAAAAATGTATTCTTAAATCATATTAGGACTTTACTAAATGTTCATTATTATTTATAAATTAATTTTCTTTATATGAATCCTTTATATAGGATTCTCAATATTTGTTTATTCATATTCATATCTACAATTTGAATACTATGAAATAATGATGTATTATTTTAATTATAATATAGTCTCTAGATTGTATGTATCACCATCTATCATATAAATTAAATTTATTTGAATTGAAATCATCATAAAATCCCTTGTTCTTTTATTAATATTATAACATCCCTATAAAAAAGAATAATTATATTATAAAAATTATATCTAAACATTAAATCCATGATAATAACCATCCCTGAATAGTGGTGATGAACAATATAATATAACTCTATCTGGTAGTGGTAGTATGGATGTACGCATGAGTGACAGTTTCTTTTCAAACCTGATGTAAAAGGATATGAGTAAAGGATATTTCATTAGTTTAGTGACATTTAATTATTTTGATTATACTCTTTTAATATATCATCATTGTTTCGATGTATTTGAAGGAAGAAAATAATGAAAAATATGAAAGATAATGGATAGGAGTAATAAAAATTCCTTAAATATTATCCTATAGATCTCTCCATGAGGTCACTTTGTTTGACATGTAAGAAGAATAAAACTTCAAGAATGTATCCTTGGAATATTAAAAGAGTATTTTTCATGTTTTCATTGAATTAAGTGTCTTAATAAGTGTAAAAATTAGTGGAGAGTTGGCGTCCATTTATAAGAGGGAGAGAGGGAACACTATTAATTTTAATGAATGTTACAATATAATAAAAATCATAATAATATCAAGAAAAATAAAATTTCCATAATTTATAATATATATAGGAAAATATAGAAATGCATAAAACTAATTAAATTTGGATATGTTTATGTGGAATTTTAGACCATATTGTTTATTAATTCATCTAATTAATTTTTTGTAACTGTAGTCTTAGTTTCCACATATTCAATATTTTTGGGTTATAAATTTACCACAAATGTTTAATGTCATTAAAAAAAATTACCTGGAAGAAATTTTCTATCTTTTACCAATCTAGTTATCCTTTTGAATTATTTTTGTGATTTGTGAATCATTTTATAAAAATATTTTTTAAATAATGTATCATTAAAAATATTTTTCAGATTATTTAAAAAATATAATATTAATGAAATAATGATAAAAATACATTCTGAATCAAAAACCACTTACCATCAAATATTCATTACTTAAAATTTAATAATTTAAAAAATTCTATAATTCATTTAAAAATATTAATCTTAATGATTTTGAAATCAATGGTTATAATTTTTATACTTCATGCAAAAAAACTATGTCAGCATTGAAAAAGATTTTATTGTAATTTAGTAATCACTAGATAGATAAATTAAACAATAAAAAAATAACATATTCATGTTACAAAATAATTATTTATATTAACTATCCACATCTTTTTAACTAAATGGAACATATAGAGAATTTTTTGAAAACGTAATCACATTTTTATAATAACCCATTATTTAAAATAATATTGAGGGTTGAATGTGGTCGACTATATTGGTACATAAATTCATCAATCATGGTTAAATAAAAAATAAAAGTCCATATAATTTACGAAAAACTGAGATCCATTACCATCCATCCCATGCATAAGGTCTAACTAATATTTCTATTGTCCATCTTCAGATCCTAATCCATTACCAGATTTTAGAGGCACAAAGTCTACACACGTCGTAAGGGGCCCATACTAGGTGCAATAATAAATCATAGTATTGTACAAACAAATATTTGTTTTCTTAAAGCAATAATTATTTAGCTGTTTCTAAATTTAAATGAAAATTATTCATATTAACATTTAATAAATATCCAAATTCCTTTATACTCAGTAGCCACAAGGAAGTGATCACCTACATTTGTCATTTCTGGTTTAAATCTGAACATCATCCCCCAATTATATATATGTAGTATGAATTTTGTGTGTATATATAATTATAGTGGTTAGGATCCATGTGTAATCATTCAAGGGATCGTCTAATGAAATTAATCCTAGGTAAACACTTAGGGTCCACGCATAACCATGTCATCGAAACCTTATGCCATCAATCATGTTACCTTGTGCCAGAAAAGAATTCCAAATAAATTACATGGTCCATGTAATATCATCAACATTAAATCACCATCATCAAAAACATTGAAATCATTAGGATTAACAATGAGTTTCATACAATCAATAAACAATGTTATCTCAACAGCCAATGTTCCGCGGAATGATGATATATATTCTCCCAATATACAGGCTCATAGGCCTCAAGTGCAATAGAGACCCTCAGCCCCCAACTGATGGTCTCAACACCATAAATATATTATCCATACCCATTATAAAGGATTTATATGGTGGGAACCAGTAATATATACATTGGTCAACACTATCATATGATCCATATAATATATGGGGGACTCTACCCAGAATGAGTGGTCAACACCCCCTTTATCTGATTTATATCTGTATGAACACGAATCCAATGGAATGTCATCAAAAAATGGTGAATGGTAATCCCCAAATAACCTAATTCACATTATTGACACCTCGTTTCCCTTATACCATGTTGCTATATCAAGATATACAACAACATCTCAAAACTCCCCAGACATTACCCCAACCGAGTATCCTCATCACCTCTATTTGAAGACCATTTCTCCTCAACCTAGTCATTGATATAAACTCGTGATTCACAAGGTAATCCCATCCTCATAACCACATAACCTCAATGAAGGTGATCAATATCACCTCCATCCTTGGTCTAATCCCATCACATCCCCATAAGACTCAAATAATAAAATATAAATGTATATATCATTAAAAATAATTTAATAAATAGAACACCCAGAATAGACAATCATGGATGGCCCAATCCCTTTACTCGGCTAACCATTTTTATCGTAGTAGGTGCATCCCCATAGGAATATCACATCATCAATATAATCAAATTTATGTAAAAACTAATTTATTATATTCTCACTCAAATGATCCATAAGGATTATATACAACAAACCCCAAACATCTGAATAATCATGGAGAAAAATAAAAACAAATTACCATGTAATATTATGTTCTCTCTCACATGATATAGACATATAACTTGAGTTTAATCAAGGAAAACAATGTTTTAGATGTATGGTATGAAATTTAAAAAAAAATATTAAATGGATTTATATATCCTTAATTAATTATAAGAAGAATTGAGAATATAAATGATTGAATATATTTTTGAGATAAATCCATATCCACTAATAGATCAATGAATGGAGTCTACACACAGAATTTAGGCCCTAGATTGGGAAAAATAGAATGGGAGAGTTTCCATTTACTATATCTGAAATTGTAGAATTGATGAGGAGAAATGAAATAAATAGTGGATGGTGTAATATTTTTATTTTCCCACTTTTTAATGATCCATACTATTTGGCTACACAGTTCGGAGGAACATGTACCAACCATGTCATGCTCTCTTTCAAGGTTCAACAGGTGCATGGTCTACATGCGCAGTTTTCCAAAACCATGTGATAAAGATAGAAAACCCATATCTTAAAAATTATTGATTCCTCACATGACCATGTGACCCCTCCATGATTTTCTAAACCATTTTTATATAACTGAAGGATCATATGGTTTTTTATGATAGGCCACATAGTTTTTCTAAATCATTATTCATTATCTGGGTTTCCCAAAATTAGTTTTCTAGTGTCATGTACGCATGAAACTCCCCCTAAATCCTGATGCACATAACAATCAATAAAATCCATCTAAAAAATTGCATGGGTCAATAAAACTCACAGAATTTTGTTTTGAAGACCAAAAAGAATGTTGGCCAGCTTACTAGACTCAAAAAGTCAAATGGGTTGGGGAAATTATGACCTACTCAAAAACCAAAGATATTATAGTCTTCCCATATTTACATTTCTCATTCCTGGCCTATCAAACCATATATAGAGATAGAAATCAACATACCTATCTCATTACCATCACACTGATCTAAACCAGTAATTTATTTACTACTTAACCCCTCTCAAGGTGCTCCCTACCATACGTGTTACCTACTAGTCACAATCGACCTAAAAACATTTCATGTGGGTAAACCGACCGTAGATAGACTTAGATGTCCCACCATGATGAATCACTATTATTAAACCTCATCAGGTTTTCAAATCATTTCTTTGTTATATCTCACACCACTAATGTCCTAAATCTCATCTGACACACATAATTACCTACATCTCAATATATTCCCAAAGATCATGTATTTCAAAAATTTCTTAAAATAATCCTTCATTATATCTATAAGTTTGTAATAATGACCATTATATCATGAATTGTACGCGCTTGAAATAAAACCCACATAACCTAAATATTTGGATGCCTATTAACCTCATACATATATTTATCACATAATATCCTATGTCAATCTACTAACAATACATTAGTTAGTTTGAGAAGAAAATATACACACCTCATTTATCCAAACTGGGAAAATCACAAAAATATGAAGAAAACCATCCATGTTCTTAATCATGGAATACATGTAATGATGGTTAGCACCCCAACCCACTCTTCCCTTGGAATATCCACTACATACATACATCATGAAGCCAAAATACATGAGGCATGACCAATCAATGGAGAAACACCAATAATCAGAAATAGATCCCATTATTGTTTCCCACGATCTCTACTTAAACATCAATGTGCAGATAAATTAAGACATCCAGATCTTGGTACTATTCCTGGTATGATTTTGATTCCTAATTATTCCCAATTCCATGGATCTCAGTTAAATGAGAAGTCTTCATAACAAACATCTTTAAATATCCCATCTAGATGCACACCCACCACTTCTATACAGCCCAATCACATTGGTTTGAAACCTGTATTGGATACCCCCATTTGAATATCATAGTTGAAGACCCACTACTTGGTGGTCTACATAAATATGTAGCCTTAATACCCTTTTGGGATTCTTCATGTCCTCACTTCTTACAACTTAAACCATCACTTATCAGCTCACCATACACCATCTCTAATATTGAATATGACTTTTCCATTAGATTCTCCAAATCTATCATCACCATGGTGACTTCCTCTAAGAATGAGGTCTACCTAATTATATTGACTTGCACCTGGATGGTATATCATAATCCATCCTTAATAAGTAACACCCTAGAGTTATTTTCTCCCAATTTAGTAGGTTTAAAATTTGATTGGTCAATGAAATTGGATGCACATATCATGAAGGATGTGTTTCCCTATCAATGATTAGTGAAATCACATGATTATTCTACCATGAGAACCAACATAATGATGTTCAGGAATATCTTACCCTCAAATTCCATCCTGGCCTTTCACTCATGTATGCCCACCAAGACATGGGAATCCCACCAGTTTTTTTCCCATATGATGAGAATATTTGTCACCAACATTATCCTATTCCATGGGGTTGTCTCAAGATATAAAAAAATGCTCTAAACCTAATCGATCCATCTCCCTACAGCACATGATCCACACATACATTAATATAATGGTGGGTTCTGAGACTAAATGTTATGATCCACGTCTTCCATAGATACCCTTTATCCCTAAGATCCAATTATATAAGTGTGGAGAGATTGGGAACATTTCCAATCACTATCCAAATCATAGGGAAATGGAGTGGGATCACCATCAACCACACAAAGGCCTAGGGAACATTTTCAGCTTTTTTCTACCACTACAGTTGATGTTGATGTACCAAATATTGAGGTGGTAGGAACTCTTTCTGCTCTCTCAAAGCTATAATAGTGTTTGTTTGATTCTAGTTCTACGCATTCCATTATTTCCTCTTTGTATGCAATGAGTTTAGAATCAACACCTCTTTTTCTAAAAGTAGTGTTTTCAGTTAAGACTCTTGGTGGTATTTTTCTAGCATTTTTTTGGTTTGAAACTCTAGTATTTATTAAAGTGAGAACTATCTTATCACAAATATAGTCTTCATTACCATGTTGGAATTCAAAATTATACTAGAGATATATTGGATCTCAAATTATAATGCTAAGATCAAATATATAAGCAAGGAAATATTAGTAGTAATGAATGGAAAACCAATGGTTATCTTCCCAAGAGAGATATCTCAACCTGATCTTGGTCTAGAATAACCTCATATATCATTCATTAGAGAGTTTATCAGTGAATAAAAAGATGAATAGGGTAGTATAATGATAAAAAATGTCCCATGATCTAGGAATACATTGAGATATTTTTTATGGAGTTACCCTAACCTCCCCCAGAATGAGATGTAGATTTCTCCGTTGAACTCATACTTGTATCTCATCTGGTATCAAAAATGCCATTTATGATGGAAAATGTAGAGTTGGTGGAATTAAAGAAACAACTCCAAGATCTTTTGGAGAAGGGGTTTATATAACCAAATGCGTCAGCTAGGGGAGTAGATGTTGTCTTTATAAAGACGAAGGATGTTTTGACGAATTTATGAATTAATTATAGGGAACTGAACAAGATCATAGTGAGGAAAAAATTCCCTCTTGCATGAATTGATGACTTATTTAACCAACTTAGTGCGGCTCAATTATTCTCTAAGATTGATATTTGATCTGTTTATCAAAAATACAGGGTGAAGATATAATATAATCCAAAACCCAGATTTTGATCAAGATATGTGCATTATGAGTTTGTTTTTATGCCCTTTGTTTAGATTAATTCCCCTGCTATTTTTATCGATTTGATGAATGGAGTCTTTTAGAACTCACTTTATAACATTATGTTAGTTGTTATTGATGATATTATGATATATTCCAAAAGTCCCAAGATCTTGTGGATCATCTAAAGGTAATTTTTAAAAATCTATGGAAGGGTAGGATTTTTGGAATGTTCAGAAAATATGAATTTTAGTTACAACAAGTTTCTTTCATGGGGCACATTATAACCAATGATGGAATCACAATTGTCCCTACTAAGTATAAGGTTTAATTGGAGTGTCCTCATCCTACAAAAATAACTATGATTCATCGTTTCCTTGCATTAGTGGGATATTATGGGAGGTTTGTGAAAAATTATTTATTACATTCTAATCCATTAAACATGTTAAATCGAAAATGGGTCAAGTTAATTTGGACAAAGGAGTTTGAAGAACATTTCCAAGAGCTGATTAAGAGATTGGTTATTGCACTAGTGTTAACTCTAACATCATGTGGAAAAACTATTTTTTATTTTTAGGGATGCAAATCTAAAAGGGATTTGGGTACATCTTCATAAAAAATGACACACTCCTTTCTTATGCATCTTGATAATTGAAGACTCATGAGAATAATTATCTGACACATGATCTTGCGATGGATGCGGTTTTTTTTCTATGAAGATATGGAGGCACTATCCTTTTGGGGTTGTCACGAACCGAATCTGGTCTCCATCAAACTGAAACTAAACCTGGCTCATGGAAAGACCCAAAGGGTGTTCCCCATCCCCACGAGCTGGCACAAGTTCCCAGGTATCATAAAAATTCATTTGGGAATGATTTACCCTAGTTTGGGTTCATAAAATAACCAAAAACAAACAACAAACCAAATCTAAAAAATTATGCCAAACAAGACTTAATAAAAATTCAGAACAGAGTGTATGGGTTTAAACAGGAAACAAGAGGTCCAATGGTACATAAAAGTAGCAGAAAACATCCTATGAGACTTTACAAGACAATGGGTCATCACCCACAAGCCGTCTCCACAACACTGCACCGTCGAGAGAAACTAGCAACCCGAACCACCATCGCCCAAGGCTTTTCCTTTCCCTGTGTCAAACATGATCAAGTCTACTTACACCCAAAGGTGTAATTAGGGTGTGAGACTAAGCCCAATAGGATATCACCCAAGGATTCCAAGTGATAGAAATTATAAAATAAAATTCTTGCAAGAGTTATAAATAGATAATGGTATCATTTATTTCTAAAAGTGAAACTTTGAAAAGAAAATAAATTTCAATGGGGATAACTTTAAAGAATGCGTGAATTTGAATAAAACATTCAAGACACTATTTTTCACGTCCCAAAATATCAAAAATAAAGTATAAATGCCAAAAAGTCCATGAGCACCAAGCATAGGAACATCCCTAGGTACTAGTTTGTTGTGAGCCCCAAGTACCTCGTACCTCGATGAAAGTAACCATAATGAAATTCATTCTCATGCACGAGCCACAAGTAGGGATCATACCCATAACAAGTGGTCTCAAATCATCTCTATTACAGTTTTTTAGTGTTATCAATGTCAGACTTTCTAAGTGAACCATGGTCAAAACCGCTCCGTTCACTAGCGTACTAGTACACGTTATCCCACCTAGTTACCCGGGTTTCCTGTATTATGATCAAATAATCAACACATTCTACCAAAATCAATTTTCACATATAATTATAATTTCTGGTCACACACATTCAAAACAGTAGCTACACATTCTTTGCACCTCTCGTATTACTCAATAAAGCACTTACAATTTCCATAAAACAATTTCTAGAAAAGTAATCAAATTTTTCACATTAAATTCATCTAAAATCCCACATTTAAAACCAAATGGAGACCTATATTATAGCAACATAGATATTCCATCATCAAAAAATTTTTATAAATCCAATCCCTGAATTATAAAACAACACCAAGAGGCACAACATGGGTTGTACATGTAAAACACCCATTTTCACACAAAATTGGCACTTAAAAATCAACCGCTTTTTAAATGCTACCCAAATCAATTTTCACAATCAAAATACTAAACTAGGAACATAATGGGAACAGAAAAACATCAATACAACTCATTATACAATACATACATATGAAATCACTTTCCAAAAGAGTCAAAACCCCCAAATCCTTGTGTGTCACTTCAACCGCACCTCCGCCGCACCAAAAGAGAGTATGATTGAACCTAAAACCACATTATTGGATCAAGATACTCAAAACTAAAACCCTAGGTATGATTCCCCATCTTCTGGACATTTGGGGATTCAATAAAAAAATATGAAACCCTAAGAAGAAGGGAGGAATAAGGAAGAGAACCAACTTATTTGAGAAATCTAGATGTTTTTTGGAGATTGATAAGATCAGCCATAAATCGCGATGAATCTGAGCTTCAATGAGGCGGAAACGAAGATGTTGGGCCTCTGGGTTCAGTGGAAACGTTTGAGAGGTTGAATCACCAAAAAAGGATAAAAATGAATATTTTATGAAAGAATTATAAAATAATTTAAAAACTGGAAATGGGTTTTCGGGTTGGCCCAATACCTAATCTTATCACCCAAATCCAAGATGCTAATGAATTTTTAAGGGGACAAAAATTCTTTTGTGGTTTTAATATTTAAATAAACGTCATTTTGGAAGTTGAATGGGTGAAAAATGTTGAAAAACGAAGTATTTATTAAAGAAACAAAATTTACTTTCAAAACTATAAATGGGCTCTCAGGTTGGCCCAAATTTTGGAAACCCACTATTTCCATAAAAAATGCATGGAAAACCACCAAAAAAAAGAAAGGATGTAAATTAAAAGAAAAATACCTTTAAGATATGTCATTTATGTGAAAATTCTCCCCACCATGAAGGAATTTCCACCCCAGAAAGTGAACATCAGGCTTGATTGGAAAACAAGAATGGGTACTCTTCCTCGACCCATGACTTTCGCTCCCATGTCTCATGTGTATCATTCCCATGCTGCCATAGAACCCGGACTAATGGAATAGACATCCCTCAAATTATCTTCTCTTGGGATTCCACTATTTTCACTGGACTCTCAACAATAGACAAGTCAGGTTCTATCTCCAGTTCTTCCCAACTCAACACATGGGACGGATCCGGGTAGTATTTCTTCAACTGAGAAACATGGAAGACATCATGGATAGTTTGCAACTGAGAAGGTAAGGCCAACCTATATGCCACCTTTCCAATATGCTCGATGATCTCAAACAGCCCGACATACCGCTACATCAGCTTACCTTGCTTCCCCAATCGACGATGGCCCAGAGGAGGGTCCACATTCCAGAATACCCTGTCACCCACAGAAAACTCGAGGTCTCGATGCCTCCGATCAGCATATGATTTATGACGACTCTGAGCTGTAAATAAACGATGACAAAATAATTTTGCCTTCTCAGATGTCTCCTACACCATACTCGGCCCCATTATTGTGGTCTCACCTACCTCATCCCAACACAGGGGGGACCGACAAGGCCGACCATAGAGTGCCTCAAAAGAAGCCATTCGAATCGAGGATTGGTAACAGTTATTATAAGAAAACTCAACCAATCACATATGGGTATCCCAAGAACCTCCGAAGTCTAGGACACATGCACGAAGCATGTCCTCCAAAATCTGATTCGCCCGCTCTGTCTGACCATCCGTCTCTGGATGGTATGTTGTGCTCATCTTAATCTGGAACCCCAAGGCCTTCTGAAGGACTTCCCAGAACCAAGATGTGAAACGAGGGTCTCTATTTTGAGACAACTGCTGATGGAACACCATGGAGTCTCACCACCTCCTGAAGATACAAACGGCCCAACTCATCCACTTTAGATGTATCTTTGATCTGAATGAATTGGGCTGATTTGGTTAGATGATCAATCACCACCCAAATGTAATTCTTACCTCGATTTGTACGAGGTAATCCAACAATGAAGTCCATGGAAAGCTCGTCCCACATCCAGGTAGGAATGGGTAGTGGTTGGAGCAAACCGGAGGGCCTTTGGTGCTCTACTTTCACCTGCTGGCATGTGTAGCATCTCGACACAAAGTCCGCAATGTCATGTCTCATACCAGGCCACCAAAACTGCCGACAGACATCATAATACATCTTAGTGGCACCTGGATGGACAGCCCACTGAGACTGGTGGATATCCCTCATAACTACCTTCCATATAGAAAAAAGCATTACTGAACGGCCCTTGAAGCACAAGATGCCCTTGGGAGACAACGACCAATCAGAGGATGTCTCCCCACCATGAAGAAACTGCTTAGACCACTGACATAGCTCATCACTGGGCTGTTCCCGCTGAATCAACTCAAATAGAGAAGGAGTCAAGTAGACGCTCGCCAAGAATACCCCTCCACTGTGTTCCTAGGTCTCCACATGCATGTGAGAAAAGATCCCCATCAATGTACACTCATCACTAGACTTCCTCAATGCCTGCAATGGAACCCTTCTGCTCAAGGCATCCGCCACTACATTACCCTTACCTGGGGTATATAAAATGTCAATGTCAAACCCCTGCAAGTACTCGATCCAGCGACGCTGCCTCAAGTTGAGGTCCTTTTTTGAGAAGATATAAGCCAAGATTTTGTGATCATAATAGAACACAAACTTCTCCCCAAATAGGTAGTGACACCACGTATTCAAAGAATTCATCACCGCATCTAACTCCAAGTCATGGGTTGGGTATTTCTTTTCATGTGGCCGGAGATGGCAAGATCCATACGCCACCATGTGATCATCCTATATAAGAACGCACCCAAGACCCATACCTAAAGCATCAAAATAAACCACATATCCCTTTCCATCCTCTAAGAAAATTAGCACGGGCACACTAGTCAATCGCCTCTTCAGCTCCTCGAATGATGCCCGAAATTCTGGACCCCATAAATACTTCACCCCTTTCCGGGTGAGGGCATTCATCAGTGAAGCAAGCTGAGAGAGATCCTGAACGAATCGCCTATAATAACCAGCCAGGCCAAGGAAACTCCTAATCTTTAACACATTCTTAGGATGATCACATGACATAACCGCACTAATATTCTCAGGGTCCACTGAAACTCCGTGATCTGAGATCACATGCCCGAGAAATCTCACCTTCCTAATCTAGAATGTGCACTTCGACAACATTGCATAGAGGCGGTGATCCCGTAATTTACCCAAAACGACCCTGAAGTGATGTTCGTGTTCCTCCTCAGAGCTAGAGTATACCAGAATATCATCCATGAACACAAAAACAAAGTAATTGAGATACTTATGGAACACCCTATTCATAAGTTCCATAAAGACTGCTGGAGAATTGGTCAATCCAAAGGGCATGACCAAATACTCAATGTGGTCGTACCTACTTCGGAAGGCTGTCTTTGGGATATCTGACTCCTTCACCCTGAGATGATGATACCCTGAACATGGGTCTATCTTTGAGAAACACTTTTCCTACTTCAACTGATCAAACAAATCATCTATTCTGGGAAAAGGGAATTTGTTAATAATTGTTACCTTATTCATCTTTCGGTAGTCAATGCACAACCGGAGGGATCCATCGGCCTTTTTCGAAAACAACACAGGAGAAAACCAAGGAGAGATGCTCAGGCGAATGAATCTTTGGATTCTAGGTCATCCAGCTGTATCTTTAATTCCCTCAGCATGGTGGGGGCCATGTGATAAGAGGGAAGAGATATCGGCTATGTTTCGAGTGCCAGATCAATCGAAAACTCCACATCCCGCTCCAGGGAAAAGCCTGAAAAATCATATGGGAATACCTCCAGAAACACATTCACTACATGAGGCAGTGCACCCTCAGGGGAAAGAACACCCTCTTTCATGATAGAGGATAACTGGAAGATAACACTTCTCAACTCTGGGAGTGGAGGCCATGCCCGTCCTGACCGAGGATCCCATTATCCATGAAAAATGTGACGACTCCCATCAGGTGCCGTGAAACTCACACGCTGTCTATAGCAATCGATGTGTGCCTAGAAGTGTACTAGACAATCCATCCTAAGTATGAAAAAAAGGTACATATCTCAGACCAAGAGGTCCCACTCCATCTCGACCCCTAACACAGAAAGTGAACATGATGGGCACCTGAGACCCTGCTCCTTCTTCGTTCCCAGCGGTGTCACCAACTCCATTGCGAATGACATCAAATCAGTTGGAAAATTCAGAATGTTCACAAAACGGGCAGAAATTAATGAAATAGAGGCACCAGTATCAAAAAGAGCCACAGATATAGAAGATGAAATCAAAACGGTACCTCGAACAGTCGACAGTCCCGCCTCCGATCCTGCTGGAGCCTGATCCACCGCATTGAGATGTCCAGTCTCTGCCTGAAGACGACCACTAGTCTGTGGCTGTGCCCTGAACATGATCTTCCCAAAAGATGACCCAGCCCCACCACCACGACTGCCAAATCGAGATCCCCCAGTCCTCGACGGCTCTGACTATGCTGGCACTCCTCTAGGAGCCATGGATCATGTCCCACATTGAAGTGGACGCGCTATCCCGCAAAAGCGTTGCACGTGTCCCATACCTCCACACTATAAAAAGGTCTTCGGATGATGAGGGCATGATTGATGGATATGCTCAGGCTTCCCACACTGGTGGCACATGACCTATTTCACACTAGAAGCTGCTGATGAAAACTGCATGGAAGAGTTCCCTGAACTGCCTCCTCCTTTCATCACATGATCCTCCCACTTCCTTTTCTTATCTGAGGAGCTTCCAATTTCCACTGCTGATATTGAACCATAGAAACCTACCCTGCCTTTTCTATCAATATCCACCATGAACGCCCGATCAACGACCTCAGCATAGGTTATCACCTTAAACAATAACACCTGGGAGTATATCCCTTCTCTCAAGCCTTTCTCAAACCTATGGGCCTTCGCTTTCTCATTAGAGACAATTTCTAGAGCATACCGAACCAAATCAGCAAAACAGTTGGCATACGCCATCACAGATCGATTTCCCTGAAAATGTTCCATGAACTCTCTAGACCTGGCATAAGACAACACCTTAGGGTAGTATTATTCATTGAAGATAGCCTTGAAATCTCCACAGCGCATCTGCTCATTCTTCCCAACCTGAAGCGCTGACTCCCATCATTTACGACTGGGACCCTCCAACAGAAAGGGGTCACACTTCACCCTGATTTCCTTGGGTGTTTCCTGGAACTCAAACATATGCTCAATCTTCTCGAGCCATTCCTCTGCTTCTTGGGGTTCTGAGCTTCCTCGAAAGGTTGGAGGCTTATTTTTCAAGAACTCCTGGGCCTTGTCCTTTCTAGGACCAGTCTCATCCTCTCCAACATGAGCTAGAACTAGATCTGGTCCATATCCTAGAGCCTAGACAGCCCAGACCACGTCCTCGACTAGCCTCTGATCTATTATTGTGGGAGAACTCTCTCTGGCCTACTCCCGTGGGTGCGTGAGAGCTTTTTGGGGAGGCATGTTGCTACAAAATGAAACAATCACAAAACAATAATCAATAAAAAAAATCTGAAAATTTTAATCAAATACATCAAATATAAATAATCTAAACACATTTTAGTAATAAAATAAACACCTACTCCACATCCACCTGATATCCACATGTGGTCTGCCGCCCACACGTCGCACCTCGAAGTGAAGTCAATCTGTAAATTCTGACATCCCCTGGTGACTCATGGTCTGACATGAGAGGTGCGGTCCAGAGACCCTACTCACAACCAAAACCCCGATCCCCAACAGTCCCAGCTCTTGTCTAACCCGACTCATCCCAAAATAGCAATATAACTCAAAAACATTAACCTCCTTTGATACCATTTTGTCACGAACCGAATCTGGTCGCCATCAAACCAGAACCTAACTCGGCTCATGGAAAGACCTGAAGGGCTTTCCCCATCCCCACAGGCTGGCAAAAATTCCCGGGTATCATATAAATTCATTTGGGAACGATTTACCCGAGTTTGGGTTCATAAAATAACCAAAAACAAACAACAAACCAAATCTGAAAAATTATTCCAAACAAGACTTAATAAAAATTCTGAACTGAGTATATGGGTTTAAACAAGACACAAGAGGTCCAAAGGTACATAAATGTAGCAGCAAACATCCCATGACACTCCACACGACAAAGGGTCCTCACCCACAGACCGTCTCCACAACACCGCACCATCGAGAGAAACTAGCAACCCGAACCGCCATCGCCCAAGGCCTTACCTTTGCCTGTGTCAAACATGATCAATTCAACATACACCCAAAGGTGTATGTAGGGTGTGATACTAAGACCAACAAGATATCACCCAAGGATTCCAAGTGACAGGCATTATAAAATAAAAGGCTTGCAAGAGTTATAAATATATAATGGTAGCATTTATTTCTAAAAGTGCAACTTTGAAAAGAAAATAACTTTCAATGGGGATAACTTTAAATAATGCGTGAATTTAAATAAAGCGTTCAAGATATAGGTTTTCAAATCCCAAAATACCATAAAGAATGTATAAATTCCAGAAAGTCCACGAGCAGCAAGCATAGGAACACCCCTAGGTACTAGTTTGTTATTATACCCAAGTACCTCGTACCTCGGTGAAAGTAACCATAATGAAATTCGTTCTTGTGAAAAAACCCACTAGTAGGGAGCATAAACATAACCTAGTGGTCTCCAATCATCACCATTATAGTTTTGGTAGTGTTATCTTTGTCAGAATTTCTAAGTGAACCATGGTCAAAACCCATCAGTTCACTAGCGTACTAGTACACGTTAACCCACCTAGTTACCCGGGTTTCCCGTATTGTGCTCAAATAGACACCACATGATACCAAAATAAATTTTCACATATAAATATCAGTTCTGGTCACACACATTAAAAACAGTAGCTACACATTCTTTGCACCTTTCGTATTACTCAATAAAGCACTTATAATTTCCATAAAACAATTTCAAGAAAAGTATTCAAAATTTTCACATTAAATTCATCAAAAATCCCACATTTAATACCAAATGGAGACCAATATTATACCAAAAAGATATTTCAACATCAAAATTTTTTATAAATCCAATACCTGAATTATAAAACAACACCAAGAGGCACAACATGGGTTGCACATGTAAAACACACATTTTCAAACAAAAATTGGCACTTAAAAATAAACCGCTTTTAAAATGCTACCCAAATCAATTTTCGTAATAAAAATACTGAATGAGGAACATAATGGAAACATAAATACAGAAATCCAACTCATTATAAAATACCTACATATGAAAACACCTACCAAAAGAGGCAAAACCCCCAAATCCTTATGTGTCACTTCAACCACACCTCCGCCGCACCACAAGGGTGTAATATTGAACCTCAAACCAGAATATTGGACCAAGAAACTCAACAATAAAACCCTAGGTACGAAGCCCCATATTTTGGACATTTGGGGATTCAATAAAAAAGAAGAAACCCTAAGAAGAAGGGAGGAATAAGGAAGAGAACCAACTTACTTGATAAATCTGGACATTTTTGGAGATTAAGACGTTCGGCCCTAAACCGAGATAAATATGAGCTTCATAGAGGCGAAAATGAAGATGGCGGTGTGGCTGGGTTCAGTGGGAACTTTTGAGAGCTGGCATCACCAAAAAAGTATAAAAAATGAATATTTTATGAAAGAATTACAAAACAATTTTAAAAGTGGAAATGGGCTTTCGAGTTGGCCCAATACCTAATTTGATCACCCAAATCCAAGTTTCTAATGTCTTTTTAAGGGGACAAAAATTCTTTTGTGGTTTTAATATTTACATAAAGGTCATTTTGGAAGATTAATGGGTGAAAATGTTGAAAATCGAAGGAGTTATTAAAGAAACAAAATTTAATTTCAAAACTTGAAATGGGCACTCAGGTTGGCCCAAATTTTGGAAACCCACTATTTCCCTCAAAAATGCATAGAAAACCAGCAATACAAAGAAAGGATGTAAATTAAATGAAAAATAACATTAAAATATTTCATTTATGTGACAGAGGTGAAATGTGATATATACAAAGACAATCAAGGTTTGAAATATATTTTCACAAAAATGGAATTTAACACGAGACAAAGGAGATGTTTGGAAGTTCTTAATTAATGTGATTGTTGAATTAATTATAATCCATGAAGAGAAAGAAAAGTCACTAATGAATTAATCAAAAAAGACCCATTTGTTCTATCCTTGAAGAGGATTCAAAGAGATTCCTTGATCCTAGACTTAGAGAAATTGGAAATGGTAATTTTAAGGGAAGAGACTTCATCAATGCTTTCCCAAATGATTTCTCAACCATCATTTCTAGAGAAGATCAAGATGGATCAGAAAGAAGATCCTTTGTTATAGAAGTAGTTTAAGTTTTTGAAGGATGGGAAGTTTCTTGAGTTCAATATTGATCAAGAAGGTGTACTGAAATTTCTTACAAGACTATGTGTTCCATCTGTTCCAAAAATAAAGGAGTTGATGGATGAAGCCCATAGCTCTACACTCTCTATACATCTTGGGAGTACGAAAATCTATAGAGACTATCTTGATCATTATTGGTTGGATAACATGAAAAGGGATATTTTGAAATATACTACAAGGTGCTTGGTATGTCAGCAAGTAAAGGAAGAGCAACAACTTCTTAAAGGGGTATTACAACCACTACCAATACTAGCATGGAAGTGGTACAATATCACTATGGACTTTTTCACTAGTCACTTGAGAACTTCTAAAGGAAACAATGCGATAAGGGTTATTTTTGAATATCTCACCAATACTGCCCATTTTATATATATTTAGGAGGATTTCTCTCTTGATCAACTTACCATGATTTACATAAAGGAAGTGGTAAGGTTGCATGGAGTTCCACTTTATATCATATATGATCATGATCCAAGGTTTACATCAAAATTTTGGAAAAGTCATCAACATGCTCTGAGTACAAAATTGAATTTTAGTATGACCTATCACCCCCAAACTAATGACCAATCTGAATGGACTATTCCCACACATGGGGACATGCTGAGAACATGATCCATGGAATTTAAAGGTGGATGGGATCAACATATTCTATTAGTTGAGTTCTCTTACAATAATATATTCCATTCAAGGATTAAAATTCCACCCTATGAAGCTCTGTATGGGAATCGATGTATAACATCTACTTGTTAGGATGGAGGTGGTGAGAGAATGATTCTTGGATCTGGTCTTGTGCAAGAGATGACTGAAAATGTTCATGTCATCCAGAAAGACATTAGGCCATCTTAGAGGTAGAAAAAGAGATATTCTGACAACTGTCAAATGGACATATAGTTTGATGTTGGTGATAATTAAAATCTTCTAATTTCACCTTGGAAAAGAGTCATAGGGTTTTGGAATAAAGGAAACTCAGCCCTAGGTACATTGGTCCCTATGAAATCCTTGATCGTATAGGAGCAGTGGCATATTGGCTTACACTTCCTCTAATTCTATCACAAGTTAATGATGTATTCCATGTATCCCTCATTAGGATGTACATATTTATACCTTTACATTTAAAAAATTCATATGTATTACAACTGGAACATTACCACTCTTATGAGGAGAAGCCGATGGAGATCTTGGATTATAGAGATAGGGATCTACACAATAAGAATACCCACCTTGTTTGGGTTTTTTGGAGGAGAAAAAAATGTGAAGAATCTATGTGGGAACCAGAGGAGTCTATGAGGTAGAAGTACTCACACATTTTCTATTCAAAGGGTAGAAGTCAAATTTTTTTGGATGAAATTTTTAAAAGGGGGAATAAATTAATGCCCCAAACTATTGTGTAATATTTTCTTCCTGGTTTTGTATGTTATTTTATTTTTACTCAACAAATATATATCCTTTTATAAATTAAGTTAGTATAATTTAAATGGGACCATCTAGTTTTTTATTGTTATATGACTGTTGGTCAATATGAAAGTTGGTCAATATGATTGTGGGAAACTATACTCCTAATGATATGATTATTGCTTATAAATAATAATGATCACGGTTAGTTAATACAGAAAGAAGATTTGATGGCCTAATCCAGAAGACTCATGCCATATGAAGCCCATCTATCAGTGCTTGGGAAGGAGTTAGCATCACTGGGCTTTGCTATGGAAAAAGCCTAAGCTGAACTCTAATACGTTAAGCTTAAACAGAACCACATAGTGGAGAAGTTCAATCTGATAGAAATCACCACTCAGGCTATGTTGTCTGAGCCACACAAAGATTCAATAACCCTTCTCTACCATACTCTTAGGTCCTATGCAGGTGTTATAAGTGCCTATGTCACAAGGCCTTAGTTACATTGGGTAATCATTTTTAATAATTAAAATTTTTATTTCTTATTTTGGAAAAATTTATGAGTTTTAACTCTCAAAATAAATACAAGATTAATTTATAGAAGATCTATATTACTGATGAATATTGAAAAAAAGGTATTTAAAAATATTTTTTTTCTTTAAATAATTAATATTGTGATGTTATATTAAAAAAACGATCTTCTACATTTTTTATCAGTATGACACTTAGATTCTAATAAGATAAATTTAATTTTTGTGAATAATAAATTAGGTATATAATATCACCCTTATGAATTGTAATGTGACCAATGTAGAAGTACCATCACTTAATAATTTATAAATATAATTTAGGAATCTTAATTTGTAATGGGATATTATAGCATAAGTTAGAACTATTTCAAAATTTATTAGATAAGTATTAGTATTTATTTCAGGTAAATATTTATTTTACATAAAAATTTAATATTTCATAATTAAAAAATTATTTCTATAAAATGGAGTTCATTTTGGAATTTAAATCATCAACATTTTTTTAGGGTTAATTTATAAGATTTTTATAAAATTTTATATTTTTTTGGTGTATAGTAAAAATACAATTTTGAGTTTCGTTGTGTTAAATGAAATAATTAATAATGTAATAATGATATAAGACATTGGGTCAACATTTGTAAAGTAAAATATGTTACAAGGTGTCCCAAGTGGCCAATACCATGTGAAAGCCCATGGTTTTACAAATACTACTAATGAGGTGTCCCTTTGAAATTAATAAAATATTCACTAAATATATCTATAAATACCAACCCATTCCATAATTCATTTCATCCCCAATTAATCATAAATAAATATATTGTCTTTTTAACTCCAAGGTAGTCATACTAAGGCAACCTCAATCTCTACAAGGTCCCAACCTTTGAGTTTTTGAAATTACGCTTCAAGGTAAGTAAACCATTCACCCTCCTCTTTAGTCGAGACCTACTTTATGTTATGTCTTCTACTGCCCATTTCATTTTGTTTGGGTATGTAATTATATATACTTTTCGATGTCCATTTTATGTCTAAATTATGAGAGACCCTTTCTGCTCTCATAAAATGATTTTCTGAATTTTTAAGTGACACCGTTATGCTGCAGACGTTTCATAAAAGAAATCTCATATTCTCATTTCATTCACGTATCTTTTTCATGTGGTATGTCATTAAAATAACCGTAATATGATTCTATTTATTTTTTATTATATCACTATACATTATTAGGAGTTATTTATGAGTTATTAACCCTTTACCCTCTATTTTTAATGTTTCTTAAAACAATGATACATTTCTGTAATGCTGCATAATTTTCATCTAAAAAGATATCTCTTTTTCTCAGGAAAATATCTTATTATATTTGTCTGAATAACCAAAACTATTTCATTTACAAGGGTATTCATCAATACAATAAAATGTTATATTTTATTCTAGAATTTACATACTTATAACCCTTATTCACTTTCCAGGGGTTATAAATGACATAATTATCTAATTTTTATGCACTTTCTAAAATATCATGATTTTGATATGGAATCTATTTCTTTTATTCACATTGGGTTATTTTTGAAAAATGTTTGACTGTGATCTATGTGGATCTCATGAAAATAATGTCATATTAAGGGTTTTCCATAATGACTCTCTAATTATATCGGTAAATAATTATTCTCTAGAGAAGAAAAGTTTCAATTCTCCTTTGTAAAAAACCATTGTAATTTTTATGACACATTTGGGATGGACCTTGGTGATATTATTATGAATGCCTAAATTTAATGTTATAGAACCATGTTCAAGTTATGATTCATGTATTTATTACTATTATATTCCACTTTATTATTCCTTTACGATATCTCTCATGTTCTTACTGATATCTCTCAAGATCACATGTAAACAATTTCACTTGTTTTCATTACTGGCCTTCTGCACACCATTTACATTGATATATGTCTCCAAGTTATGAAATGCAGTAATTATACATTGGATGAACCTATTATTAAGCATAAAATGTTTAATATAATATTTTTATGTTTTCATGTATTATATTCCTTATTTAAAAGACACTATACTTTAAATATCCTCTACCTCTAAAATATAATGAAAGGTTATGTAATAAAATGAGGCATTCCATAAATAATTTGACATATTTTAAAAGAGTAAGGTAGACTTAATACCATAGGTTATAAAATTAATTTTTTTATATAATGACACTTTCTCATATTCCCTTTCCATTATAAATAATTTAAAACAAAAAAATATGCAATTTCATTTACTAAGGTGAATATAATGGCGTGGAATTGTAAACCATATCAATTTGACGGTATGTTTGATAACCTGAATTATAGAGAATACCCAATATAAATGATCCAAAACCTATTATATGAACATTATTAATAATATTTAATAAACAATAATATAGAAAACTACTAAATGATATTACATTTGAATGATTAATAATTAATTTGAGTTAATATTGAAAAAGGTTGTTCTTATTAATTTTTTTTCGTTGGATTTTTTTTAAATTTAAATTCACAATTTCTAGAAGATAAATTTAATGTAATAAATATTAAATTTCTTATTATCCCACACCTTTATTTAGTAGTCATTATTTTTTATTTGTTTCTGAAAAAAATGAATTTTAGTTGACATATATATTTTTCTAAAAATTTATCTTTTTAAGGATTTTAACATCATTAATGTATTTCAGTGAGGCTAATTTTTTTATTTAAATATAATATTTATTTAAGAAATATTAATATGAATTATTAAATATTATTTGAACATATAAATACTATGTACAATATTTTTATTACTTAATGAGAATTTGACTTAAATAAACCCCATTTTAACTATGATAATGTTATGATGATAAAATTCAACATTTTATTACATTGAAATCCAAAAAAACGTTATTTTTTTTAATGAAACATTTTCTATAATGAAAATATGTCCTATGATAATATTATATTCTAAATAAATTTATAAACATAAAAACATGGTTATTCAAAAATACAATTTATACCCATCATGTATTTTTATTTTATATGTAAACATTGAAAACCATAAATATTTTATTTATAGGATCAACATAGTATAAAAGAACAATAAAAATATTTACAATTTTTATTAATTACTAAGAATAATGATTTATTAATAATAAAATGATAAATTTTGGAAAAAGATAAAAATGTAAATGAATAATCCTAGAAAGAGAATTTGTAGTATATAAAATGAGTACATGATGAGAACCTCTATAAAAGACCCTTCCCCTAAAATTTTTATAGTTTTCAACTATTTCACTTTTAATAGTATCATTGCATTACCTAAAATGTATTATTTACCTTTAAAATGATCATTGATTTCAATTATAAAAAGGTAACACTTCCACCACATCATGGTTAACCTCTCATTATAAATTATTATTGAAACTATGCAATTTTTCTCCTTCTAGAACCATATCTGTCATGAATATTCTTATACATATTTGTTTAATTAAATAATTTTGTATTATTTTCCAAATATAAATATAATCATGAAAATGATGATTAATTTCACTTGATCTTTTTTTACACAACTCATTTCGTAATCATCATTAAACCTATTAATAAAATGATATCAGTACAATTAGTATTCATATCATTCAATAACAAATTTCAAAAATAATAATTCATTACATTCCAACAACTAAAAGAGACCAAGACATAGATCATTCATATGTGTAGAATATCACATCCTAATCATGATATTATTTTATTTATTATTTAATATTATGTCTAGTTTCACAGAAATATTTTATTAATAAATATGTTGTCTATGTCATGAATACAATTCTACAAATGCAAATGCATAGACTGCCTCCTCCAAGAAAAAAAAAATATTTTTCATAACCACAAACTATTTATTATTCATATAATATGTGTATTGAGGAAATATTTATATTATGAAATATTTTATAATATATATCTATATTAACATTATTATCATCTAAATATATCCTCATACCTAGTAAATTAGTATAACATGATACCATTTTGACCCATTTAAATTCATATGTATGGGATATTATAGTTATTATGTCACAAATGATTTTTAGTTTTCATATAGTGGTAATATCATGTATTAATGAAATATTATATATTTTAAAATGATTTTGGAAATTTCTTGTTTACCATTAATTTATTTAATAACATATCAACAATATATCATTAAGCACTTTGAAAATTAGATCATCGTGATTTCTATTTTCACAATTCATATTAATGTTGTTTAGATAACGATAATTATTCTCTTTTAAATAGTAAAAATTGATTATATAATATTTATTTTACATGTAATTATGAACATGATACTATATAGTGAGAATCAAAACCATATTCCTGTTGTTTATACGAACCAATCAATTGAAGGTTCTAGCAGTCGTTAATGAACATAAACAATAACTGCATATTATTTTTTTAATACATGTTTTAAAAAAAATGAGAAATGGATTTATTTTTATTATAAAATTTTTAGAAATTTTATCCGAACTTATGATTATTGAATTTGAGGTTAGAGTGCATTTTCATGAAGCAAAAATAATTGGATGGGTTTCTTTCTCGTAATTTTTAATCCATGAAAATATTTCTTATTATATATCATGTTATTATTAGAACTATGTATCTACAACCCCTTTAATATTTTATATTATTGTTCAATAATTATAAATTCTATTTAATTATCAATTTAAAATTATATCATTTATAGTGTTTTCATTTTAATGTTTCAAAATAAATTAGTGTTTTCAGGGTCTCAATTCGGATTTTGTCAAACATGTTACATGGTATAAACCTTGTTTCCTTTGAGTGATTTTTAATATATTTTTTACTCCATGATTTTTTTTATATCTATTCACTTTTATCTCTTAGTATTTATTAATCTAAATTATTTGAAATTCATAATATTTATTTTTACTCATGATTTACTGCAATTGTAAGTGTTTTTGTTAAGTAATTTTTTATTCATTAAGTTTTGATCCATTTAATGACCTTAATTCATATATATTTGGTACAATTAACATCTTTTCATTATATGGTTTTCTCTAACATTTTACTTTTTTCCATATAAACCCCATTCTAAATTATTCATTCATTGTAGATTCTGTTGCCTCTAAGTGATATTGATAGCTTTAGTCTTATTTCTATGAGGTATAAATATTTGACATCAAATTTTTTATTCTAGAACCATTTATCTGGGAACCCCAATTTTTATTCAATTAATTTTTAAGTGTTTTTAACTAGATTTTCTTTATCAATTTTTTGGTTAAATTATTTAATTTCTTTTACCATTTATTAATATTATGAAAATACTATCTATACTATTGTCTTCATTGAATTGTATTTATCTAAAATGTTACCCAATATAATTGTTTACCCATATATTTTTCATGGGAATATCATGATACAATAATTGAAATAATTATGATCAATTTCATTATTTGATTCCATTTTAAATGGATATGAACACCATTTTAATTTATTGGTTCATTATAAAAAGATGATGATTTATTTTTTATGGTACACATATGTATTGTCGTTAATGAGTGTTGTTATATATCATCCACTAGTTTGTCGGTTAATATTTCATAAAATATAATGTAAAGTTGATCAATGTGAACACTATTTGAACATTATATGTCCACATGATTGAGCATCAACAAAACAAATATTATCATTGTTCCCAAGATTTGTTGTAAATGATATATAAGTAACTCACATTCATATTATTTATTATTAACCAAATAAGGATTATATATCTTCACAATATTGAGCCTTAAAATAATTTTGATTATGTATATTCATAAGATTAGGACTAAAAAAATAAAATTAGCTATCTTTAAAATAATTAATATAAAAATAATGTTGTTAGATAGTCTAAATTATTTTGAATATATATTCTTATGACCATTCCCCACTTCTATGTTATATTCTTTTATTATTTTCCATGAAACAAGTTAATATATAATGCTTCCACACACATGTTCAACGATATATTCAATTTTTTTATTACATTCCCTTCTATCGCGAACAAAGGAAAACTCTAGTTGTTTCATGTTATTTTAATATGATATTTCACCCCTACATATATATTCTTATATGACTATGATATAACTGTAGATTTCAGGACAATAAGACTTAAATTTCTAATAATTTGATCTCATCCTATTCTTATAGTTCAATTTTTCTATGATAATTAAGGTAGGAAAATAGTGAAATATAAAGAGGAATTTCTAACTATCATAATTTCTTGGATATTTTTATGTTTCACTATGGATAATTTAGTTTTTCCTATAATATGTAAAATTCTCAACTGATACATAGAACTTCGGAATTTTATTTCTATTTTTTTATTTCTATAAAAATAGAAACAAAGAAGATTATGACAGGTTATTGTAATGAACTATTTACATTAAGGCATGCTATTTAGATGGTCACATATGTTGGATGTTATAATTATGGTTATTAAGGCAATAATGAATGTCTAAAAGAACAAAAAAATGAATTATTGATTATAAATATTATTTATCATATTTGACTAATGATCTATACACTCATAAATATGTTTAGACTATCATAAATGATTTAATGGCTTCTTAAAAGTTTGGTTTAGTGAGAATTAATGGTTTTAGAATAATATATTCTAGAGAAACAACATAAAAGTCTAAAAATAGTTTATTTCCATTAATTTATATAGAAAATCATAAAATTATTTCAAACCTATTTGATAATGTAAATTATGTTTTAAAATAATATTCTTATAATAATGTGATTCAAGGATAAAAATAATTTTATCGAAGGAGAATAAATAATAACATATTTTATATTCTGGGATCTTGTAAAATTAATTTTACATTATCTCAAATAAATACAATATATTATAAAATAACAGATTTATCCTCATTGTTAAAAGGAAAATGATAAAATTAATATTGGAAAAAAATTCAATGAATTAAGAAAGATAGAAATATTCTTTAAACAATGGATTATAATGTTAAATAGTGTCTTTGATTATTTTTAGTGGAATCCCCTTAACAATATTCAATGAAAAATCAAAGAATGAACCTTTTTACTATGATTCAATAATATATTTTGGATTAAATAAAATGTAATTAGATAATAAAACTTTTATCTGATTTATTAATTTGTCCAAGATCTTGTACATGAAAATTATTTAGGTCCTTAAGAATATTCCAAAATAATTCACTCTATAATGGTATTAATGGGATATATAATCACCTAACACATGGGAACAATAAAAAATTTATTGAATTATATTTGAACTTATCTTATTGGGAGTGAAATATACAGTTGTAGGGTATGGGAGAGGGCAGTGTGACTTTTAAATTTCTTGATACAAGAAACTAATATTTAAATATAACAATTACACTATGAAAGAACCAGTTTATATACCCATGGAATAATAATCTATTTTAAAGACCCGGAAATTTCAAGGAATTTTTTTAAAATACTTTTGAATTTTACAAGTCTATGCCTTCTGACTACACTTGATTCTGAGGCCCGGTGTTCCCGGAATCAATTTCCGAAGTTTAGCTTGAGTACGTTCGGTAAACGAAAAAGCCGGTTTTTCTATCTTTTGAATCCTTGCACGAAATTAAAATATGAGGGAACCGATAAACACACAATGCTAGTAATTTCTTAACGTGGTCCTTACCATAGTTGCATTCTCAATGGGGGAGAAGATAATTTTGGGGGTTTATTTAAGAAGTAAATAAAAAATTGTCGGAACAATTTTTATTTATCAGGAGGTTATTCCCTCCCATGGGTAGTTAAGCGTGGGGCCCATGTCCACCTAACTACCCAAGTGTGGATGTTAGAGAGGTACGACCCACACGAAGCCCACCATTTAATTTCCTATAATCTCATTAAGAACCCCTCCTTAAATTGAAAAATCCCCATTAAATGTCAATCTCTCCACCTCAATCCATTAAATTATGTCAACCCATAATTTAAGGAGGATCCTTTTTCTTTTCCCCCCTTTTTAATTCATTGCCAATGTATTTAATGATTTGGGACCTTCTCTCTCCCTTCCTTAATTGTTTTTCAACACATTTTATTTAATTTGGTGAATTAATTATGGGAGAGTTACTTTTCGTGTATAATTAAATAATAGGAGGAACCTATTATTTTATTAAGGTGGAGAGCATCATTGTGCGAGGAAGAACGAGAGAACTCTAGAGGTTTTGGATGAACGCCTACCTCCGACGAAGAACATAGGTTCCTCGATGAACAACGACGCGCCAACAATACTCTTCTCCATGACAAGAGAGGGGACTCTGCTTCCTCCTCGCCGCACTCCGATGACACATACGAACCCTTTCCCCGCGACGTCGTCTACCACGATGTCGTCTACTGTGACGCCGTCTGTCGCGATGTCGTCTACTACGACACCGAAGTTCGTCTTCATTTGTTGACGTAAAGGAATTTTTCTAAATTTAATTATGTTATTTATTCCTTCGGCATGGCATGTAATTGTTGGGTGATGTTTTAAACCACTGACGCGGTGGGTGCGGACTAACGAACTAGTCTGAACCCACCATTATTTTGTTCTTGATGTGCGGAATAATTGGAGATGACGAAGCGGGACGGAAATGGTGATTGGAGGCCTTCTCAATGATGTACAGGTCACGAGATGACCGCAAGCGCAGATAGGAGCAAAATCGAACCACGCCCGGCCAGGCCGGACCCAGACACCGGTCGGGTCATCCCGGTTCGGGCCGCCCCAGGGGGGTTGGGCCGGGTCGGATCGGGCCCCTACCCCCACTTCGAACAGTTTTCGGTCTTTTTCCCATAACATGAGATATAGACCTCCGATCTATGCACCATCTGTTGTGTAGGAATCCTTGGATCGAGACGGTAGTTTTGGTATATTACACTCGAGGTTTTGGAAAAGTTTGGGTGCATCCGGGTTGGTTCAAACCCGAAACCAACCGGGCCCTTGGAGCAGAAACACTTACAACTTAAGGAACGGACGTCCGTTTGACCTACCGTAAAATTCATTGAAATACACTTGATGAAACGGTCCATTTGGATTACTACACATGAGGTTTGAATCTAGATGGATTATGGTCAGGTTTGTTTTAGCTTAAAAACCAACCGGGCCCCAGGAACGGAAAAGCCAATAACTATCGGACCGGGCGTCCGATTGACGCACCGTCTCTCACGTTGGGTTTCTTTTGATGAGACAGAACTTCAAGATACATTATCATTGGACTTCATGACATTTTATGTATCCACTCTCTTTCTCGAGGATCGTACCCTCCTGGAATTGAGAATATTGTGTTCGGAAACCTTAGAGTTGGCTGCTACTACGACGATGACGACTGCACTGGGATCGTCTGTGGGTTCGGCAGTGAGGACGACTGTACGTGGATCCTCCGTGGGTTTGGAAGCGATGAAGATCATACTAGGATCCTCTGTGGGTTTGATAACGATGACTAATATTCTTGTATCCTATGTGGGTCTGACAGTATTGACCTATGTACTTGTTTTTTATGTGGGTCCGGCAGAGTAGGTGGTCATGTATCCTATGTGGGTCCGACAGCTTAGCTGGTCTTGTATCCTATGTGGGTCCGATGTCTTAGATGATTCGGTGGCTACATATGATCATCTCTATCGCTATACAAAAGTTGTATACATTTGTGAGCTGAGTCTTGACTTCACTCTGTTTCATCGATATGATTGACTTGATTTCCTGTGTGGATAGGGTTGTACATGGGCTTGAGAGTTATATCCATTTGTAATTGATGACTTAGGTATATATATGGGAATATACCTATGTAGAGTCAGTTCATACTTCACGATTGTATATTTCCTTTGTGGTTTTTCTTTTTTGGATTCCGAGAGACCTTCGGGGTCTCTGGGTCCCTACTGAGTATCGTATACTCACCCTTGCACAGGGTATGCCTGCACTACATTGTGTTGGATGCAGATGACAGACAACCCTGATTGAGGTAGAGGCTTATGGAGTTGGGTGGTACCCGGAGGTGGACCACTTGGTGGGACGTACATGGAGTGGACGGCCGGACCCGAGAAGATGAGGAGACTATCTGTACCCACCCTTCATGTAGGATTTCTAGAGGATGACTCGGTGTTGCTATTTTACTTAATTCTGTTGTACATTCCTTTTTGTTGTACTGTACTTTATGTTGGGTTTGTATACTGGCCCATTTACTTTTCAGCACATACCTTGTACCCAGTTTTTACTTAGTGCTTACTTCACTTCCATGCTCTTTTGTGTATTTGTTTTCTATATAGAAAGAAATGCCTTCCCTTTTCGGGATTTACGCGTTCGGTGCTAGTCTCCAGCCCCTGGCCTATGGATGGCGGTCTTGGGGTAGTCACGGCACGAGCCCCGAGGACGGGTCGTGAAAATTGGTATCAAAGGTGTCGGTTCTACTGCAGAACTCAGTAATATGGTAATTTATTCTCTGTGAAGCAATAGTGTTAAGAGTATTGAGTGTGGTTATCATTTTATGGAGTCCAGTGCTGGTGCGGCGGCCGACATATCCATACACCAGGACCCATACTTCTGATTTCTGACTCAGTGCACTAAAACATTGATTGCATGTGTGTTTCAAAAGTTTTCTATGTTATTACATTATGTCAGCTCACCAGGTATACTGTACTAACTGTGGTGCACCTGTTTTTTTTCTAGATGGCCGCACGAAGGCAGCCAGTTAGGGTTCCTAGTTACGTGCGAGATGGCATCCCACTGAGCGACGCGGCCTCGGTGCAGGGCCCCATTACAACGGATGAACCAGTGGTACCTCTACCTACTCAGCCACCGATGCTACCCGGCCCAACGGTGGAGAGTGAAAGCCGACTGAGCATGTTGCACGAGTTTCCGAGAGAGAGGCCACCCAAGTTCCAAAGAGGGATGGATCCTCAGGAAGCCGAGTATTGGCTGGAGGCTATTGTTAGAGTCTTCATATTGGTAGAGACACCAGCAGACCTCATGGTGATCCTTGTCGCAAGTCTCCTACATACATCAATAGGTAGATGGTGGAGCCTAATCCTCCAGGTGCACAATGAGGCATCTCTAGGTTGGATAGACTTCGAGAGCCTCTTCCGCTTGGAGTTTGTTCCAGCCACCATCCGTGCGGTGCACATCCAAGAGTTACTGCAGTTGCAGCAGGGAAACATGATAGTAGCCCAATACTCAGTGAGATATACCGAACTCTCATGCTACTCCACAGATATGGTACGAGACCCATTATTCCAGGCTCGGACCTTTCAGCAGGAACTGAGGCATGAGATCAGATCTTCGAAGATTCTGCTCAGTATCCCGACGCAGGCGGGGGTGCAATAGTGAGCCCTGTTAGTGGAGAGCTTTCTCAATGAGAAGACATAAGCGGTGAGACCCACTACAGGACGGCACGGAGCAGAGACTTCTACAGGTGGAAGTTGACAGATGACGCAGGGGTCCAAGCAGACCAGGTCGTCAGGTGGACGACCTCAGGATATAGGTTCGGTTGTGCGGGGCACACGGCGTAGAGCCAGCCTTACGAGGAGCAAACATTTCTATGCTTGCGGCGGGCAGCGCCACATGGCTCGTGACTGCCTGACCTACCATGCAGACAAGCAGCATACAGTGGAGGGACCTCCCAAGCAGAGGTAGAGTTTTGACCATGGTGGTCCACAGGGTGCATGCAGACAACGCAGATGAGCTGTCCGAGCAGCGGGTTGTGGACGACGCTTCGAGGCTCTACCACCACCACCCCCAAGAGGTCCACTCCAACCACAAGGAGAAAGAGGGAGAGGCAGGCTCATCTCCAGGAAGCATAGTCTTACGACCACGTCACACCCGAGATTATTTGAGGTACTATCTGTGTCTACTCCACCTTTTCTGCAGTTATTATAGACACAGGTGCAAGTCCTTCTTCTATTTCTGCTGCCCTTGTTCGGATCTCGGAGATTCTGATAGAGTCGTTGGCTCGATCCTTATGGCTAGAGACTCCTACGGGAGCAGACTCGATGATTACACACGGGTTTCGGTAGTGTGAGATTACTCTAGGAGGCGAGAGCTTTGGCTGGGATCTTTTTGTAGCGGCGTCGAGGCCATACGACGTCATATTGGGTATGGAATGGTTATCTATAGTCTATGCTCAGATCGACTGTATTAGGCATAAGGTGCAGTGTGTCCGCAATGATGGGACCAGGTTCACCTTCACCGGTGAGAAGGAAACCTTCGCAGTATAGGATGGAATTACACAGAGGAGAGGGAAGCCTATCACACATCAGTTGGCTAGTCTTATCCTTGGAGCAGTTGACTTGCGGAGTCTGATATTTTCTGTTGTGGTGGATCAGTATGCAAGTCTTTTTCCTAAAGACATTCCAGGACTCCCTCCTCACAGAGAGGTACGCTTCTACATAGACCTATACCCTGGGACATCACTGATATCTACTACAGCATATATGTTGGCTCCCACTGAGCTTCGTGAGCTGTGGGTACAACTGGAGGACTTACTGTGGAAAGGTTTCATCCGACCCAGTGTTTCACCATGGGCTTCTCCGATTCTATTCGCCAAGAAGGTGGATGGGGGCTTGCAATTGTGTGTTGACTACCTTCACCTGAATTAGTTGACGGTGAAAAATAAGTATCCACTTATGAGGATTGAAGACCTCTTTGATCAGCTCTAGGGGGAACGATGGTTCTCGAAGATAGGCCTCAGGTCGGGCTATCATCAGCTCTGAGTTTGGGACGAGGATGTGCATAAGACGGCCTTCAGGTTTCGGTATGGCCACTATGAGTTCTTGGTCACACCCTTCGGTGTGACCAACGTTCCAGCAGTGTTCATGAGTCTCATGAACATGATCTTCCATCCAAACCTCGATTGGTTTGTCGTAGTATTCATTGACGACATACTGATTTACTCGACTACTGAGGAGGAGAATGCCTACCACTTACGGGTTGTACTAGATACACTCTGAGATGATGAGCATTATGGTAAGCTCTTGAAGTGCCAGTTCTGGCTTTGAGAGGATCACCTCTTGGGGAATGTCATCTTAGAGGCGGGAGTTGCAGTGGATCCCGCGAAGGTCGAGGCGTTACTTTCTTGTGAGCCACCTAGGAGCATGACGAAGGTGCGGAGTTTCCTAGGTATGGCTGGGTACTATCAGAGATTTGTGCCAGACTTCTCCAGATTTGCATCACCTCTTACACATTTGACGAATAAAGGGAAACCATTCGTGTGGTCAGATAGGTGTCAACAGATCTTTCAGGAGCTGAGGTGGAGATTGACCACTGCGCCCATCTTGAGGCTGCCGGAGGAGGGCGTAGGGTACATAGTTACTACGACACATTAGGGACCGGACTTGTGTGTGTCCTGATAGAGGAGAAGGCAGCGATGGCTTAAGGTTCCCGGTAGTTGAGGCAGCACAAGAACAACTATGCTTACCATGACCTGGAGTTAGCAGTAGTGGTCTTCACCCATAAGATGTGGTGACACTATCTGATGGGCGAGCGCTTTACAGTCTACTCTAACCACTAGAGTCTCACGTAAATTTTCTCGAAAAAGGACCTGAACGAGAGATAGTGGCGATGGCTTGAGTTGCTCCAGGATTATGACTTTGAGATTGTCTATACTTATGGGAAGGGGAATGTTGTGGCTGATGCTCTCATTAGGAGATCAGGCATTCACATACATGGAGAGACAACAGAGCAGTTAGCCTCTTTGTAGATACCCTTCATGGATAGATATGGGGAAGCCTATCTACAGTCCCTCATAGTCACTCCTCCACTACTTTTGCGGGTCAGAGAGGCACAGCATGGGGACATTGAATTTGAGGCACGACGTGCTCAGATATCCTCAAGGCTGGCACCTGATGTATTTTCTGAAGGGCGGGAGCATGTCATCTTCTTCAGTGGCCGTACAATGGTACTGGTTTCACTAGAGGAGGAAGTGCTGAGGGAGTTTCCCACTTCCCCACTATCGGTATATCCTGGAGTAGTGAAGATGTACCATGACCTTAGACGACAGTACTAGTGGCCGGGTATGAAGAAGGCTATAACAGAGTTCGTTTCCCGATGCCTCACTTGCCAGTAAGTGAAGGTGGAGCACCAGGTACAAGAAGTCTTGGTACAACCCTTAGAGTTTCTGGAGTGTAAGTGGGATGGGATATCCATGGATTTTGTGATGGGGATTTCACATACTTCCAGATGACCCGACTCCATCTGGGTGATCATAGACCGACTCACCTAGTCGGCCCACTTCCTACAGATCAGAGAGCAGGGCTCAGTAGAGAACTTGGGATGCATCTACGTCCATGAGATCCTATGACTTCATGGTGTGCCATCATCTATCGTCTCCGACAGAGAAGCTCGTTTTACTTACCGGCTTTGGAAGGGGTTACATGAGGCTTTTGGGATGCAGCTACGCCTGAGCACCGCCTTTCACCCTCAGACTGATGGCTAGACAGAGAGGACCATTCAGACACTCGAGGACATGCTTTGTGCATGTGTCCTTGACTTTGGTCACAGCTGGGAGTATCACCTGCCCTTGGTGGAGTTTGCGTACAACAACAGATACCACTCCACCATCGGGATGGCGCCAAATGAGGCACTGTACGACCGACCATGCAGATCACCTCTGTGCTGGACTGACCCTGGGGAGTCAGCACTCGTAAGACCAAACATGGTTCAGTACATGATGGAGAAGGTGTAGATCATCCAGGAGTGGATGAGGACTGCACAGAGCAGATAGAAGTCTTATGATGATAGGAGGCAGATACCACTTGAGCTCGAGGATGGTGACCATGTTTCCTTACAGGTCTCACCTCGACGTGGACTACGAATATTTGGTCGGGGCAACAAGTTATCTTCACGCATCATCGGACCATTCTAGGTCCTCAGTAGTGTAGGTGAGGTGGAATACTTCATGTCCCTTCCACCTTAGTTGCACCAGGTGCACGACGTCTTCCACGTATCTCAGCTGAGGAGATACGTGCACGACCCAATGCATATCATCGACCACGGGGAGCTGGACATCATTGACGGGGAAAATTTTCGGAGGTCCCGGTGGAGATAGAGGATCGACTGGAGTGGGTCCTACATAGACGGTTCATTCCTCTGGTGTGCATTCGTTGGCATCATGGGAACCTCCAGGAGAGTACATGGCAGCAGAAGGCTCAGATGCATGCTCATAAACCCCATTTTTTTCCCTGGTTTATGTTGTAGCTTTACAGGGACGTAAAGCCTTGAGGTGAGAGTAAGATAAAGACCTATAAATTTCAAGGAATTTTTTTTACAATACTTTGTAATTTTATGAGTCTGTGGCATCGGACGACACTTGATTTCGAGGCCCGGTGCGCCCAGAATCAATTTCCAAAGTTTAGCTTGGGTACGTTCAGTGAAGGAACGAGCGAGTTTTTCTAATTTTTCAACCCGTTATTGGAATTGAAATCTGAGGGCACCAATGAACTCACAATGCTGGTAATTTCATAACGCGATCCTTACCATAGTTTCCTTCGCAAATGAGGAGAAAATAATTTTGGGGGTTTATTTAAGATGTAAATAAAAAATTGTCGGAACACTTTTTATTTATCAGGAAGTTATTCCCTCCCAGGGGTAGTTAAGGGTGGGTCCCACATCCACCTAACAACCCAAGTGTGGAAGTTAGAGAGGTGGGGCCCACACAAGCCCCACTATTTAATTTCCTCTAATCTCATTAAGAACCCCTCATTAAATTGGCAAACCCCCATTATATGTCAATCTCTCCACCTCAATCCATTAAATTATGTCAACCCATAATTTATTGAGTATCCTTCCTCTTTTCCCCCCTTTTAGTTAATTGCCAACACATTTAATAAGTGGATACCTTCTCTCTCCCTTATTTAATTCATTATCAACACATTTTATTTAATGTGGTGAATTAATTAGGGGAGAGTTACTTTGCGTGTATAATTAAATAATAGGAGGAACCTATTTTTTTATTAGGGAGTAGAGCTTCGTTGTGTGAGGAAGAACGGGAGAACTCTTGAGGTTTTGGAAGAATGATGGCCTCCGAAATGGAATGAAAAAAATGCCGGTTACTCAAAGAATAATGACGCGCCACCAATCCTCTTCTCCATGACATGAGAGGGGACACCGCTTCCTCCTCGGCACACTCCGTCGACGCCGACGAACCCTTTCCCCGCGATGTCGTCTACCGCGACGCCATCTACCGTGATGCTGTCTACCATGACGCCGATGTTTATCTTCATTTTTTGTGGTAGGGGAATTTGTATAAATTTCTTTATGTGATTTATACCTTCATCATGGCGTGCAATTGTGCAGGTGATGTTTTGAACCACTAACGCGGTGGGTGCGGACTAACGAACAAGTCTGAACCAACCGCTATTTTGTTCTTGATGTGCGGAATAATTGGAGACAACCAAGTAGGACCGAAATGGCGATTGGAGGCCGTCATAGTGATTTACGAGTCCCGAGACGACCGCAGGCGCAGACGGGAGCAAAATCGGACCACCAGAATGACTCCGGTGGCCCGCGGAAGCCCCCGGCAGCGCGGGGCACCGGTGCGGCGGCCGGCACCGGCCGCCCGCCTGGAGGTAGCAGTGCCCCTGAACGCCGCTAGTAGAAGCCCACCGCGGCTGAAGCCCCGACGATGAGGCCTGGAGCCCACGGCTGCGCGGGATCTAGGGGGAACCACGACGCCAGCCTGGTGTCGCGTCTGCGGAACAGATGGGGGGTCGCGCCCCCCGCTCGGCTCGCTGGCCGAGCCAGTGCACCCCCGGCTAGGAAGGGGTGGGTCACGCCGACCATCCCAAGCCACACCCAGCCGAGCCGGGCCTGGACCGTGGTCGGGTCGAACCGGTTCGGGCCGACCCAGGGGGGTGGGCCGGGTCGGACCGGGCCCATACCCCCACTTCGAATCGTTTTCGGTCTTTTTCCCATAACATGTGCTATGGATCACCGATCAATGCACCGTCAGTTTCGTAGGAATCCTTGGATTGAGATGGTTGTTTTGGTATATTAAACGTGAGTTTTTGGCAATGTTTGGGTATGATCGGGTTGGTTCAAACCCAAAACCAACTGTGCCCTTTGAGAGGAAACACTTATAACTTAAGGAACAGACGTCCATTTGACATGTCGTCAACTATATTGAAATCATCTTGATGAGACTATCCTTTTGGCTTACTCCGCTTGAGTTTTGGATGTAGATGGAGTATGTTTGGGTTGGTTTTATCTTAAGAACCAACCAGGGCCCTAAAACAGAAAAGCCAATAACTCTCAGACCGGGCGTCCGATTGACGCACCGTCTATTGTGTTGGGTTTCTTTTGACGAGACAGAACTTTAGGAAACATAAACTTTGGACTTCGTGACAGTTGATGTATCGACTCTCTTGCTCGAGGAGCGGACCCTCCCGAATCGAGAATGTTGTGTGTGGAAACCCTAGAGCTGGCTGCGACTGCGATGATGACGACTGCACTTGGATCCTCTGTGAGTTTGGCAGCGAGAAAGACTGTACTTGGATCCTCTGTTGGTTCGGCAGCAATGCAGACTATACTAGGATCCTCTGTGGGTTCGACGACGATGACTGATGTTCTTGTATCATACTTGGGTCTGGCAGTATTGACCTCTGTACTTGTATCCTGAGTGGGTCTGACAGAGTAGCTGGTCTTGTATCCTATGTGGGTCCGACAGCTTAGATGGTCTTGTATCTAATGTGGGTCCGACAGATTAGATGATTCAGTGGCTGCATCTGATCATATCTATCTCTATATGAAAGTTGTATAACTATGTGAGCTGAGTCTTGACTTCAATATTTTTAATCCATGTGATTGACTTGCTTTCCTGTGTGGACTAGGTTGTACTTGGGATTGAGAGTTGGAGCCATTTGTAATTGATGACTTAGTTATATGTATGGGCATATACCTAAGTAGAGTCGGTTGATACTTTGTGACTGTATCTTTCCAATGTTCTTTATTCTTTGTGGATTATGAGAGACCTTCGGGGGTCTTGGGATCCTTACTGAGTATCATATACTCACCCCTGCAAGGTCTATGCCTGCACTACGTTGTGTTGGATGCAGATGACGGACAACACTGATCGAGGTAGATTCTTGTGGAGTTGGGCGGTACCTGGAGGTCGACCACTTGGAGGGACGTACACGGAGTGTACGGCCGGTCCTGAGGAGTTGATGAGACTATTTTTACGCAGCCATCAGGTGGGATTTCCAGAGGACAACACAATTTTTCTATTTTACTTACTGTTGTTGTACTTCCCTTTTTGTTGTAGTGTACTTTTAGTTGGGTTTGTATACTGGCCCATTTAATTTTCTGCACATACCTTGTACTGAGTTTTTACTTAGTGCTTACTTCACTTGCACGCTCTATTGTGTATTTGTTTACAATATAAAAGGAAAAGCCTTCACTTTTTTGGGATTTATGACTTTGGTGCTAGTTGCCATCCCCTGGCCTATGGAAGGCGGGCTTGGGGCAGTCACAGCATGGGTCCCGAGGACGGGGCATGACATCCATGATCCCTAAATGTTAAAAAAAATATTTTTATTAAAAAATAACATATCCAAAACATTCCAAACCATTAAAACCAATTATATCTTATATTTCATATTGATTTTGTATTCATTAAATAGTCATTATGTAGATTCCAAGATTATTATGTATAATTATATGATTTTATAAAATAATTATTATAACGTGTAATGAGGGCATACATACGAAATATCTATGATCTTTTTTTTACAAACTACCTCATTATTATCATACCATAAACTATGATAATTTTTATTTTCATTATTATTTTAGAAATTTTACCAAAACTGAGATGTTTTTAGACCACTATATATGGGATTAGATTTAATCTAATAAATATCATATTTTCACAAATTAATCATATTTTTCTAAGTATTTACATTAGTTTACATCTATTTATCATCCTTTATGACCACATCTGAAAATCCTTATCTTTTTCTTACAAAAATACTTTGGAAAAATTTTATCATTAATTTATTTTGAAATTTTTACATCCTATATATGATCTTTCAAAAACCCCTATTTATGTATCCTTAAATAAATATATTGGGAAGCCCAAGAATATATACCCAACCAATTTGTGACATAAAAAAATATCTCTTCAAATAACTAATATTTATTAACCTATTTGTATTTATTTCAATGAAAATAAATATTAATCCCCTTATTATATATTTTAATAAGAGTTAATCCCCTATAGATAACCAGTAATCAAAATTCTAAATTGTTATTTTGAATTATATGTATAAAAAATGTATATTCAAACCTATTTGAATCATTTTTATCATGTTAAATATTCATTATCAAATGATTACATTGTTTTATACATTTAGTTACTATGATACATGGAATATGTTAATATTATTAGTAAAAAAATGTCATATCTATTCTTATAGTATAAAATAAAAAATGGATAAAATCATCACATATTATTCTATATAATTTATAACCAAATCAAAATATCCATATCTAATTAGAATACAAAATACCATTTCCCTTGTTATTCTTTTACATACACTTTTCTAGGTTTTCATAATTTATAATCCCAATTCCATACACGTCATACAAGATAATGTATTTATTGAACCAACTATTTGTTTGTGATGTCATTGATTTTAGTGTATAGGAAATGTCTTTCATGCCAATATGTTGAAGGTAAATTAATTGAATGGAAATATGATTGACATATTAATTATTATTAGAATATTTATGTTCATGATCAATCACAACATTACATGATGTTTAAGAGGATTAAATAGAGTTGTTTTGGGGTTATAATGTTCCATAATTAATTTAAAATTCTTGATATTATAAAAATGATTTGGAATATATATATATATATATATGATGAAGATGAGGATGATTTGTAGTTGGTTCACGAGGCAGTCACTATACTATTGATGTTTTAAAAAGATGTATCGTAGATGAGAAAAATATACTATCAAATTTAACGTCGTCCAATCACCTATGTTGCCAATATATTTTAAAGGCACAAAGATAATAAATTGGATGGGAATAAAAAAATTATTATTTATAGTGAATGTGGTAGGAACAAAAAAGGTTGTACACTATCATTAGTAAATTAAATATTGTAATGGGATCAATGTGACCCGTCATAAGATACACACCCTAATGGATCTATTAAGGTGATAATGTATACTATTTTTAAATAAATTGACATATCTTTATATATAAATATGTGGAAATAATGTTTCACAGATTGTTTTTTATTTAAAATAAATTCTCCAATGGATGAAGTAGTTTAATTTGAATTAACATCATTACGTTATTGGCTGGTTCGACACTGAATCTATAAAAAATTTCAATTAATAATGGGACTGATCTACTATAATATATTATGAGTGAATAATAATGAATTTAAATTGTTTTTTATGTAAATGTTATAGAAAATAAAGATATTATAATTAATATCATATATTTTCTTTTATTATTAACTTTGGATTGGAAGATCGTCATTTATTAAGATTATGAGAATAATGAATTTATTTTTCAGGCTAGTATGAGTTTGATAAATTTGAATAATATTATTTAAATCACCAGAAGATGTGTTTTTTGTATGTAAAGTAATATAAGTATCTAAGATAATTTTTATATTATGTTATATTATTTATTTATACCATTATTGATCATATGGTATGTTGGGGAATATCATATTGTACATGAATATTTTAATTGGAAATGGGGTTTGTGAGTTACATGAATTTTTTAAATGAGTTTATTCATTAGTTTATCAATATATGTCCATCCATACAAATATTCATATGCTTATATATTTTGTAGTATTTCAGTACCAAAATGAGGAATCCACAATTTAATTATGTTTTTGAAATAGGATACACTTTTATGGTTTTTTTATTATATATGAAATTTAATTCACATGTGGGCTGTGATATGTTTTTTTAATTATTAATACGTTAAAATAATGTATAATTTATAATCTTCATGTCTATTAATAGAAAAAAATATCTAAATCATAACACTCAAAAATTTTGTGAAATTTATTTTCAAATTAATTTATCATTTACTATTTTCCATTTCACAAGACAGTAGAAATAGTTGTTTATATATATATATTAAAACCCAAATTCAAACAATCATTTCACATAGAACTTAATTGGATTGTGCTACATTCAGTACTGAATTGTCTTACTCTACATGCAATATCGACCTCTCTTTCACTACCCATAAAACTGACTTGGGGTACGTTATATGCAACACTGAGTTTCTATGAAGAATATTTTTTTTGTTATTATAATTTAAAATAATAAAATTATAACCTAGTCACTAAACATAGTGATATGAATATTAATAAATAATTTTCAATTATCTTTTATAATGGTTTTGTAGAAATAAATCATATTTATAATGAAATATATAATTTTTGGTAAAGTCCTTTTTATGTTTTAAAATTCCATTTTCTCATATGAACCACATTTAATGACAAAATTTATTTTATATAAATTTAGAAATTTAATTTGATAAAATAAAATTCATTTTTGAATATAGAATTTTGAAATTATATTAATTTGAATTGTCGTTATTTTTCTAAGAACATCATTTTTTGTGAATTGTGTAAAATAATCCATTTATGTTATAAAATGAATTTTTTATTAAACAATTATTAAGGATAATTGAATTTCAATTTTTTTAAGGTCAAATTAACCAAATATATATCTATTAGTACACTTTAGGTCATTAGAATCAATTTTACATTGAAATTAAATATATAAACCTAATATTCATTGGAACTTATTTCTTCATTAAACACCAGTAATTTCTCCAAGTCTGTGGGATTAGAAATAATCATAAAAAAATTCATCTATTTACATAATTTAGAAAACATAAATTCAGTGTATTAATCAATATAAAAATTATATTAATATTTTATCAAGTTGGTTTTTGACTAAAATTATTGTTAATGTGATTTAAATTAATCACAGCGATTAAGGCCAATTTAATCTAAATTAGGGACTAAACCATATTATTATGGCCCCAAATGACCTGTAAACTTGTAAAAAACTCCTTTAATTCCCATTATTTGTCCCTAAAAGTTCCATTTTATATTTATTAAGGTTTTTTAAGACTTATTTAGGTAGTAAGATGTTTACATCAAACTATTTTTCAATCATTCCAAGTGAGTTCTTTTCACTCGCTATAAAAGTCCACCAGATCTCCAAAAATCTCACAACCCTCAAATCCCATAGGATAGGAAAAAACATTCCCTATGAAATTCCAAAAAATCCTTCCTTCCTCCTAGTATCCTTATCTTGGGAAGACGTTCATCAAAGTAATCCATTTGGCACAAACCAAAAGGAGTTACCCGATTAAGAAGTAAGGTCTTCTCTAAAGTCCTTTCATTCATTCTCCATCTCCAACCCCTCCAAATACAATTATTATATGATTATATAAAAACTATATTTTTCTCAAAATAAATGGATGTTTTTGGGTAAATTCTTTTACCTACACTTACACACACCTCCATCTAGTGGGTAACAAATATATTGTATCTATGTATGGAAAACAATTTCCTCATGAAACTATAAATATTCATTTATCCATTACCACCTATAACCGTGTCTATTATAATGGAAAATATTTTTATATATGATATATGTTATGTTTATAATAACTTTATTATTTAGTGATTTTTATTTATAATATACCAGTATGCATTACATGTTTTTTAAATAAGATGATTTTGTTCGAGGACGTGCAGACAACTGCCCCCTCAAAGCGATATGATTTGTTCATTAACTACATTGATTATATTATAGTTGGTTTTAGTGAATATATATGATATATATGATAACGTAAATATACTTTAATAAATATATATATATACATCTGTCTTTTAATTTCATTATATTAATATGACAATTAATTAGAAATAGAATTTATGCATACGTACGACGTGTCGTCTCCATGAACGATGTATTAAATTTCATAAATATATTCTATATTGATTATTATAATAAAAATATACTGTAAATAAATGATATTTATATAGTGGTTTAAATTCACGATTCATGATATAAGTAAAAGGATAAGCAATATAAGAAATGAAGATGCATACGAAAACCAAGGTAGTATTACCTGATGTGAAACATTAACATATGATGGTTAACAAGAGGGTAATATAAGGTCATAATAAAAACATATGTGGTATTAGATAAAATAACATGTATTTGTAAAAGATTTATAACAAATTTATAGTTATTATAAAGGTGGTTTGAACAAGTATGATGAGATTCAATACACAAGGTACGAGGATTTCATATGACTATTTATTTCTCTAAAATACATGCTATGTTTTCCGATATTTCCTTTTGTGTGTTGTATGTACTACATATGATTAGATTTTATGTATCCCGTACCTATATTTATGGGTATTCAAATATCTTTTTTGATATTTACTTCATACATTTTATGTTTCAAAAGATACTAAATCAGTGAAATTGTTTTGTCTCAATTTTACTTCTCTGAGACTTGTGTTTTTTTATGCACAAAAATTCTTTTTCAAGGTGTATATACATCCATTTTACATGTTATATAATTTATTTACATCATTTATGGATATATTATTATTAATGTGATTTCATTTTGTAACATGTAGTGTACGATACCATATAAACCAGTTATAAGAGTTTCTTGAGACAATCTCATCACATTTTATGATTTTTATTTTCTTTATTCCATTGATAAAATATTACAAGACATATCTCAAGAAATTCAAGATTTTTTTTTCAGATATTATTATTCAAGTTATAGTCATGTATTGGTACCACAATTCTACTCTTTATTATATAATATAGTTAAGATAATGTTATTTGGAAATACTGACATTACTCTCTATATGGTGGGATGACCATATTATCTAAAAAGGTTTTCCAAGTATATTCTACTAATATCTTATGATAATAAAAAAATTAAACTTTTTTCTTTTACCAATCTCTTTAATGGAATATTTGTTTTGCTTTTTCAATAAATAATTTTTCTAACCATATTATCGTGAAAAAGAAAAATATTTATTACCTTTTATGATATATATATAGAGATTGATCCACCATCAATCCTTTGAAGAAATCATTTCATGTTTAAAGTTTAATTTATTAAAAAAATTAATTACATTTACAAATAATTTTTTTTTTAAATAATCAATAATCTTTTTTATTTTTTTAAGGAAAATTGTTTTCAAACGTTTTCAAAATTATTTTTATAAGTATTCAAGGAAATATATTTTTCAAAAAGTTTTCAATATTAATTCATATTTTTTGTATGGAAAAAAATTTCAAATAAATTTCAAGACTTACTTATAAGTTTTAAAAATATTTTCAAATACATGGTTTTCAACACATTATAAATTTTTCTTAAATTTTTTTTTAATTTTTTTCAATGAATACATTTTTTAAAGTGTTTTGAATCTTATCTTATAGGTACTCAATGAAGTGGGTATTAAAAAAAATTTCATGATTATTTTATATGATTCAAGGATAAAGGATTTGAGAATTATTTTAAGACAGCTTTATAAGTTTTTAAGTTATTTTCTATGTAAATAATTTTCAAATGGTTTTATGTGTTAAAAATCATTCTTCAAAAAAGAAATGATATTTTACTCATGAAATATCTTTAAGGGTATTTCAATTTAATTTCCCAACTAAGATGGAATCCATTGATATTAAAATATCATTTCTAGGAAATTAACTAAATATTCCACTCATATTCTTTGTTAAATGGTTTCTGTTTTCATGGAATGATGCTTATAACACCCATTTTTCATTTACGTATTATATGTTTCTGAAATATGTTTCTCTATCACATCTTATGATTTTGATTCAATGATTATGAAACCTATATATTTTTCATAAGTTTTTATATGCATTCATTTTAATGGTAACCATTTCATTTTATGGGTTAAGATATGATTTCTTTTGATTTTGTGGCACATGTATGCATGATTTCACTATAAGATATGTTGGACCTATATCACCCACTAATAAATTGTGTTAATATTTATATCTCATGAAATAGACTAATAGGGTTATGGTAATGATCCTTGACTACTAATATGGTCATGGGGGTTAACCATGACCTTCATGATTGTATGAGTAATGATCTCATGCTACTAAGATGTCCATGGGTGTGAATAAAGACTACCATGATTGTTTGAGGAGTGAAATCATGCCACTAAGATGGCCATTGGAGTGATCCATGACTACCAATATGGTATGGGGAGTGAACCCATACTAGAAATATGGTATTTAGTGTAATGTCGTGGAAACTATGGAAATTAAATTATATACTTATGTGTTTACCAAAATTCTATGTTTTATTCTTATGTTATAATTTCATATATTGTGTTCCGTATTTTCTTATCATTAATAACATATGAACTTCCATTATTTTCAATTATTTATTTTTATTATTTTTTATAAGCGGGGTATGAAATTTTATTTTCATGATATTGTTCTCATAACCTTATGCTCATTATTATGCTTACATATCTCACTTGTTCACACTTACTATTAATTTGTGCTCATCCCTTTTTTATTATTTATTTCCCTAGAATATGAAGAATGGTTTTAGGTATAACTATTAAACATGTATATCCTTATGTGATATATTAAATATCATTCACTTCGATATAAGACTTTGTTTCAAGGTTACAATGACACTAAGCTATTCCAGTCCTCATGCCTGTATTTTTGTATTATACTGAATATTCATCTAAAATGATTTTTTATCCATGTATATTAACCCGGGGTCACTATAGTTGGTATCAAAATAATTTTTTTGTACATAATTGTAGACTAGGATGAGAGAAATTTAGTGATATACATTGGTATATTTCTAAGGATATGTTTAGGGATTTATCTAATGATTAGTATAATAATGAGTTAATATTTAGGAAAATTACATAGAATTTTTGTAAATGATAGAGTGAGCGATCATCTATAAATAAATCCTTATATAGTTACTAAAAGTGTATATGTATCTTGAATAAATGTAGCTTGGGGTAACAACACTAACAAGATGTTTTGGACTGAACTTAGGGTAATATGGTATATAACAATGGTCATTTTTTCACACCTCGTTTGACACTCTTTAGCGATGTGCTTTTGAAATTCACAAACTCTTCAAAAACCCCCTTGAAGGATTTAAATTTAATTGGGCTATGAATAACCTAGTTTTTACATAGGGTGTCATATAAAATTGAGGGTTTCATACATTAAAAATCTTATAAGAAATTATTTTCATGACTATGTGATTTTCTGGTATAATATGTAATGATCACACTTTTCTTTGGGTTTTAGTAGATGGTGAGAACCATATGGAACTGAATTTATGATTACAATGATGAAAAACTTGTTTATAACCATTAAATTTGTATAATAATTGGAATGATAGATGTTCTGATCATGTCTAATTAGTTTTCGAGGAACATTATTAACAACATATACATTGACCAACTATTGAAATCACTAGTGAAGGGAAAGAAGTAGTTCTCTGAGAGTTTAGGTAATGGAGACCATGAGGGAAAGAATATTATTTTTCCTCTATATGAGGAATGTGTAAATAATAACCTAACATAAAGTCTTAGAGGAACGAGAAGATGTTTTGAATTTGGTAAGTAATGATACAAATAAAGTTACTTTAAGGGTCAAATAAAGAGTTATATTTATAAATTGGATGAAAATATTAGCCTCCCGAAGAAACTAATGAATATTAAGTGTTTTAAGTGTGGTATATATGGTCATTATGAAACTCAATATTACAAGTGTAAATATCATGAGGATGATAAAAATTGTGGTACTAGTAATGGTTACATTTCTAATGATGAAGAGACTATAGATGAAATGTGAATCGAAAGAGGTATTTTTTTATAGGATGAGTTATCCTTGCTAATAGTAAAAAGATTATGGGGAATAATAAAGATTCGTTGAATTTGGTTTCATGAAGTATTTCATATGAAATGTGAAATATCTATATTTTGTTCAATTAATGTCTTTCAATACGTATTTTCAAGAACATGTTGAATGGGTCAAATGGAATAGAAAAGTGATAAAATAGAAAGATGAATACTAAGGTAAATATATCCCTTAATATGGTCTGTATGTTATGATAATATTGTTTTCATAATGATACATGGGATGTGAATTATAAAATTATAAGGTATCGATTAACTTGGATCTAAGGACATGTTGAAAAGTAGTTCATGATCCCATGGATGAAGTTTAAAACTCATTGGGTTTGTGGAGTATATCGAGTAATCTATTGAATAAGTAATCATGCATCTTTTCCCAAATGGTTTTATAGTAATTCATGTCGTAACCATGTTCTAAGAGAATTTACTATGAGGGTATCCACATGTTTGTAATTTCAATGAAAAGATATAATTTGTGATATATGGGGGGGTCAATGTTCAGCTGGTTTCATGAATTTCAATCTATGGTTTTTGATTTTCACCTTTCAGAAGTTTTATAAGATTATAAATTTAGGAAATAATTAAGATAAACATCAGAAGAAGTATTTATGTATTGAGATTGCATAGAAACATTTAGTTAAAAATCTATTTACCAATTAACCTTATTTAAAGTATTTCCATCATATTTTGAAAATATATTTTTATAGACCATGAATTTCATGTTACAACCAATCTAGTCCAGAAAGGTCATGGGTCATGAAGCCATTACCAAAGGACAATTAGGTTTTCCCACCGACCACTTCCCTATGAAATTTCCTGGTTCATGTTTAATTATTCATGACAAACTAGTACTGTTAATTTTTATATAAAGTTAGTAATGTAATAACCATATTATATTTTAATAAATTTTTCTAGATAAATTTTTCTCTATTTAATTATTTTGTTTGCCTTATGATATTCTTAAAGTGTATTTTAGCAGTTCAATGATAAAATTTAATTTCTGGAATTCCGTTATACGATGTAATAGTTGAATTAGATATTGATTAAAGTAGAACTAAAGAATTAAATTTTATTTATAGAAATATGTTATGTAAGAATATTTCATTATATTATTGGTCAATAAAATAATTACTCAATGTTAGGATAGTGATCAAAATAAAATGTGTTGTCCTAATACCTTAATTTTGTTTAATAAATGGAATTCTAATTCATCATTGATTTATGAATTTTAGGCTCCCAACTTTTCGTTGATCATTTTCTTTTAATTTTTTACCTCAATCACTCTGTATAAATCTTTACATTTTCCTCCATGCCCAATCATCAATATGAAACTATGTTTTCCTATTTTATAACATAGTTATATATTACTTTTGGTAAACATTATGGTTCTAACTTTCTCATTTAAGTGATGTTTTAGTATTCATTTTTATGATATGGGTTTCTAAGAATGAATCTTTTAAGTATTAGATAGTTGATAATGAAGATGAATTTAGTGGAAAAAAATCATTTTATGGGGGGTAGAATCTAACACCCCAAAATTTTGTGATTTTTTTGAATTAATTTAACTTTTTGATATTTTTCAATAAATGTGACAGTCGAACTAGTTCCTTATAAATATATATATTAAAATAATATTCCAAACATTCCTTTAACACGACAACAAATTTTATTGTTCTACACATAATACCAACTAGGCTTGTTCTACATGCAATACTAAAATGGCTTTCACTACCCACAACACTGAATTGGAGTTCATTACATGCAACACCATGTTTTGGAAAATAATTATAATATTATTGTTATTTTTAAATTAATATTAGATAAACTAACCATTAAAATCAGTGATATTAATATTAGTAATTAATTTTAAATTATTTTTTACATTGGGTTTATAGAAATAAAACATATTTATAATGAAATATGTAATTTTTGGTAATGTCCTTTTAATGTTTAAAAATATCGTTTTCTCGAATGAACCATATTTAATAACAAAATGAATTTTAGACACATTTAGAAAAATAATTTAATAAAACAATATTCATTTTTTTATTTTAAAATTTATAAATTATATTATGGTGAATTTTGGTATATTCTGAGAAACAACATTTTTGTTGAATAGTGAAAAAACCACTTTTATGATAAAAACTGCCTTTTCATTTAAATAATTAAAATGGTTAAATTATATTTTATATTTATTTTGAAGTCAAATTATATTAAATATACATATATTAATAAAATATATATCATTATAACATGTTTCACATTGAAATTCAATATAGAAACATAACAATCATTTGAACATTTTTGTACTTTAAAGACCCCCAATTTCACCTTGTTTGTGGGATTAGAGTTAATATTAATTTTCTTAATTATGTGAAATTAATTTTTAAAAACCTACATAAACCATTTTAATAATTACAATCATTAGTTTCTAATTATATCATGTTGTTTTTTGACCAAAAGGAATAGTAAAAGTGATTAAAATTAATCACATCAATTTATGTCAAATTAAGCGAAATTAGAAACTAAACTGTAATCTTAGGGACCCAAATGAACTATAAAATTTTCCAATCCCCATTTATAAAACCTTTTATTCTATAAACCTTCCATTATTTATTTATGTTGTTTTTTTTCTTTTTTAGGTAGGATCATGTGTACACCAAACGTGTTTTTAGAATATCCTATTGAGTCGTTTTCCTTCCCTATAAAAGGAAACCACCTCTCACGCATCCTCACACTTATAAAAAATATTAGGTTATTCCCACATATGAAAAATAAATATCCTATAAATAATTTCTTCCTTTTATAATCCTTTCATTGGGAAGAAGGAAATCCAAGAATGCTTTTTGGAACAAACCAAAAGGAATTACCCGATTATGAGGTAACATCTTCTCTGAAGTACTTTCATTTATTTTCCTTATCTAGAAATCAAAATTTCATTAGTCATTTAATTATGTAAAAAAACCAAAATACTAAATATAATTGTACGTCTTATGTAAATTTTTCGACTTACAGGTACACACACATCTATCTAATGAGTAATGAATATATAGTTTCTGTGTATGGGGAACTACTACCCTATGAAATGATGATTGTTAATTGTTCCATTACCACCTATCATGGTGTGAATTATGATGGAAAATATATTTATATATGAAATATATTTTATTTATAATTTATTAATGATTATTTAATTTTTATTAATAGCATACCTTTATTCATTCAATCTTACGTTTATACGATAATTTCATTTGAGGAAGTGTGGACTACTGCCCCCTCAATGTGATATGATTCAGTCAAAAACTACATGGATGGTAGATAATATTGTTTTAGTGAATATATATGATATATATGATATCATTAATCTAATTTAATAATTATATTTATAAATATATGTATTTTACTTTATATCAATCAACATGGTAATTAAATGAAAATAATGTCCATGTGTACGTACTCCATAGCCTCTCCATGAATATTGTATTAAATTTCATTCTAATATATTATATATATTGTTATAATTAATTTATATTTTTTGTAAAAGTAATTTTTTATCATGGTTCACAGTCTTCAATAATGATATAAGTATATGCACTGACAATATATAAAATTAAGACAAATATGAAAAACAAAGAGAGTATTACCCAAAGTGAAACCTTAACATAAGATGATTAACAATTGGGTAATATAAGGTTTACGTAAAAAAATGTATTATATATAAGAATATCGTTCTGTAAAATATTTATAGTTAATTTATATTTATTATACAGGTTTTTTTGAATGATTATGACGATAGTTATGACACAAGGTAAGGGGATTTCATCTCACTATATTTTCATGAGATACATGGTATGTTCTCCAATATTTCATTTTATGTGATATATATACTTACTATGATTTTATTGTACGTTTGTATATACTTAAATTTATGGGAACTCACATATACATTTTTTGATGTGTATTGCATGCTGTTTATGTTTCAGAAGCTACCAAAGAGATGAAATTGTTTTTTCTCAATTTTCATTCAATGAAACTTGTGTTTAGTTATACACATAAATTCTCATTAATATTTTATATATTTCCATATTACGTGTTATATCATGAATACAATTTAATTAATGATATTTTAAGATTCATTTAATTTACTTTTTTATGTATAGTATGATCCCATGTAACCACATTATAAGAGTTTACTAAGGCAATCTCATCGCTTTCAAGATTGTCAATGTTTATGGTTCCCAAGATGATATCTGAAAAACCATATCTTAAGAAGTTCATGAATTTTAATTACCTATTATTATTATTGTTATAAACATCTATTGGTAACATTTTTATACGCTTTCATACTTAATATAGTTAAGGGTTGGTTTTTACGAAATCTCGACTTCACCAACTCTTCAGCGGGAAAACCATGTTCTCTAAAAAAGGTTTCCAAATAGATTATAGAAATCTACCATGTTCATTAAATGAAATTTCATCCATTTTCTACTTTTACTAATCTACTAAAAGGAATAATATTATTTATTTCCAAATAAGTAATTTTTATAAATATTTACAAAAAAATATTATTTTTACCTCGTACGATATGCACCTATTTATCCATATTCAATCATTTGAAGATTTATCTTCATGTTTAAAGGATAATTTTTTAATAAAATATTTCAAAACACATTTTCAATGAAATTTTTATCATAAGGTCTTATATATTCTTTTGTTATTTTTCATGTAAAATGTATTTTAAAAAATTTTCAAGATACCTTTATAAATATCTATGGAAAATTGTTTCCAAAATTTTTCAAGCTAATTTTCTATGTTTTAAAAGTAAATTAATTTTGAAATGTATCCAATACTTATTTATATGTTTTCAATGAATTTTAAAATAATTTTTTATCAAAATATTTTCATTATTGTTTTATAAGTTTTCAATTATATTTAGAAAAAATGTTTTTAAATTATTCTGAAACTTATTTTTTACGTTTTCAAGGATGAAGGTTTTCAAAATAATTTCCTACTTCTTTTATAATTTTTAGGGAAAAAGGTTATCAGAATTATTTTAACAAATTTTTATTAGTTTTCAAGGTATTTTATAAGAAAATAATTTTCAAATGATTTTAAGTATTTAAAAAGATTGTTTCAATGGTGAAAGGTTATTTTCATCAAGATACATTTTTGAATGATATTTTTAATTTATTTTTCATATAAGACGACAATTGTTGAAGTTACTCATTCCTCTCTAGGAAATCATCTAAAGGAGTCATTAATACACATTATTGAATGGTTTATGCTTTTATGGAATTATTCTCATGAAAACCATTTATCTTTCATGGGTAATAGGTTTATGAAATCCATTTCTCTTTCATGGTTTAGGATTTTGATGAATTAATTATAAAACCTATATTTTATTCCATTGATGATATTTTTTACATGTTTATGATAACAATTAAATTTCATGGGTTAATATATGATTTCATATGATTTTTGGAACATGTATATAGGATTTAAATATGAGATGGGTGGGACCTATATCTCCCTATAATGCTTTGTGAAAATATTTATATTATATGAGATACATTAAGATGGTCTTGCGAATGAACTGTGACTACTAAAATGGACATAGGGTGAAAATGTAAAACAAGATGGTATGAAGAGTTAATTCTTGATACTAATATGGACAAGGGAGTTAACCACAAATACTGAGATGGTATGAGGTGTCTACCCATGCTACTTAGATGGCCATTAGAGTGAACAATGACTACCAAGATGATATGGGAAGTTAACCCATTCAACAAAGATGGTCTTGGCCGTAATGCCTTGGCTACTACAAAAATATTTTATATACATAAGTGTATACCTCAATTCCATGTTTTATTTTGGTATTATGATTTTGGTTTTGTGTTTATTATTTCTTAATTACACATTCATTATGAAATTCCATTATTAAGGTCATGATTCATTTGTAAGATTTTAATCTGTTGGGTATGATCTTCTATTTTTTTTTATCATGTCCTTATAAACATATGCTCATGATTAATCTTACATAAGTTACTTTTTTCCCATACTGAGCATTTGATATCACCCCTTTATTATGTTTCCTATCTCTGGGATATGAAAAAATGTTTTAGGTATATGAAATGATGGTGGAGATCATTATGGGATATTTTAAAGATTATTTACCAGGATAGAATATTTTGTTTCCATGTTTCTAAAGACACCTGAAAATTGAGGTCCTTAGGCATGTATTTTATTAATTTACTGAATTTTATAAAAAAAATATGTGAAATCCAAATATGTTAAGCACGAGTCGCTATACTAATGATTATATATTTTGAATGTGAAAATTTCCATAAACCATATAAAAAATAATTATACAAATTCAAAGTATGTATATTGGAAGAATTTCATTACATACCATATAGGATATATATATATATATATATATTATAATAATACATGAGGACCATGGTGGTATTTTTAGTCAATTATATATTTAGATCATTCTTCATGTCTAAAGAAGAATTACGAAATTGGTACATGTTCTAGTTAGCGAACAAGATTATCAATGGTAGAGAAATATGATGTTAAATGGTTATGTCAATTCCATTCATTAATGAAGATTTATGAACAGGAGAGGTGATTTTGAATATTATTATTTGATATCACAAATATATATAATGATAATTTTATAAACAATCCTATTAGAAATAAATATCATAGTATGAAAATAATTTATATGTATCTACTAATTTTTATTTAGTGTGCCACTACCATGTGTTATATATGAGGCTTCCTAAAAGAAATCTATGAATTTAGGAAGAAAATAATTCTATTTATATCAAGAAAATAATATTCATGTATTTATGATCTACTATATATGATGAAAATTAAATGCTCTATTTTGTACAAGTTTATAGAATTTAAAATTAATAAAATTATTATAACTATGTGGTTTCAGGTTTCCTTAATAACATTTATTGAGATCATTTTAATAATAATAATTGTAGGGATTCTGATTATGGTTATAACAAACAAACAACAAACATATAATATTCTATTTTATAGGAAAGCATTTCCATCAAAAACTAGTTTTCTATTTGTGGTTTCCTCTTTATTTCAATATGAACACCTCCAAAATGCGAGATCAAGGAATTGCTAGATTCTATAACTAAATAATTGATTATATGAAAAATTATATATGGTTTAATTATTTTATGTTTATACAAATAAAAATGTACCCCCACCACATCAATTTATATAATTTTTTTCCAATTCTTCTTCCAGGGTGCCCCAGCCTCATCTTGGTGATCCTTTGCTCTCATGTTGGGAGCATGCATGTCATTATTCTGTAGAAGATGAATTGTAACCCAAATTCCCTATTTCACAATATTGGGGGCATTCAACCCTTCCCCGTTGATGTATACACCTATATCAAGACAAGAATATGTGATTTCTGGTACCCATTCCATAGATTTTACTATGGAATCCGTTAGCTAGACCGGGTATCCCTCATAGATTTTAGTCATAGTTTAGAAAACTCATTTATGGTGCCATATCTTTATGGAAGCTTGTTAATTAATATAATTTTACTTAGACATTTCAAGGGGTCTTGTATGGGAAGAAAATTTATCCAGTAGAGTTGTTAGGATTAGAATCAGTAACATGTATTGCCACTAAAACATTGAAAAATCTATATTCTTCCTCATAAGAGGGCTTCCCAAGGTTACATAAACAATGTATTCCTTTGGAAATCACAAGTTATTTTATGTTGGATTCATTTATTCCAGGAATTTACTTAGTCATTACATTTTTGACATAGGGTAGGCAATGTGTTTAACCTATTGCTGAGAAGGGATCATATTATTTAGAACGTCACATCGAGTGGTATCTTAGTGGTTGATCCCATGTTGGAACAAACTAGAAGGTTTTATGGATGGATGGATCAAAATGGACAATGAGAAGGGAACTAGGGTGATACATCTTAGAATGAAATGTTTTTTCATCTGGAAGGATGATCATGATACCACAGAGGAAAAAATAAGGAAGTACACCCCAATGAGGGGGATACCAGGGTTTACTCTTCACTGGGATTGACCCTCTAGGAGCATTCCTATGTACCCTATGTAGAACATAGAGATAAAAAACCATGTATTTCTAAAGGTTTTTGGTGAATGGGGCTTACACAAGGTTGTATTCCATTCGCATTAAGATCAGACATGGTGGATGAATTTGGATTATGTGGGGATTACACATGGTTTGATGACTTAGTGATATTGAGAGTCTTGATGAGGAGAATGGGGCTAAGAAACTAAGATATACAATATGAATTGAATGATCTCGACGAGATGTTGTTTCTTCAGTAAGAATAATGATTTATATAGATGATGTGATTTAGATGGTTTAGATAGAATATATGTAGTGCGAGGTTGGTGATATTAAATCATAAAGAGGCTTCCTACATTACATGTATATAAAACCTGAATAAATGTCCCTGCATATTAGATGAGGTGAAGAGACACCTAAGAAATATTTTTATGATAATTAATCTTATGGATGTGGATATAAAGGAATTGGAACCTCCAGGATAGGGCATGATCAACCCAAGATATGGATACACAAGTTAAATCCCCAGATATGAATGCATTATGGGATTGAACCTCTGTGAGTATTTCTATGTGCCCTGTGTAGAATACAAGGAACAATGTAAACTATTGTTAGAAACTGGGGAATTGATCTAGATCATATATATGTATTTATTCCTAAATGCATATTGAGTATTACACATGGTTAGTGTACCAAATGGATAGTGAGTGTGGTGGGTCACCTAGGGTGGAAGCCTAGATAGAAATGAGTTATGTGGGTAGGGATTACATTCTGAGAAGACCCAACTGGATGGAGGTGGATAAAGTGGTCTCATAAAGATAACAGTCAGCTAATGGATGAATTGATGGACGATGGATCTAAACAGCCCATTGAGGTGGATAAGAAGGATGTGTACTATAAAGGGAAAGTGTCACATCATGAGGGTATATCCATTGGAGGGAGAACCTGAGTTTACCGCTGGATGGTATTTTTCCTTTAGGAGGTTTCATACATTCCTGATTTAAAGATATGGATCAAAACCCATTTAGTAAGTTGTGGTGACATGGAGACTACTTTAGGATGGATGTCCATAAGAATGGTTCAAATATCACTACCAACCTCTATGTCCTCATGAATCATACATTGCGTGTGAAAAAAGAGGTAGTAGACCAGACAGTCATGTTGTTAAAGACGTGTTAGCAAGTGATGGTGTGGGATTATTCATGGAATCATAAATAAGTAGATTTCATTCCATGTGAGGATGATCTAATTCCATGTGTGTAATATCTTACTCTTATGGAGATGATTGGGAGTAGAAAATGCACATGGTGTGGAACCCCATGTTCATTTTATGTGGTGAGACTACAGGTTAACGACATGTGCTGAGGATGGTGGTGATTGGAAATTTTGAATAAACCAAATTAGATTTGAATGCCTCACTCCTCACCCATTGTAAATAAATAACATAAACCCACCTACATGTGGCGAAGGAATGGCATCATCATTTCCTAATAGAGTGGTGTGGAGGAGTGATTAATAGTGTGGTCCATGGTAGTATTGGTATTCCATAAATCAAAATCCATTTTTGTACTTTTTAAAGAAAGGAAAAGGGAAGGTAACACAACAAGGGACACTTCATGATGGAACGTGAAATAATTGTGCAGAAGACTGAAGGTCTAGTTATGAGACGTGTTTGTATAATGTAAATATGCATGAAAAATGGGATCAAAGGGGTTTTTAAGTTTAAATGAATCCCATTTAGATTATGTGATGGGGTGCTCAAATGATTTGAAGTCTTGCATGAAAAATTTAGTGGCTCGAGATGAATATGGTTTTACACACGGGTAGTTTGTCAGAACAAAAAAGTTAGATTTCATTCACATAACTAATATGAATAGAAATGGATGAGGTTAAAGAACATGTTGGCCTACACAAAGGGGGACCATAAGAGACATGTCATGCATGATCCAATACGTTGAGAGCTTCATGGATTTCATGCTATCATAGAAGGGTCAGTCTGGAGCACACATGAGAAACGGTTCAACTTCCATATAATTTCCCCCAAATGAAAGTGGGATCACTTATATAATGGAAAAATACATAGTGGTGGTGGATAAGGGGTGTGATGTAGAAGAGGGAATTGAATTCTCATTGGGCTTATAAGAAATTTCACAGAGACCATTCTTTTATGTGGTAATCATTCCACTATCATGTTCCTTCCATAACCATTTTTTGATTTATAGGGTGAAAGTTTACCTTTTGAAGTCACATTGGGAACATAATCCCCTTTAACATATATTAGTATATTGCTTGAAGGTCTCAAAACAAAGGGGAAACACCCTATTCTTTCTTGGAATGGTCCATTAAGTCAAATGGTGTATTTTGTTTACCCAAATATGTTCATTTACAGTTCTATGCAGAATTTGGCATAAAAAAATTCCCCACATTAGAATATGATCTAAAAGGGGACTATTAGATCAGGTTCTGAGGGAATTTCTGAAAAGAATGAGGCACATGGCTATGTGCATGAAAATTCCAAATTCTAGGTAGTAAGGAGACTTTTAAATGTGTGTAAGACTTAGTATAACCCAATAAATATGTTGGGATTGTATGCATAGTACTTTGACATTACATTTGGGTAGATATTGTTTCTCGAGAGTATGTGTTTCTGATTATTTCATGGGAAACCAAATCTTGGTCATTGTCTTAGGCACAACCTTTTCGGTCAACAAAATTCTACTGAGAGAGAAGTCACCATTACCGCATGAAGGGAAAAGATGACCATGAATCCTCAAATACATCATTCCATAAGGTTCATATCAGTCAATCAGATGCACCTAAAAATGGTGACATAACTATAGAAATAATATCATTTAATCAAAAGATTACTGTTATGGAATTTAGAGATTTAAGATTTATTATCCATCATGGGCATTGAAAATTATTCACTATGGTCATGGTCCACTCATGATGATTTTCTCTAGTGGTACAACATCACTAAAAATAGTCATTGTTCTATGTAGAGTTATTTATATTCATCTATGTTATAAATATGAATACCATGAGAATCGTGGTAGAAAATTCATTGCTTGAGGAGTACTCAAACAAATATTTAAGAACCTTTCAATGTAGTATAATAGATGAAAGTGTGGGATGGAAGAAATACTGGGACCTAATATCCAGTGTTAAATTTACATTTAAAAGGGAATTGGTGTATTGGGTGTGCTACTCATGCAATCAGTTTGGAGAAGAGATGTGCAATGTTGGGAAACGTTAAGAAAAATGGATGTTACAATTTGACATATACCATCCACATAAATTGGTTCCAATAATGATCATTAGGGCATCCCCTGACTCAAACACATTCCACCTCCACAATAGGGAGGTTGGAATCAGACGATAGAGGATTCAATGTATCATAGACATTCCTTTTAAGGGTCATCAGTTTGATTATTTCCTACCAATGGAGAATATCATGGCGACTATATGATAAACCCCCATACTGACCTGGAATATAATGGATATAGTGAAGGATAATCTATATATCAACTAAATCTTGAAGAAAATTCGATTTCTATACTGTTTCAACCTATTCTTAAAGAATATTAATATGGTGGTGATGCTCGGCCAAGAGAATTAGTGTCCAAATACATCTAATAAGAGAAATGTAGGATCATAATGGGTGATCATGGTGGTAGTTAGATATTAATATTGGTGTTATAGTATGGGTGAATATTAGGACCCAATGGTATGTTATTATACCTATCTTACTTTCATAGTTAATGGGTAGTTGTTACCTGTGAGGGACAAAAGGATGGATTTCCACCAAGGAACATTAGTGATGGTGGGGATCATGGAAACCAAAATAAGTTTAACATGTGGGTACATACATTGGATGGACTATAAAAAATTATATAATGCATCCTAATGGGGAGGAATTCTTAAAAGAATATCTGGGCCATTCTAAAATATGATATGGATTTATTTCTGCTCATCTCTGAGGATTTGATTCAATAAGAACCAACCATCATCTTGACGATGGTCTACATCAAATTTTTATGAACATAGCTCATGTCCTTCTACTGATGATCAATGGTATATGGGCCGTGATCCAGATTGGTAATAATGTAAATTTCAACATCCTCCCATTCCATGATCTGATCGACTAGATGATGGATGAAATATTTGGTTCATTGGAGAAAATAGAGTATCTAGAGAGTATCGTGTGTGGTTTACAAGTATTAGAGATCAATGGAAATATCCTTGTATGAACCATACGTTCCACCCTGCTTCGCCAGATTTTTTGGGTGCCTTCATCAATTATATATATATAATGGTTTAGGATGAGTGTAACTCTTACATTATAGATTAGTTGTTGTGTATTCCAATGGTTGTTGGATTTGGAAAAAACATTACACTGCCACCTATAGAGGTTGAGGTTAGTGTGTCAACAGAATACACTAAGAACTGGGTGGCGTCATACCCGGAGGCAATTTTTCAAAGAGGAATAAAGAATATTTAGTTAGTAATAATATGGCCAGAGTATCAAGGATGAATATGGGATGCCACTAGGAGTCAATATAAGAGGAAACCCATTAAACAGGGTGGTACATGATATGGAACATCAGTGATGGGGGTGTCACAGGGTGTGGCTGGACATCCACCTTCTAAAGAGGGGTGGTCCCGAAGGCAACATCATTGTCCAGCCAATGAAGCACAAGGGAAAAAAATAAGATACCTCTTACAAATGGTTGATGATTCTATTTTTCTTATAATATGGTCTTCTTATAAGAAGATAAAAAATTATTATGAACTGAATAAATTTGGGAGATAATGATGCACACTATACTTGAACAATAAGAAATTGAGCCTTCACAGGTGGCAGAAAAGTTGTAAGTTCATTGACGACATGGGTTCCTAAATACCACAGATTCCTATGGGTGTAAATTTGGTTAATATGAAAATCCGAATCTCCTTGTGAAACTAATGATAGATCAAGAGAATTACCCAAAATATATGCTACCGGAGTATGGGATTGTTGATGGAGAAGAAGAATGATAATTATAATAAGATGTAAGAAAAAACGAGGAAGGGAGGAACAAGAATATGAAGAGGGTGAATATGGAGAGCCTGATGGTTGGGAGATCTAGAGGAAAAAAACTCATACTCAAAGTAATCGATAAATCAGCATGATTGGATGCTCTACTGTGGGGCTTGTCCAATATCTCATTATAAGTGTTAAATTATATCTCCCTTGGTCCCATCCCTTTTCATAACTCAGATCTTCTAACAGGAACATGTCATTTATAAGAGCACATTGATGTTGATCAAGGAGCTATCAATGAAAGGGGTGACATCGTGCCAGTGGATGTGAAGGGACATGCACTTTGGCCTATATCCGAATATTATCTAGGAAATGAGTCAGTCATTTCCATGGTAGACAGTGGTAGATAGATCAAGTGGGGAAATCGATTACCTTATAATCCTATGATGCACCCATTTTCAATGTGTAGACAGTTCTAATAATCAAATAATTTAGTGATGAGGGTTCCCTAGTGGTGTAAGTTCCTATGGTGAATCATTAACTTTCTCCATAGGCACATAAATATTTTATGATTCTATGATTATAGACCCGTATCTATTATATGAGGATTAAATTTTATGAGGTTCCAGTTCATATATTATTCATAGGAAAAAAATCATTGAAATATAATGAGTTTGGGGAATCTGTGGGACCTCTTCTTATGATTTCATCTATCCATGAAGAGATGGTCACTCATGCTGATCCAACCTTTGCAATAGATGAGTTGTAAATGGTGGTTTTTGGTGATTCCAATAGTGGGAAGAAATCAATGATGTTGATAGTGAGGCTTCCAAATAAGAAAAATGTGAAAATTTCCTTCCCCAACTCATAGATCCTAGTCCATTATACAGGATGATTTAGGAGGACCCTACCACCGTAAATATAGTTTTTTCCTTCGAATATGAGCCTGGAAACGTTGGGGGAATGGATGAATCTTATCCTTACATGGTTGAGGAAAGATACCCGACTCTACATAGGGAGTTGAGATGAATCAATAATTTCCTCAACGAATCAGTAGCACAATGGGTTATCCAAATGGGGTCACTTCAATGATGGATGTGCCACCTATGAACCTGGGGAGAATATACTCATGATATTCATGTTATAATCTATGAATATCTTACTAAGAAAATGCATGAATAAATTCAAAATATATATGTATCATGTTTCTTGGAGATACCTGATTGTGTCTGAATGATTTAAGAGAATGAATGAGAGATGAATCACTTAAGATAATATGTGAAAAAGTTTTTCACATTTTCCACCATTCAAGCATAACATATTGAATGATTGGAGGAAAAGATGGAAGAGTCCAAAGATAAGCTAAAACAAGTGGGATTTTAATTGGTTGATATTTGAACTAAGTGAGACTTAATGTGGATAGGGTTTCAATAGCTTCATCCTATTGCCAATGATGTAGTGGGAGATAGAGAGCTCAATAGGTGACAATAAACACTAGAGTCCACACTCCAGAATGTTTTAGGGATGAATCATTCCATCATAGGGTAACATCCATATGGGGTGTGTTCTTACAAACTAATGAAACAAAATGTTTGTTTGAATTGTGTTCACGAACAAATTGTTTCCCATAATTATTATCAAACATTGACCATATCTGTGTAAAAACCAATGAAAACTCCCTAAGATCAAGTTGGTGATTCCCGGTATAAGAAACAAGGTATGATCACATAATTTTTCACATTGTCTGAGAGTGTTGATAATTATTGAATAATCAGGGACTCCTATTATTTACTAGCCACCTAGAGTGATTGGGTGAAGAAAGGTTGTGACTGGAGAACATGGAACTTGGAAAAAACAACTTTCCTCTCCCAACGGGAACTAGTGGATGAGTTGGATAATGAAATGTAGTTGGAATCAATCTGAAAAATGGGGAATGAAAAGTTTCAATCACAATGAAAAAATTAAGAACTCAAGAAGGATAAAATACTCCTTTGGGATAACTACATATTTTAATCGAAATATTATATCCATATTGTTAGCCTGAAATGGGAAAGTAAAATGATGGTCAACCGCTCACCATATTATAAATGTTATTACTATCTCAAAATTTCATACAATTCCTTCTCAAACATTGGACAAGGAGGGTAGGTATGTCCAAGAAGTAAGGATAGGCCATTAACAGTTCCTATTAAACATGAAATTTGATTATGACCCAAAAGAGGGGAATGTGATGTGTGGGGTGGAGTAATGGAATCTTTTAAAGTATTCTAACACTCTTAAAATTACTCCATCATGTCTTAAACAATAATGGCATAGGAAGATTGGTTTGAAAAAAGATAAAAGACATCTTTTAATGTGGACCTCTCTAGTGAGGACCATGGGTACATTACAACTTCAATTCATATAAACAAGTGTTATGAACATGAATCATTCCATCTTACGAAGAGGATGATCTAAGTCATAGTTTAGAATCATATGACCAAGATGTATATCATATTTTAACATCATCTGACAAGGATGTTTCACATTAATTAAGGTCATATTACCTGGACCCTAGACAACACATTAGAGTCATGTTAGATGGATTATAATTTATATTCATAGAATATTTTGGTGGAATAGAGGAATTAAACCAGATTGGAATTATCCAATGGAAGATTTCACACCAAACAAGTATTAGGGAACATGTTGGAAGGAAGTTTGTATAATATGACAAGGGGAAAATATCACAACAATGTCGTTAGTCTAAAGTCATATTGTTTGGACCCATATGGATGGAAAAAAATTGAAAAGGCTAATGAACTTATGGTGGGGGATATCCAATAAGTTGAGGAAGTTGATGTATCCCATAATTTAGCATGGGTAATCTTAAACTTTTCTAGGGTTGGGTTGCAGTTTAACATAGTGCATTGAGGTAGTGGATTTATAGTTGATGGTCACAGAGTTCAGACCATGGTGGAGTCTCAAATGTGTATATATTATGTGGCATCCTGATATACCCAACATGAATTTGGAAAATATAAATTCATGCCACAAAACATATCCCAAAAAGGGCCTATGTATAGTTTAAATTCATTTTTACTCAGATTGAGATCACAATTTCTGGTCATGGAGTTCAGACCTATGTGACCCAATGTGAATGATGTGAATATTTTTGGTTGGGATAAAAGTAAAAGTTAAATGGTTTCACTATGTACCCCATAATGATGTGAATCAAGACACCTATAGTTAGAAAAATCCATGATGTTTAATGTCATTTGGTGTGGACTTAGATGAGATGACATGAAAATGAAAAGTAATCTTGTTACTAGACCTTGAATTTGTGATCCAAGAAAAATTACTCGTCTCGTATCACATAAGGATGGGAATCAATCCCCATGTAGTTATTAAAGAGAAATTTCATTATGAAAGTATGAAACATACACATAGATAACGGGAATTATGTAATGCCCCAAACCTAGTTACCCATAGTCGGTGCATTATTACAAAACATTGGCATAATCACAATAAAGATCGAGTCTCGAAAGATAGATTAGTTTAGTATCCTTGGAAACACTAGATACATTCATAATGTTTACATTACATCATAAAATGAAAACTACAACAGCATAGTCTCCATAGTCCACATTCATATCCCCTCATACTATCCCTGTAGGTCATTCATAAAATAATTCTTCAAATCTTGGGAAAAATAAAACATAGAAAGGGGTGAGCTCAGATGCCCAATAAGGATAACAATATAGCGGAAACCTTCATAAATAAGCATAAACATTTAAGGCCATTTTAAATAAAACAAAAGCCTTTTAAACCTGAACTTCCGCATAATATGGTAGAAATAAAATGAAATAATTCCATTTACTTATTCACATGGATATTATACTAATTAAATAATCACATGAAATATCAATAACCACTTTCATAATGATGGAATGCATAAGGCCAGACTATCATAACCACATAGTCAAGGCCTATGCCAAGAACTCAAATAAGATTTTTTCAAGGCCTCGTCCCAAGACACTAGCTTATCTCATGAGACCTACCAATGCATCAAGGATTTATAGTAGGCTCCACCCATTACTTACTATGTCTGATGCATTCCACATATGATCAAGTTTAAACATAACATAAACATTCGAATTAAAAATAGCATACGAAACGTCAATACATTCTCCTTAAACCAAGAATGGTATAAAAATAACACACCCACAGTCAAATATTTCACAAAACCTTCAATAACTTTTGGAAGTTTTGTATCATAATAAATCTGCTTCAAATAAACTTACATTCCATCAAATAATGTTGACATTGATGAAATAAAAACTATTTGAGAGAAATATCTCTTTTTTTAAATCATTTAAAAGTCACATAATTATAAAAGAAAAAATTTACTTTAAAAATATTCTTATAAGATTCTAAGGGAAGCTTCGACGATTTTATAATGGTGGAAAATAGCAGCACCCTCCGTATAAGTTAAAAAGACAATCTTACCTTAATTTTGTCGAAAATGTTAAGAAGGACCATGTTTGGAAAATGATGGAAAGATTCCCTTATAAAATTATTATAAAAATTAAAACAAGGGTATAAATGAAATTAACCCATATTCTTTAAAATATTAAGATTTTTTTGAAATACATTTTTTAGAAACATGGATGTAGATGATAAAGAGGTCCAAGTAGATAATTACGTATAAACAATCTCAGATAATGAACAGATTGTAAAATAAACCCTTACCATGTAATTTTCTTAGGATGAGGGTAGGTTAACCTCCTGTATAATGGTAAAATAATTGTTATTGAATTATACAAGAATCATATACATTAATATGATATCATATATGATCTTTTAACATTTATTTGTTAATAATATATTAGTATTATCATCATTTCTGGTGTTAACTCAATCATTTTCTTTTATATATTTTGTTACATAATCCATGTTTGTTATGGATATATTGTCACATACATGACATATTTTAACGTTATTTTTCATTTAATTTACATCCTTGCTTCTGTTTTGGGTTTTCCATGAATTTTTGAAGGAAATGGTTGGCTTCCAAAATTTGGGCCAACCCGAAAGCCCATTTCCAGTTTTAAAATTGTTTTTTATTCTTTCATAAAATATTCATATTTTATCTTTTTTCAGTGATTATACCTATCACCTTCTCCCACTATACCTAGACACACCCCCGGTTTTGTTTCCCCCTATTTGCAGATCGTGTAAGTGAGGAATTAGGGCCGAACTTTTTAGGTTGCTAAAATCGTCCAGATTTCTCAAGTATGTGACTATCCTTCTAAGATCCATCCTTTTCCATAAGATTTATCCATTTTTTCTTGAATACCCAAATGTACTGAAGATAGGGCTTTGTACCTAGGGTTTCATTTTGAGTTTCGTGGTCCAATCCCTTGGTTTTTGGTTTGATCTCACTCCCTTGTGGTGCGGTGGTGGTGCGCTTGAAGTTCCGCACTAGGATTTGCAGTTCTTGGCACTTTTGGTAGGTGATTCCATTGTACATTCAAATTTTTTAAATTATCTTGCGGTGTTCATGGTATTTTCAAATTTATTTCATTTGAATGTTTCTTCACAAATTGTTTTTAGATTCATTTATAAAGTAAATGAATTTTAAGCTCCAATTTTTGGTGAAATTGGGTGGTTTTCATACAAATATTTTATTGGTTCATTTGGGGATAACAAATAATTACTTAGTCGATTTTAATGTATTTTATTAGGATAGGATATAATGTTTTTATCGTTTATTATTATTTTTTGTTTCTGCAATAGTTTTTTTAAATGGTGCTTGGGAAGAAAATGGGCTTTAAGTGAATTGTTTGTGTAAAAATGGGGTTTATTAATAGATATAACTTTTTGGTTCACATGGGGATACCCCAAACCTGAATTGTTGGTTTCATTAAAGGTTATTTAACTGACATTTCTGTTTTGGTGACTTGAAAGTGTGCACATAGTGTGTAAGGGGATATTTCTAAGAGCCTTGGGTGCAAAACAATGTGATATTTTGAGAGGTTGTTTTATTGAAAATCAAAATGTTTTGTTGTGTGTTTTAAATGGTGTAAAGTATGTATTGATACTGTATTGTTTGTTTGTGACCAGTATTGGTGTTTTATATTCAAAAGGATGTGTGTTGTTTTCTGAAATTGTTTGAGCACAAAAAGGGGAATCTCGGTTACTTAGGTGGGCGGATATGTACTAGTAAGACTAGTGAACCAGATGGGTTGTGTCCTTGTTTCACTTATAAAAAGGATAAAAAAACTCTAACTAAACTATTTGGATGATATTTGGGTACCAATAGGTTATGGCTATGTTCCCTACTAGTGGCTCATGCATGGGAAAAGATTGTGACTTGGATACTTTACATTAGGTAGGGGGTACAGAGGGCCCGAGACTATCTAGTTTCCTAGGGGTGTTCCCAGTTTTGGTACTCATTGGATTTGTTGTATTTAACCTTGTATTGGGGTGTTTTTTGAATTAAATTATAGTATCTCACAAGTCTAATTAAACGTGTGAACATTATGAAAATTTTATCTTGAAAACTGTTATCAATTTAAAGTTGAATTTCATGGATTTTATCACTGCTTTTCATTGCGTATTAAAACTGCTTGGTTTTTCACATTGTATTGAATTCTATTTGGAATCATTGGGTGGTATACTGTTGGGCTTATTCTCACACCCTAGTTACACCCCTTGGGTGTAAGTAGACTTGGTTATTATTGACTCAGGTAAAGGAAAGGATAAGGGTAATGGTTGTTCATGGTGTTAGTACCCATCCTTGGGACGGATTTGTCGAGACGGCTTGGGGGTGATTAACCCTTGTCATGTGGAGTCCATGGGGATGTTTTTTTTCTGTTTAATTGTTTCTTTGTTCCTTTTGTACTTAATTTGAACTTATATATTCAGTTTTGGATTGTTTTATCAACCATGCTGGTATGAATTTTTCAGATTCATTTTATCAAATATTTTTGATGTTTTTTGTATATATATTCGGGTAAATCATTCCCAAAAGAAGATAAATTATACCTGGGAACTTGTCCCAACCTGTGGGGATAAGAACGCCCTTCAGGCCTTTCCATGTGCCGAGTTTGGTGCCGTTAATGGTGGACACCTGATTCGGTTTGTGACAAAATAGTATCATAAGAGGTTAATGTTTTTGGGTTATATTTCTATTGTGGAATCAGTTGGGATATACAGGAAGTAGGACTGTCGAGGCTCGGGGTTTTGGTTGTTAGTAGGGTGCCTGGCCCGCACCTCTCAGGGCATACCATGAGTCACCAGGGGATGTTGGAATTTATGTGTTGACTTCACTTCCAGGTGAGACATGTGGGCTGCAGACCACATGTGGACATCAGGCGGATGTGGAGTAGTTGTTTCTTTTATTTTTGAAATGTGTTTAGTTTATTTTTATTTGATGTATTTGATTAAAATTTTCAAAATTGTGGTATTGACTATTATTTTGTGATTGTCGCATTTTGTAGCAACATGCCTCCCCAGAAAGATCCCACCCGCCCACAGGAGGAAGCTGGAAAGAGTTCTCCAACAATGATTAATCAGAGGCTCATGGAGGTTGTGGTTCAGGCTATCCAAGATTTAGTATAGGGACCATCTCCTGATCCTATTCCAGTTAGGGCAGAAGAGACAAGTAATTGAAATTATAAAGCACAAGAGTTTCCAAAAAAAAAGCCTCTTACCTTCCGAGGTAGCTCAGAACCCCAGGAAGCAAAAGAATGGATCAATAAGATCGAGCATATGTTTGAGTTCCTGGAAAAACACGAGGAGCTCAGGGTGTAGTTTGCCTCCTTTCTGTTGGAGGGTCCCAACCGTAAGTGGTGGGAGTCTGTTCTTTAGTCTTGGAAGAATGAACAGATGCGCTGGGTAAATTTCAAGGCTGACTTCAATGAGCAGTACTTCCCTATGGTGTTGGCTTATGCAAGGTCTAGAGAGTTCATAGAACAGGTTTAGGGGAATCTATATGTGATGGAGTATGCCAACTGTTTCGCTGAGTTGGTTTCAGAATGCTGTAGAAATTTTTTCTAATGAGAAAGCGAAGGCCCAGAGTTTTGATAAAGGCTTGCGACCAAAGATATACTCCCAGGTGTTCTTGTTTAAACTGAGGACCTATGATGTGGTAGTTGATCAGTAGTGCATGGTCGATATTGATAAGAAATGCATGGCTGGTTTCTATAGTTCGGTATCTGCTGTTCGAAGTGGCAGCTCCTTAGAAAATAAAAGGAAGCAGGATGATCTTGTGAAGAAAGGAGGTGGTAGTTCAGGCCACTCTTCTAGGCAGTTTTCTTCTGCGGCTTCTGATGCAAGATCGGTCATGTTCCACCAGTGTGGGAGGATTGGGTACATCCGACCAGCATGTCCACTACCTCTAAAGCCTTGTTAGTACCGTGGATGTATGTAGAATTTTCAGTGTTTCTGTGGTGTGGAACGTCCACTTCCGTGTGGGGCTGGGTAAGTGGCTTCCAGAAGAGTTCCAACACAGTATGAGTCGTCGAGGGCCAGGGGATCTCGATTTGGAATCCATTGTGGTAGGGCTCGGTCGTCTTCTAGGAATATCGAGTATAGGGCACAACCACAGACTAGCGGTCGTCTTCAGGTAGACACCGGGCATCTCTATGTGGTGGATCAGGAACCAGAAGGATCAGAGGCGAGACCGTCGACAGTTCGAGGTACCGTTTTGATCGCATATTCTATAGAAGCTGATCTTTATGATACCGGTGCCTCTGTTTCATTCATTTATTCCTGTTTTGTGGACATGCTGAATTTTCCAACTGATTTGATGTATTTCATGATGGATTTAGTGACACTGCAGGGAAGGAAGAAGAAGCAGGGTCTCAGGTGCCCGTCATGTGCTCTTTCTATGTCAGGGTATGAGATGGTGTGGGACATTTTGGTCTTAGATATGGACCTTTTTTATGTCATACTCATGATTTATTGGCTATTATACGTCTAGGAACACGTAGATTGTTACAGACGGTGTGTGAGTTTCACAGCACCTGATGGGAGTCATCAGGTTTTTTCATGGAGAATGGGATCCTCGGTCAGGTCGCGCAGGGCCTCCACTCTCAAAGTTTGGAAGTGTTATCTTCTAGTTATGTTCACTCATTCTACAGGACGGTCTTTCCCCTGAAGGTGCACTACCTGATGTAGTGAATGAGTTTCTGGAGGTATTCCCGGATGATTTTTTAGGTTTTCCCCTGGAGAGGGATGTGGAGTTTTTGATTGATCTCGCGCCGGGAACACAATCGACATCTCTTCCCTCTTATCACATGGACCCCACCAAGCTGAGGGAATTACAGATACAGCTGGACGACTTATAATCCAAAGGATTCAATCGCCCGAGCGTCTCTCATTAGGCCGCTCTTGTGTTGTTCGTGAAAAAGGACGATGGATCCCTCCGATTGTGCATTGACTACCAGAATCTGAATAAGGTAACAATTAATAATAAATAACCTTTTCCTAGAATATATTATTTGATAGATTAGTTGAAGGGGGAAAAGTTATACTCAAAGATATAACTGCGTTCGGGGTATCATCAACTTTGGGTGAAAGAGTTAGATATCCCAAAGACAGATTTTCGAAGCAGGTATAACCACTTTGAGTATATGGTCATGCCTTTCGGATTGACCAATGCTCCAACAGTCTTTATGGAACTCATGAAAAGGGTGTTTCATCAGTATCTTGATTCCATCGTTGTGGTGTTCATGGATGAAATTCTGGTATAATCTAGCTCTGAGGAGGAAAACGAACATCACTTGATGATCGTTTTGGGTACATTAATGGATCACCGCCTCTATGAAAAGTTGTCAAAGTGCACATTCTGGATCAGGGAGGTGAGACTTCTGGGGCATGTGGTCTCAGATCATGGAGTTCCAGTGGACCCTCAGAAAATTAGTGTGGTCATTTTGTGGAAGCATCCGAAGAATGTGTATGAGATCAAGAGTTTTCTTGGCTTGGCTGGTTATTACAGGTGATTCATTCGGAATTTCTCTCGGCATTCTTCACTTATGACTTCCCTCACCCAGAATGTGGTAAAGTTTTTATGGGGTCCATAATGATAGGCATCGTTCGAGGAGCTGAAGAGGCGGTTGACTACCACCCTCGTGCTGACTTTTATAGAGGTTGGAAAGGGATATGTGATCTATTGTGATGCTTCAGGTATGGGTCTTGGGTATGTGCTTATGCAGGATGATCACGTGGTCACATATGGCCCTCACCAACTTCGACCACACCAAAAGAACTATCTGACCCATGACTTGGTGATTGAAGCGGGGATTCATGCTTTGAAGACATGGCATCACTACCTCTTTGGGGAGAAGTTTGTGGTCTACTCTGACCACAAAATCTTGGTTTATATCTTCTCGCAAAAGGACCTCAACTTGAGGCAGCGTCATTGGATTGAGTACTTTCAGGGGTTTTACTTTGACATTGTCTATACCCCATGCAAGGGTAATATAGTGGCCGAAGCCTTGATCAAAAGGGTTCTAGTGCAGGCTTTGAGGAAGTACAGTGATGAGTGGACATTGATGGGGCTCTTTTCTCACATGCATGTGGAGACCAGGGAACCCAATAGATGGGCATTCCTGGCGACCGTCCAGATGCCTCCTTCTCTATTGGAGTTGATTCAGCGGGAACAACCCAGTGATGTGATTTTTCAGTGGTCGAAGCAGTTTCTTCATTGTGGGGAGACATCCTCTGATTGGTCGTCGTCTCCTGAGGGCATCTTGTGCTTTAATGACCGTTCAGTAGTGTCGTTATCTCTGCAGAAGGTGGTGACGTAGGATAGCCCCCAGTCTTAGTGGTCAATCCATCCAAGTGCCACTAAGATGTATTATGATGTCCGTCGGAAAATTCAGTGGCCTGGTATGAGACGGGACATAGAGGACATTGTTTCGATATGATACACATGCCAGTAGGTGAAAGAAGAGCACCAAAGGCCTTCCGGTTTGCTCCAACCACTACCCATTCCTACTTGGAAGTTGGAAAAGGTCACCATGGACTTCATTTTGGGATTACCTCATACACCTCGGGATAAGAATTCAGTTTGGGTGGTGATGGATTGTCTGACCAAATCATCCTGCTTCATTCCAAGATAAGATACAACTACAGTGGATGTGTTGGGCCATTTGTATCTTCAGGAAGTGGTGATACTCCACGGTGTACCATCAGTAGTTGTCTCATATAGAGTCCCCCACTTCACTTCTCGATTTTAGGAAGGCCTGTAGAAGGTCTTGGGGTCTTAGATTAAGATGATCACGACATACCACCCTCATACGGATGGTCAGAAAGAGTGGGAACATTAGATTTTGGAGAACATGCTTCATGCATGTGTCCTAGACTTTGGAGGTTCATGGGATAGACATTTGGTATTGGTTGATTTTTCATATAATAACAGTTACCAATCCTCGATTGGAATGGCCCCTTTTGAGGTGATATATGGTCATCCATGTCCGTCCCCCCTATGATGGGATGAGGTAGGAGAGACTTCACTGTAGGAATTGAGCCTTGTGCAAGAGACTTTTGAAAAGGTCAAGTTAATTTGGTAGCACTTATTGACAGCTCAGAGTCGTCATAAATCTTATGCTGACCGGAGGCATCGAGACCTAGATTTTTCTGTGGGTGACTGGGTATTCTTGAAAGTGTCCCCTCGTCTGGGCCATCATCAATTGGGGAAGAAAGGTAAGCTAATGTCGGGGTATGTTGGGACCTTTGAGATCACCGAGAGTATTGGAATTCTGACCTATAGGTTGTCCATACCTTCTCAGTTAACGTTCATCCATGATGTCTTCCACATCTCTCAGTTGAAGAAATACAATCTGGATCCGTCTCATGTGTTGAGTTGGGAAGAACTAGAGATAGAGCCTGACTTGTTTGTTGTTGAGTTCCCGGTGAAAATAGTGGACTACCAAGAGAATATACTTCGAGGGAATTCTATTCCATTAGTCTGGGTTCTATGGCAGCATGGGAATGATATACATGAGACATGGGAGTGAAAGTCCTGGGTAGAGGAAGAGTAGCCATTCTTGTTTTCCAATCAAGCTTCATGTTGACTTTATGGGGCGGAAAGTCATTCATGGTGGGGATAATTGCCACATACATGACATATTTTAAAGTTATTGTTCATTTAATTTACAACCTTTCTTGGGTTGAGGGGTTTCAATGCATTTTTGAAGTAAATGGTTGGTTTCCAAAATTTGGGCCAACCCAAAAGCTCATTTCCAGTATTAAAATTGTTTTTTATTCTATCATAAAATATTCATTATTTATCCTTTTTCAGTGATTCCACCTCTCCACTGCTCCCACTGTACATAGCCGCACTCCAAGCTTCGTTTCCCCCTCTTTGGAGATCGTACCAGTCTGGAAATAGGGCCGATTTCTCATGTTGCTAAAATCATCCAAATTTCTCAAGTAAGTGACTATCCTTCAAGATACTTCCTTTTCCTTAAGATTTCTCCATTTTTTATTGAATACCAAAATTTACAAGAAGCTAGGGATTAGTACCTTGGGTTTAATTTTGAGTTTATTTGTTCAATCCTCTGGTTTTAGGTTTGATCTCACTCCCTTGTGGTGCGGTGGTGGTGCAGTTGAAGTTCGGCACTAGAATTTGCGGTTCTTGGCTCTTTTGGTAGGTGATTCCATTGGGCATGTAATTTTTGTGAATTAGATTGATGTGTTCATGGTATTTTCAAATTTATTTCATTTTAATGTTTCTGAAAAAATTCGTTTTAGTTTCATTTATAAAGAAAATGAATTTTATGTTCCAATTTTTGGTGAAATTGGGCGGTTTTCATACAAATCTTTTATTGGTTCATTTGGGGTTGACCAATAATTACTTAGTTGATTTTATTGAATAGTATTAGGATTGGAAATCATGTTTCTAATGTTTATTCTTTTTTTTGTTGCTTCAAAAGTTTGTTTTAATGGTGTTTGGGAAGCAAATGGGCTTTAAGTGACATGTTTGTGTGAAAATGGTTGTTTTTAAAAGATATATCTTCTTGGATCACATGGGGATGCCTAAAAATTTAATTTTTGGTTACATTAAAGGTTATTGAACTCACAATTTTGTTTTGGTGACTTAAAATTCTGCACATAGTGTGCAAGGGGATATTTAGATGAGCTTTGGGTGCAAAACAATGTGATATTTTGAGAGGTTGTTTTATTGAAAATCAAAATGTTTTGTTGCGTGTTTTAAAAGGTATAAAGTATGTATAGCTACTGTACTATTGGTTTATGACCATTAGTGGTGTTTTATATTAAAAAGTATGTTTGTTGTATTCTGAAATTGTTTGAGCACAAAAAGGGGAATCCCGGGTACTTAGGTGGGCGGATATATACTAGTACAGCTGGTGAACCGGATGGGTTGTGTCCCTATTTCACTGAGAAAATGGATAACGACAACAATAACTAAACTATGTGGATGATATTTGGGGACCACTATGTTATGGGTATGATACCTAATAGTGGTTCATGCATGGGAATGGATTGTGACTTGGATACTTTACACTGAGGTACGTGGTACATAGGGCCCGAGACTATCTAGTTGCGTATGGGTGTTCCCAGTTTTGGTGCTCATTGGATTTGTGGTATTTACCCTTGTATTGGGGTGTTTTTGGAAGTACTTTAAGACATCTCACATTTCTATTTAAATGTGTCAACATTCTGAAAATTTTAGCTTGAAAACTGTTATCAATTGAAAGTTGCATTTCTTGGATTTTATCACTGCTTTTTTTTACGTATTAAAACTGCTTTCTTTTTCACATTGTATTGCATTCAATTTGGAATCATTGGGTGGTATCCTATTGGTCTCAGGATCACACCCTACTTACACCGCTTGGGTGTAAGTAGACTTGGTTATGTTTGACTCAGGTAAAAGAAATGCTAAGGGTGATGGTGGTTCAAGGTGTTAGTCCCCATCCTTGGGACAGAGTTGTGGAGGTGGTTTGGGGGTGATGACCCCTTGTCATGTGGAGTCCATGGGGATATTTTTTGTTGTTTCATTGTGTCTTTGGACCTTTTGTTCGTCATTTGAACTTATGTATTCAGTTTTGGTTTTTTGTATAAACCTTGTTGGTATGAATTTTTCAGATTCATTTTATCAAATTTTTTATGTTTTCTGTATACATATTCGGGTAAATCATTTCGAAACCAAGATAAATGACACCCGGCAGTTGTGCCAACCCGTGGGGATAGGGAACGCCCTTCGGGCCTTTCCATGGGCCGGGTTTGGTGTCGTTAATGGTGGCGACCAGATTCGGTTTGTGACATAGGTTGTATCTTATTCATATCCAGAATGATATCAAGTCCATAAAAATTAGTTTTAATCATCAAATGAGAATTATAATTTCATGGATACGATGAGCAATGAATCTCATCGTGTTTGTGGAGACGGTAGTCCGTACGTATGCACGAGCAAAAATATAATTCATTTGATAATAAGATAATATATAATTGGATGTTATATCATATATATAGAATCATTATCATGTAATATTTATTATTTACATCAATTACAAATCATTATCATACCCATACAAATAATAAGTATTTTGAATAACAAATACACCACGGCGTGGAGACGGTAAGTCGTATGTACACACGTATGGTGACATGTCATTTAAAGGATGGATACAATACTGAATATGGTTGTACCATATTTATAATAACATCACATTATATAGAAGATACTTGAGTTATTATTTTAGAATTGAAATAACAATGAAAGAAGAAGTTGAAGAATAATGGAACTTGAAAGAGGGTGGTGAAAAAATTACCTCTTCTTCATGTTCTTCCTTTTGATTTGATCAAAAGGGATCCTTAGGACGGATTTATGATCAAACTAAGGCCTCTATGTTGAAGTTAGGAAAGTTGAGAGATTATTTTGGAAGGGGTTGGCCGAACCAAAAGGCCTTTATTGTTTGAATAATTGGTTTGAAGTTGTGTCCTTTTATAAATGGGAGGAGGGGCTCTTTAGGAAAAACTTAAAGTATTAATTTATAATAAATTCATATTCGGTTTCTAAGGGATCCAAAGTGAATTATTAAAAGTCTAAGATGGGGATGGGTGTAAATCCTTTTAACCAGTAGATTTTAGATAGGTTTGGGTCATTATATTAACCTTATCTTTTAGTTTTAACTCTTAGTTAATTAGATTGACATTTACAATGTCACTTTGTATTTTTATATTACATAGTTATTAAACATACTATATACATCCAAGAGACCCCTAAGTGGTCAATTAATGATACAACTATAATGATATAAGTCTTTTGGCTGAACCATAGATTTTTAGGATTACAATATCAATTAATAATATAATACATGTTTTAAAACCCCATTTATGTCAATTTTGAAAATATTTAAAAATTGATTTATGTTAAAGTCTTAACAACTTTATTAATTCGAAAAAAATCATTTAAGAAATCCTAACATGTCATATTAACCAATGAAATTAATTTATGACATCAAAACATTCAAATTATATTTATTTTAACATTTATAATACAAATTATTTGGATCTTTCATTAATAAGGAAAATATTGCATCATTATTGTGTCATAGATAAATTTACTTATTCAATGTCTAAAATATATATATAAATTACTATAATATAGGAAATATTTTTATATTTTTAATGAATATTTATAGTCGAAAATATAACATATATAACCCTATGTAAAAATTGTTTTTCTAAAAGATATATGCTTATGTCATTTTTGTATTTACTTTTACTAAATTAATATAAAGTGTCATTATCACTTACATGTGGATCCATGGGGTCCCAAAATCAACCCAAAGATGCCCATGGTCGGAAATATATCAACCAATAAGGTTATGACACGTTATTGGGTAATTTAATATTATTATTATATTAATTTTTACCCTTATTTACAGGATTTACCTTTTAACCCTGGTGAATAAAATATTTACCGAAGTAATTAATTAAAATTTCTAAAAATAAAATTTACCTATTTACACAATTTGGACCTCCTGATTCTAAATATGGAATCCATTTTTCTAAATTCAAAACACTAAAGTGGCAGAAATTAATTTAAATTTAATTCCTGTTGTGAAAACAAAAAAGCGTGTTTTTAAGAAATAATAACTATCAAAAGATTGACACTTGTTTATGTCTGGTTTAAGTGTAAAATTATGTCCAATGAACAAAATTGTATTAAATGGTAAAAATATATTCTAAATATAATTTAAAATCACTAAAATTCATAATTTATCACTATTAATTATTTTTATTAAAAAAATATGTTTTTAATTAAAATTTTGTAATTTTCACTATTCATCAAAATATAAAAGTTATCCGAAAAGTACCAAAATTTCCCCCTAGACTAATTTTGATATTATGAATCCAAAAATGAAGTCCATTTTGAGAGATAAAATTTATAAAATTTGAATGATTTTGTATTACTATTCATAATGGCTACTTTGATTGGTCGCGGTGTGTTAGAATTTTGAAGTTGCGTACAACACACGCTACTGTATTATTCAAAGGGACACGTGTCATGGAAGAATGGAGTGTAACATTCTCTCATCCTTCAAATAATTTTGTCCTCAAAATTTCTAGAATATTATTTCTTAATAAGACTCAGGTTTTTCTTCATCATAAGTTCCTCGGGTTCCCACGTTGCCTCTTCCATCTTATGGTTTCTCCATAAAACTTTTACAAGACGAGTCTTCCGGTTTCTCAACACTTGTTCTCTCATATCAAGAATCCTGACGGGATCTTTATAATATGATATATCGGGTTCCAGTTCTAATTTCTCATAGGTGAGTACATGTGTCAGATCAGGCATGTATTTTCTCAATAGTGATACATAGAACACATTGTGAACTTTAAAGAGACTTGGCGGCATTTCCAAATGGTAAGCTACAACCCCAATTTGTTCTAGAATTTCGAATGGTCCGCTGTAACTGGGACTCAATTTTCCCTTCTTACCGAAACGTATAACACCCTTCCATGGAGATACGTTCAATAAAACATGGTCTCCTACCTGAAATTCCAAATCCTTCCATCGGTTATCGACATTGCACTTCTGCCTACTTTGAGAAGCTTTGATGTGGGTTTGGATTACCCTCACCTTTTCCATTGTTTCCTCCACCAGTTCTAGGCCTACAAGTTTCCTTTCACAAACATCATCCCAACAGGTTGGTGTGCGGTGTCTCTTTCCGTACAATGCTTCATATGGTGCCATCCGAATACTTGACTCGAAGCGATTGTTATAGGAAAATTCCACCAGAGGTAAATATTGATCCCACATACCCTGAAAGTCAAGTGAGAAAGATCTCAACATGTCTTACAAGGTTTGAATAGTCCGTTCTAATTGTCCATCTGTTTGAGGGTGGTAGGAAGTTCTCAAATGATGTTCAGTATCCAAGGCCTTCTGAATACTCTTCCAAAATCTTGATGTAAAATGGGGATCACGATTAGAAACAATCGATAGGGTTTCTCCATGATGACTCACAACTTCATTAATATATAGTCTTGCTAGACATTCTAGTGGTAGGTATTCTCTTATAGCAAGAAAATGTGCTGAATTGGTAAGACAATCAACAATAACCCATATTTCATCGTTCCTTCTAGGACCCTTTGGTAGTCCCATGACAAAGTCCATCGTGATATAATCCCATTTCCACTCAGGTATGGGAAAAGGTTGCAATACTCCACCAGGATGTTGCCTTCAAGCTTTCACTTGTTAACAAACCATACATCTTGACACAAAATCAACAATCTCCCTCTTCATGTTGTCCCACCAAAAATGTTTCTTCAAATCTCTATACATTTTGGTGCACCGAGGGTGTATAGAGAAATTGGAACTAGGAGAATCATCCAAAAATTCCCTTTTTAGATCATGTATATCGGGAACACAAAGCCTCTTCCAAAATTTCCAAATTCCATCTTCATACACAATGTCACTCAATCTCCCATCATTCACAACATTAAACTTCATTTGAAATTTTTCAGCATCAGTCTGAAATCTCTTTATCCTTTATAGTAAATGTGGTTTGGCAACCATTTGAAAAAGTATAAATGTTTCACCTTCTATGGTAATTCCCATATCCATCTTCACTAGACCCATGGAAATAAGATCCCTTTCAATTCTCATCATGTTCAAAATTCCATGATCCTTTCTGCTCAAAGGATATACCACCTTATTTTCCTTCCTCGGGTGGTAGTGTATCGTTAAATCATAATCTTTGAGTAGTTCGAGACATCAACTTTGCCTAATGTTGAGTTTTTTCTGTGAGAAAATATATTTCAGACTCTTTTGATCAATATAACTCTCACATTTCTTACCATAGAGATAGTGTATCCATATCTTCAAAGCAACGATCACAGCTACTAACTCAAGATCATTAGTATGATAGTTTTTCTCATGAATTTTCAGCAATCATGGTGCATATTTAATAACTCCATCATTCTTCATAAGGACACAACTGAGTCTTTTCTTCAATGCATTACTATAAATAATGAACCCATCATTCCCCGATGGTAGATTCAACATAGGATCATTGACTAATAATCTCTTCAGTTCTTCAAAATATTCTTCACACTCTTTTGTCCAAACAAATTTAACCCCTTTACGTGTGAGCCTTGTCAATTGGTTAGCCAATGTGGCCAACTTCTGGACGAAACATCAATAATAACCTGCTAAACCAATAAAACTACGTAACTCGGTTATACTCATTGGTGATGTCCATTCCTGGATTGCTCTTGTCTTAGTAGGATCAACAAAGATTCCATCCTTAGAGGCAATATGGCCAAAAAAAGATATCTCTTGAAGCTTGAATTCACACTTCCTAAACATCCCATATAATTCATGTCTTCTCAGAGTCTTCAGGATAATATGCATGTGATTTTCATGATCTTCATAGCATTTGGAGTATAACAAGATATAATCAATAAATACCACTAAAAAATCATCGATATATTCCTTGAAAACTATGTTCATTAGATCCATGAAAACAGAGGGTGCATTAGTCAGCCCAAAAGGCATTACTGTAAACTCGTAATGCCCGTACCTGGTTCGAAATGCTGTCTTTGGAATGTCTTTCTCCTTCACACAAAACTGATGGTATCCAAATCGAAGGTCAATCTTTGAAATGTATTGAGATCCTTGCAGTTGGTCCAATAAATCATCAATGTGAGGTAAGGGATACTTTTTCTTTATTGTTATAGCATTGATCTCCCTGTCGTCGATAAATAACCTCATAGATCCATCTTTCTTTTTAACAAAAAGAACAGGGGCTCCCCAGGGAGAGACACTAGGGAAAATAAATCCCTTATTACTAAATTCCACTAGTTGTTTCATTAGTTCAACTAACTCTACAGTGGCCATTCTATAAGAGGTCTTTGATATATGCCTTGATCTAGGAATTAAATCAATGGAGAACTCGACTTCTCATTCTGGAGGATGACGAGGTAAATCTTCCGAAAAAACATCTAAATATTCTTTCACAATAGGTACATCCTCTATTTGTACATTCCTTTCCTCACCCACAATAATTTAATTCTATTACTCCATAATAATTGAATTTAGTTGAGCTACTGGGGGTGGATCAAGATAAGCATTAGGTGGTGATGATTCTGCTATAAAGATAAGGTGTTCCTTTTCATCATCATCATTAAAAATCATAACCTCTTTCTTCTTATAATAAATCTTCAAATCATGGTCTGAAATCCAATCCATACCGAGGATTATATCAAACTCAATCATAGCTATGATGATGAGATCAGTGGATAAAGAACATTTATGTTCTCTAATGGGGACTGATTCACAAAACGTTTTTGCAATGATACTTCCCTTAGGAGTTGTAACTGACAACTCCCTTGTTAAACCAAATTAGAAATATCTAATTTTCATATCAAACTAGGAATATATGAAAGAATGCAATGATCCAGAATCAAATAATGAATTTTCTAAACTTGAGGAAACCATTAAATTACATGCCACCATATCTTTCGGAGCTTCTACCTCAGCAGTAGTGATAGCATAATGTTGTCCTTGATCACTTGTCCATTTCTGAGGTAAGTTCCCCTGACACTTAGGACATTAATTTTCATAATGTCCCATCTCTCTAAAATTATAGCATTCCACATGGAAAACAACTCTCTTTCCCTTGAAATCATGAGTTTGGTGGAACTTTTCACCACACTTGTAATAGACTCCCATTCCCTTCAAGCAAGTACCGTGGTGTTTCCTCCCACATATACTACAGGATTGATATTCAACTTTTCCCTTATTCCCTTTATTTCCATTTCTAGAGTATTCAACAGATATCTTCTTCTCCTACTTTGCCTTAAAGTCGCAAGACTTAGAGAATTCCTTTTATGTCTTCATAGCACATGAGACAGTATCTTCGTACGACGAGAAAGATTGTGAGACTATTTCCCGATAGAGAAATTGTTTTAACCCATCAATGAAATGACCAATCTTACTTCTTGGGTTACATATATAATCTGTTTCATGCCTCGCTATCCTTGTAATGTTTTCCTCATACTTTGAGACATTCTCATCCTCCTTTTGTCTCAGACTCAGAAATTTCCATTCCATATCTTCTCGTTGGTCACTAGGAAAGTATTTTTCTAATAAAATCTCTTTGAACTCCCTCCATTACATATTTGATACTTCATCATCTTCCTTCGTGTTTTGTATCAATGACCAACATTGATCAGAATCTCTAGTGTGGCGATAAACTGCCATGATAACTTTTTCCCTTTAACTACTCCCCATAGGATGAAATATTTTCTCTAGGGAACTTATCCATTGCTCAGCTACTAATGGATTTGTACTACCATTGAATTTTGGTGGTTTCTACCTCATGAAGCGATCATACATTGATGCTCCATGCTGCAGATCAGGGTGCTCCATACGGGTAAGGTTATTATTCAAAACCTGAGTGAGTTGTCCTTGTATGGTGATTAGCTGATCAGCACCAGTTGCATCACTCGCTCTACTATAAATATCTTGAACAGGAGGGTAATCCCTACATTGTGTGCGTACATTGATAAAGTTTCCATTCCTTCCACTAGGTGCCATTTCTAAACAATGGCATATACTATATCAATTTATGAATAAAAATACACAATTCCACACTTGAAAAACACTTAATATAAATTGAACTACTTATTGATATAATCCATAATCATAAAAAAAAATTTCTTTGAGAAGTATATACTCATTAACCATTCACAATGGATTGTAATGAAAATGAGAATTATCCTAAGCATATCCATCAGGAGTGTCGTAACCAAGATTACATCAAGGCTCATTATCGTGCACCACTTCCCGTTCGAGTCTAGCTCCAAGCGATGTTTTCGGGATTTACCCCTAGGTACATTTGTGCCAGAGCTGCCTCTACCTTCTTGTATCCATACAGGGATGTATTGCTCGGAAAAATCAAAAAAACTCTACAATACCAAAATTCTAGGATGTTCTTCTATACTAATCCTCAATGTACATCTTAGGTATATGTGCTCTAATCAGAGTTTATCTAAATTTAGATTCTAAGGTTTGTACTAAACTTATTCTGATACCAACTGTAAGGCCCCGACCCTAGTTACCTATATTCGGTGTGTTGTTACATAACATTGGCATGATCACAAGAAAGATCATATCTCGAAAGACCGATTAGTTTAGTATCTTTGGAAACACTAGAAACATTCATAATGTTTACATTGCATCATAAAATGAAAACTACAACAACATAGTCTCTATATTCCACATTCATATCCCCTCATACTATCCCTGCAGGTCATTCAAAAAATACTTCATCACATCCTGGAAAAAATAAAACATAGAAAGGGGTGAGCTCAGATGCCCAGTAAGGATAACAATATAGCGGAAACTTTCATAAATAAACATAAACATTTAAGGCAATTTATAACTAAAAAAGCCTTTTAAACTTGAACTTCCGCATAATATGGCCGAAATAAAATGAAATAATGCCATTAACTTATTTTCATGGATATTCTACTAATCAAATTATCACATGCAATATCAATAACCACTTTCATAATGATGGAATGCATAATTCCATACTATCGTAACCATGTAGTAAAGGCCTCGTTCCATGACTTCAAATAATATTTTTTCAAGGCCTCGTTCCAAGACACTAGTTTGTCTAATGAGACATACCGATGCATCGAGGAGCTATAGTGGGCTCCACCCGTCACTGACTATGTCCAACACATTCATCATATGAACATGTTTAAGCATAACATAAACATTCATATTAAAACTATCATACGAAATGTCAATACTTTCTCGATAACCCATGAATGGTATAAAAATAACACATCCATAGTAAAAAATATCACAAAACCTTCAATACAATATGTAAGTTTTGAATCATAATAAATCAACTTCAAATAAAATTAAAATCCATCAACGAATGATGACATAGATGAAATCAAAAATATTTGTGGGAAATATCTCTCTTTTTTTTAAATAATTTAAAAGTAAAATATTAAAAAAGAAAAAACTTACTTTAAAAATATTCTTATAAGCTTTTAAGGGAATATTCTATGATTTTATAACGGTAGAAAATAGCTGCACCCGTCGTATAAGTTAAAAAGAAATTATTACCTTAATTTTTTTCGAAAAGGTTAAAAAGGGACATGTTTGGAAAATGGTAGAAATATTCCTTTATAAACATCTTATAAAAAGTCAAAAAAGGGTATAAATGACTTTAACACATATTCTGTAAAATAGTAAGACTGTTTTGGAATACATTTTTAAGAAACATGGATGTGGATGATAAATAGGTCCTAGTAGATAATTACGTATAAACATCCTCGGATAATGAAGAGATTGTGAAATAAACCCTTACCTTGTACTTTTCCTTGGTTGAGGTTAGGTTAACCTCCAGTATAATGGTGAAATAATTGTTATTAAATTATCAAAGAATCATATACATTAATATTATATCATATATGATCTTTAACATTGATTTGTTAATAATATCGTAGTATTATCATCGTTTCGGGTGTTAACTCACTCGTTTTATTTTATATATTTTGTTCCATAAGTCATGTTTGTTATAGATATGTTGTATTTTATTCATATCCAGAATGATATGAAGTCCTTAAACATTATTTTTAATCATCAAATTAGAATTATAATTTCATGGATATGATGGGGAATGAATCTCATCATGTTCATGGAGACGGTAGTCTGTACGTAGGCACGAGCGACAATATCATTCATTTGATATTAAAATACTATATAATTTGATGTTATATCATATATACAGAATCATTATAATGTTATATTTTTATTTAAATCAATTACATATCATTATCGTACCCATCCAAATAATAATGTTTTTGAATAACAATTACACCACGACGTGGAGACGGTAAGTCGTACGTACGCATGTATGGTGACATGTCATTCAAAGGATGGATAGAATACTGAATATGGATGAACCATATTTATAATAACATCATAGTATATAGAAGATACTGGATTTATTATTTTAGAATTTAAATAACAAAGAAAGAAGAAGTTGAAGCAGAAAGGAACTTGAAAGAGGGTGGTGAAAACATTACCTCTTCTTCGGGTTCTTCCTTTTGATTTTCTCAAAAGGGATCCGTAGGTTGGATTTATGATCAAAAAAAGGCCTCTAAGTTGAATTTATGGAAGGTGAGAGAGTATTTGGTCAGGTTTTGGCCGAACCAAAAGGCTTTGAAGGTGTGTTGAATTGGTTAGAAGTTGTGTCCTTTTATAAGGGGGAGGAGGGGCTCTTTAGAAAAAACATAAAGTATTAATTTATAATAAATTCATATTCGGTTTATAATGGCTCCAAAGTAAATTATTAAATTAATATGGTTGGGATGGGTCTAAATAATTTCAAAAAATATATTTTAGACAATTTTGGGTCATTATATTAACATTATTATTTAGTTTTAACTCATAGTTAATTAGATTGACATTTACCATGTAACTTTGTATTTTTATATTAGATAGTTAATAAATATACAATATACATTCAAGCGGCCCCTAAGTGGTCCATTAATGATACACCTATCATTAAATAAGTCTTTTGGCTGAACCTTATATTTTTAGGAATAGAATATCAATTAATAATATAGTACTTGATTTAAAAACCCATTTATGTCAATTTTGACAATATTAATTAATTAATTTTTTTTAAGTCTTAAAAACTTTATTATTTCAAAAAAATTCATTTGAGCAATAATAACACGTCATATTAACCAACAAAATTCGTGTATTGCATCAAAAATTTCAAATTATATTTATTTTAACATTTATAAGTCTAATTATTTGATTATTTCATTAATATGGAAAATAATGCATCATTATTGTGTCATAAATAAATTTAATTATTCAATTTCTAAAATATATAAATAAATTACCATTATGTATGAAATCTTTTAATATTTCTAATAAATATTTATAGTCAAAAATATAACATATATAACATTATGTAAATTTTTTTTTTCAATAAGATATATGCTTATGTCATTTTTGTATTTACTTTAACTAAATTAATATAAAGTGTCATTATCATTTACAAGTGGATCCATGGGGTCTCAAAATCGACCCAAAGATTCCCATGGTCGGAAATGTATCAAAAAATAAGGTTAGGAAATGTTTGATGGTAATTTATCATTATTATAATATTATTTTTTACCCTTATTTCTAGATTTACCCTTTAGCCATGGAAAATAAAATATTTACCGAAGTAATTATTCAAAATGTCTAAAAATTAAAATTACCTATTGAATCAATTTGAAACTCATGATTTAAAATATGGAATCCATTTTTCTAAATTCAAAACACATAAGTGGCAGTAATTAATTTAAAATTAATTGTCGCTGTCAAAACAAAAAGCGCGTTTTTAGGAAATAATAAATATCAAAAGATTGACACATGTTTATGTCCAGTTTAATTTTGAAATTATTTTCAATGATAAAAATTGTATTAAATGGTAAAAATATATTGTAAATATATTTTAAAACCACTCAAATTCATAATAAATCACTATTAATTATCTTGATTTAAAAAGTTGTTTTTAATTAAAATTTAGTAATTTTCACTATTCATCAAAATATAAAAGTTCTCCGAAAAGTACCAAAATTTCACCCTAGGCTAATTTCAATATTCCAAATCCAAAAATGAAGTCCATATTGAGAGATAAAATTTAATAAATTTCAAAAATTGTGTATTACTATTCATAACGACTAATTTGATTGGTTGCAGTGTGTTAGAATCTCGATGTTGTGTACAACACACGCTACTACTTTATTCAATGGGAAACATACCGTGGAAGCATGGGGTGTTACAAATTGTGTTTTTTTGTTTGTTTTTTGTTGGTATTTTTTTGTTTAAATTGACCTATATTGAAATTTATGGTGTGACTATACGAATGAATCCATTTGTTGGTCTTGACAAGTGGAATTTTTGATGACTAGTGCCATGGATGATGTACCCTCATGAAGGAACACCATAGTGTAGTTCCATTTGACTCATGCGGATAGGATGAAAATGATGTTGTTTAATTCCATCTGATGAGATTGATTTGTTCATTTTAACATTATTTTAATTGGACGTTGTATGGATGATAGGTACCCAAAAGGGATATTTTTGGAGTTGAAGAATAACTCAATGTGAATGTGGACCATAGATTGCCACTCTAGAAAACACATACTTAAGAGAACTAGTTATGGGATCTTAGTTTATGGATGTACAGTTTGAACGTTTTGGAATCACAGTTTATGGTCATTAAGATCGAACCAAATACAGTGCAAATCCTTTCTTCGGGTAAAAACCCTACTCAAAACTCCTAATCCTATGTGAGACATTCTCATGGTGGGAAACAATGTATGGTGTTATGATTTTCCTATCAGCTATAGATTCAAACAAAAATGATTCAAAAAAATTTCCTTGAAAATATCTCAATGATCTTGACTGTCCCACTCAACATGTGTAATTTCAAAGAGGTGTGACACCAAAGGCATTTGAGATCCACTAGAATAATGGGATGTGATGAGGATATAAATTGGTAAATTTTAGGTCCAAATCATTTAATGGGAAAATGATGGGAAGGACCACTATTGATGATATTCTCAACATAGGGTACACAACAACACCATAAAACGGTTGGGTGTGCAAAATAAGAGTCGATTTTTGTCCAAATTCAAAAATATGATATTCTACATGTTTGAAAAATTCTATTCGGGATTTGGCTCAAGGTGGGAGGTGAGGTAAAGAGGTATAACCAACTTCTTTAGGGGGTCCATTTTGATATGAATGATGATATAAATTATAACCCTAAAAGACTATATATGGATATGGGTCATTGAAATGTCTACATTGAACACGACACTTACGACATCAAGGTATAGAGCTTTGATTAATATTAGTGGTAGAACACTACTGAACTCTAGATAAAAGGACCAAAAAGACATGGTGTCAGATATAGTTTAAGGTTGTATTTCTTATACCAAAGGCACCAAGTTTATGGTCCTAGAGTTCGGACCTTAGGCTCCCATTTTATCATCTAGTTTAGGGACCTATCTGTTCATTTTATTGTCATGTGTTATGGATGGAGATTTTATGTAGTTTATTATTTTAATACCAGTACATTGCACCATAGTTTAACATCATGTTGTTGGGAGGTGGGTTACTTTAATTTTAAGGTCACTAAGGATATGTGTGTGTACTCCAAAATAACTTAATGTGAATAAGGGCCCAATAGATCAACTTCGTAATATTCACTCTCAATGGGAAATGTATCCCAGGGGGCCAAAAGGCTTTTGATCAAACACCTATTCCTGAAGAAAAAATGTCCAGGTGTCACTACATATCCTGTGAGGATGGGAATCAATCCACGCGTAATTATTGAAGATATTACGGTTGCTGAACATTGGTAATGGTGATTTCATCTCAATTGGGAAAATCTATGCTGCGAAATTTAACATCATGCTTCTAGTATGAGATTGAATTCATATCAAAATAAGAGAAATCTGGGCACAAAAGTAATGGAACTATGTGAATGAGACCAAAGATGACCATACCACATTGCATGATCTTGAGGAGACATATATAGTTTTGAGACAAGATGTTTGGACTTGGATGTGAAGCAAAAATATGTTTCCTGGTATCAACATATGTGAATGTGGCCAAAGAAACCCATTTTCACGTGACATGTTCCAGAGAAGGACATGATCACTGATTAATGTCATAGGGATTGGACTAGGATGGGGTTATCCAAAAAATAAAACATTTATAGTGCGATTGGAAAAGAAAAATATGAAAGAGGCCCAAGAGGCCCACGTCCCATGATACATTTTCTTGGAAACCCCCAATACACATTAATTTTATAAGGCTATGAATTAGGGTGAATGTATCCCAAAGGGGATGTGTGTGCTGGGGGAGAAACACCTGACATGAATGAGGACCACAAATCCCAAACCAAATAAAAATTTACCAGGAAAGCTCAAGAAAAGAGGGAATAAAGGTGGAATCTATGATAGTTCCCTAAAGACAAAATGTATTGGAATAACTATGCATACCATGAGGATAGGAATCAAGTCATACATATTTCTAAAATACATAATGGTAGATGAATAATTCTATAAGAAATTATCTCTTAGGAGTAAAAATCATGGTGTTGTGTAGTTTATGGTCATATGGCTAGCATGAAGATTTCTAAACAGTTTAAAGTCATGAAATTAGGATGTTGGAGACAATAGTTTATGTTCATCATGAATGGATCATAGGATGTGGCTTCTAAAGAAGAAAATACAGTGCAACACCATGAAGTAAACCAACATGAATGAGGACCAACGATTCCCGACACTGCCCGAAACATTCCATAGAAGAATTCACACAATGTTAAAAATCATATTGTTGGGACTTGAAATCATACATAGTTTAAAGTCATTAAACTATGATGATGAATAGTGTAATTTCACATATGACATAGAGAAAATGCCTTTTAAGGTCATGCAAATAGGATAATTAATTCGGTGTAGTTTGGAATCATCGAGCTAGGACTTTTTTGAATATTTTAACTCCTTGTAAGGTGAATCTATACAGTTTAATGTCATACAAGATTATTGAACTTGATTAGGTGACGTACAAGTTGTGGAACATATCATTGGTTGGAGGAGCGATGCACTCCTCATCCATGGTGACTAGAAAATACACAACGTTGGGATAGACCTTGTGAATGATATTGGGTCTTTCCTATTTGGGATACAACAAATATGGCTTCTTATCAGGTATCATGAGCATCTTTAGTGCCAGTACCAAATTACCTTGATGGAAAGAGATGATACAAAGATTCTTATTGAATTCTCTGGGTATCATATTCTTATGCCGCCCTATATTAGAAATGTCCCAAAGCATCTCCTCGTTTAGGGATTAAAATTCATCTAGATTGACTTCAGCTCTCTTGGAATACATCTACATATTATAAATAGTTTTTCAGAATGATGGAAACTAAATCTCAATTGGGAGGATTACGTATGTTCTATAAAATAAATAATATAGAGTAACTTGAGTGGAATTATGAGTCAACATCTGCTCATCCTTGGGAGCATTGGGGAAATTAACAGACCTACATTTCTCGTTTTCCACACTAAAATATATAGAATTTTAGAGAGGGTTGAGTTGAACGCCTCAATCTATGAATTTTATGTCACATGGAAGAGATAATTGTGGTTAGACTCAACATCATATATTATTTACAACTTCATCAGCTCATCCACCCATAAGTTGGTGCCTTTATTGATGAGAATATCATGAGGTTCTATGAATTGTTGGATGGTGTTGGATCTCACAAACTCAACAACAGATTTGGACTTCACATCCTTGAGGGGATTAGCTTCTTCCCATAGGTAAAATTAATCCATTACGGTTAGAATGAACCAAAACTAGTGAGGTCTCACTGGGGGATATTGTCCCATTATATGAATTACCCAGATTGCAAAGGGAAAGAGTACATTGTATTATGGAGGGGATATCTTAGATGATGCATGATATTGGAATGGATCTTACATAGGTGGCACCTCATGGTGAACTCGATAAAGTAATGGACCATAGTCAGATAGAAGTAGGCCAAACACTAAATCTTTTGAGAGATCTTCAACCTGACCTGATGTGGACTAAAGGAAATGGTTTGAAATTCCTCTTTGACATGAGTAATTTCCTATAATTTACATTAGAAGAGGATATTTCCATCAAACCCACATTTATATAAAGTCTGTTCTATATTGGGCCCACTCTGGATGGGGAACTATATTCCACGGTGTTTGATTAACTCTTGTTGGGATCTGTCTGGTTTGATGTTTCCATACTAAATATACTCAATGAAAGTAGAATTATAATATGATGATTAATTAGCTATAGGGTAACCCAAGGACCTGATGTAGAAGAAATGATAGAAAGGTGATTTTTCTACTAGATGTCACCATCATTTGGAGTGACAGGAATGATGACTGCTTGATGTTCCACATGAATGATCATATCATCCTTGTCATGTTCTGGGATAGAGGTTGATAAAATGGTATGGAAATCCACTTGATTGTTTTATGTCCAGGGAAAATGTGACACCTTCTGCTCAGATGGGTACTGGGATATAAGGTGGAGATCATTCTTGATTAAGGGTAAGCACTACATCTTCCTGATGATGTAGTTACCATTGACCAACTTGGTGAGTATCTTAGCGTCCCACCTAACATGTAGGTGGGAACAACAATCTTGAAATCCTCCTTGAGACTAGTTAAAATATCTTCATAAAATTACTCATTGTTGGTGCATACCTATATTTTAAATAATGAATAATACATAACTTCTTATATAGGCGGAATGAAAATAGTTCAAAGGAAAAATCTTTTGAGACTTGGTCTATTGATCCATCTCTCTACTGGGCTCTAGGAGGAACCATAGAAATACCTCATCCAACATGGAATGTCCTGTTACAATAAGTGGATATCCCCTTTTGGGAAATCATCATCAAGAGATATTTACTTATGGGATGTTTGAGAAGCCGGAAATTTTACCATTACCTAACCCTTAATGGGATTCTATAGAAACAATCTTGTGTTCAAATGTTGTATGATCGCTTCCCAATGAGCTATAAAACCTATAACATTAGTAAGTTTAGGATGTACTTTTGCAGATCTATGCTGGAAACTGGATGTATCTTGTGATGATACATATAGTAACTCAATTTATTTTCTTCAAAAACCATTGTGAGAAATCACTTCTCTATGGTAGAGTATACAGACATTATGTTGATAATATTTTGACTGAAAGAATATAAATTTTTTGATAATTTTTTTTTCATCTAGAAAATGAGGGCACCAAGAGATCACTCCAGGGTGTTCATAGAGTGGACCAATGTCTTCCCAGAGATATGTGTCATCATAACTAGATGTTATAGTTGGTACTTCATAGTCTCTTCAAATAGTTTATGGAACCCATCCTCCCAATAATATATGGAACCTTTATTCATGAGCCTAAGTAATTTCTTACTCAGTCATCCATATTTACAAAAAATCGTCATTTTTATGCTAAGTGTCTTTAAAGGCATCGAAGATCCTATAGGTTACATGGAGGGGCATCTGGATGATAAATTTGATCTTCTATACATCGATATTGAGTCCTCTATATCTGAGAATTATACCAGGACACTTTCTAGAGGTCATCCTGAAAGCACATTTCAAGTCGTTCATCTTAAACTATTAGGTGGAGATGGGAATGAACACTTTATAAATTTCTATATGATGGTCTTGATGTAGGATGGACTTTACAACAAAATCATCCACATATCATTCCACTAGTGTACTGATGATTGGATTCAATATGCACTTCATGGAATGATAATACATGGCACTAGTATTTTTTAGTCAAAAATTCATAACATGAAATAATTAGTTCCCTCATACCCCTATGAAGGTGGTAGACTCATTCTCTTCATGGTCCATCTGGATCTAGTTGTACCTGGAATAGACATCCATAAAGGAGAGATTTTGGAAACCAATAGTGAAATCAATCAACGACTCTTTTATAAGATGTGGTAAATCATGCTACGGACAATGATGATTGAGATCATGAAAAATAAAAAAAAATTAGATATGTTTTCCCTTATACCTGATGGGAATGATTTTCAATATCCACCTTGGGTATGAACTTCATTGGGGAATTTGGATTCAATGATCATGTCAACTTCAGACCTAGCCATGGCACCGTGAGAGGGTTGCATCTTCCAAGGAGGCCACTTGAATCTTATTTGTCTCACTTAAAGGGCAATATGGTGGGTGATGACTTGAGGTACCAGACCTAGAATATCATCATTTTTTAAAGAAAACACAACTTGATGTTGTTTTGAGAAATCCATGAATTATTATTGTCTCTCTATAGGAACAGTTGCACAGATCGGTGTAGTCCTCAGATTGGCCTTGGTACCCTGGTTCACCTTTACGAAATCATAGAAGGTGGTAGAGACGCCTTCCTCAAATTAAGGTGGATTATCTTTCAAATAATATTTATCATCCAAGGAAGTGGAATCAATTGTAGGAGATGGTTCACCCAGGTCGAATAAATCTATGGGAATAGTATTGTTGGATCGATCAATAGTGGAATATCTTTTGGGAGGTTCTTTCACTATGGAAATCAAGGTGAAAAAATATTTATAGATGATTCCATTAGGCCTTCAATAATGGGTCGATTCTTGATGTCAAAATAGTGCTGAATAGTCTTCTTGTGATGGTTCAAGCCATCATTGCAGAACAATAATGTTTGACAGATAACTGTAGACATGGGGTGAACATCTCGATACCTAACCAGAGTAGGTGTACCAGTATGACACGAGATCGACACTTATTGGAGTATGAGGTAATATTTAGGAATTCTGAGAAATGGGTATATGTTTCCCATTCCTCTCTGAAATTAGAAAGCAATTCCTCATGTCTGGCGTCGTGGATTCCAACTAATGAATCAGATGGGAAACCGAGCCATCCAAATTTATCCCTAGGTCAGATGCGATGGGGTTTTCACAGTCATGTTTTTATGATCATGAGTTTCCTTTCTCTGGTAGTAATAAATCTTTATATTGAGATCTTTACATCAGTAAAAGGAATAATAATATCATTAGATAATTCCTTCTCGGGCAATGAGGATGTATTTGAGGCACTAGTGATAGGAGGAGGGGACTGTTGCATGTAGATGGTGCCAAGGAGTACCCCTAAATGAATTATAAGTGGTGTCCTATGAGAAAAAAAATGAACAACGTGTCTACTTCTAAATGGAATATTTAGGTCTCTAAATGGATTGATCACATGGTATCTATTCTGTCCTGTTGTAACCATGAATATTAATATTAGAGGGGATTAAGATTGATTCACTGTATCCAAGCCTACAAAGCCTCTGGGTTGGGGTGATATAGATCCCAGAATATATGTAAATGATACATCAATGGTCCTCCACTCCATTCAATTGGTTGGTGATGTATAGTTGATGGAAATTTCCCTAAACATGGGAACTCTCATCTTCTTCAGAAAAATAGATGACAACCTAACATTCTGACAACACCACAAACATTGTGGGAAAAGTCTCACATGTGAAAACCTATATTTCCAAATGTAAGGGTTTATTAGTGGATACCTTGAGGTCTGATAACATCTCTCCTAATATGCCAATATCCTCAAGGATTAAGAGTTCGGGTGTAATTCTTTTTAGATTCCTCAAATAATCAAGCTTCCATACAAGGCACACACATCAGCCCACCTGAAGTCTGTCAACGGTGGGATGGATTATTGGAGCTGTGGGAGAATACATAGGGTTTCATCTAGAGTGAGAAACATTATAATGATTATATAAGATTCAAAAAATCACCATCGGCTAACTTTAGGCAGGCTGATGCCCAGATAGACATGGCTGGTCATGATGAAACCATGGTTGTTTTGTCTGGTCAATGAGAATAGTCAATAGTGGCGGCTGATCTCGAGGAACATGCTTGGAGGATTTTTTTACTTAACTCATCACAATTCTTATTTTCTATTCCTAGTGGTATGTAAGGCATTCTGTTGAGCACTAAACAGATCATTCTAGTGGATTCCAATTACTCAATTTTTTATTTGATAGATTTAGTAAAGGATATTCATAGGGTTTTCTTGATACTCATCATCAATTCGGACCACGTATGGATCCACCATTTGGATGATATTTATGGACACACACCCTTTTTCATCATCATTAGATTCTACAATTACGGGATGGACCCTTTGTATGGTTCCCATTTCTAGAGGCTGGAATTTTCCAATTTTATGGGAGAACTTTGGAACTGGTTTGGAAAATTGTTCCCCCTTGAACCATCTAAAAATACATTTCTTAGAAGTTCAGGTTTTAGGGGTGGGTACTGAAGCAGATACTGAAGGAGTTTTAATAACTTTTGGATGTTCAGCCTATCCTAGGTCTGAATGAATGATTCCTTGAGCCTAAGAAACTTCCTTGTGATCCCACCAGTCATCGTAATTATTAACCTAGTAACTATACAGTTTTTTCCTTTTTTAGTGAACCTTTACTATCACTATCAGGATCTACAATGATCTATGCTACAAGTCTCATGGTTCACCCAACATTATCACAATGTTGTCTATCTGGTCATGGAGCCCATCCGTGAACACATTGCACTGCTTGATGGTATGTCCATGAAATATGTGGTATGAATAGTAGTAAGGAAGATCATTGAGTTCAGACTCCTTAGTCTTTCTACATTCAATTATCTGTAGGGATCATTGATCAAAATCTCCTTGGAAATAACTACGAAACTTGACCTCTAGGAATGATTAACTCTAATTTCTCATGTATGGAGGGGAGATCCTTGGACTCGAATTCTAGAGAGGAGACAGTGGTGGAAAAGGAGTTAAAACAACTTCTCTTATCTTGGTGGTGGTTCCTACCAAAGAGGATCCTTCCATTTCTCAGGGTGACCAGGTAGAGCTTGCTATCATCGAAAAGGTGGTTCTTGGCAAGGTACTACTTGCAACAAGTCTAGAAGTTCTAGAGCCCCCACTTGCACTATGTTGGAAGTATCTATCTTCCAAGCTCTCCATGGATGTTCTGGAGGAAACAAAGGAAATTCCTTCATGACCTACTATTAGGATACATATAGGAATTGAGCCTTTTCAGAAAAATCCTAGAACCCGCCTATGATGTTATGTGTAAGGGTGTTGGGGACCAATACAATATTAAAATTATTTATTCACATCATCAATAGAAACTATTTAGTTAGAAGAATGATGGACATGTACATCTGACCATTCAATAATGAAATGAATTCTGTGATTGTTCATCTGGTTGTTTCATGCACATTAAGTGGTCATAAATACTATTCTTGAGGGTATTTGACATAAATAGATAGGGAAGATTTATTATATGATCTTCCTGGCTGGTGATAGACCCAAAAGGAAATTGTATTTACCAGGAAAACGCATGAAATTACAATTTTAGAACCAAACATCACATCTTTTGGACTCCTGTTATTTTTTAGTTCCTTACATAGGTCAAAAACAGGAAATAAAGTGATCCAAATAATGCAGTGAGTCACCCATCCCATTAACTGGGGTGAAGGATGGATTCGGAATATCCGAGGGTACTCGTGTGTCATCTACATGTGATGAATATGGATTTCCATTCGGTGTGATCCACACCTGTCTCATTTCCAAGGCATCGATCCTACAAGTGAGAGTGTCTATCACATCATCATGGTATGAAATCCTATCTGCTATGGATTATTGACCACATGGGAATTTATGGGTTCATCAACACATTAAAGAGGATCATATGTTTTTTTAATGATCTGTATGGAATATTAAAGAGAACCGTACGAGATAGCTTGATTCGGATCCAAAGGGGGTTTTTCATGCTACATGGGAGGATTTGGTGACACATATCCTAATTGTTTTTTATAGTCTCTATATTTTGATATGTTTGGTTGCGTGGGATCACCAGGCTCAAGTTGGGGAAATTGGAAAAAAATTATCTATGGACTCCCTTGAAGACCAGATGGAGGAAGAACAAAATACTTTTGGGGATCACCATAATTTGGGTGTGACACGATATAAGGCTTGTTAATGATCCGATGTTGATCTACAATATGTTATCATAAAGTGGTGATACGAATACCATCCCCCAACTTCCACAACGAGAAAAATAACCTATATACATGTTTCAATATCCATGGATTAATTAGTATTTGGATATAGGTATGATAAAGGCACAACTTAGTTTTCCCCTCTGGAAACAACTATGGCTAATTTTATTATTGCTCATGCTTTCCTCTCCCATGCATAGGTTCGATTATTCCACTCCCCCCCCCCCCCCGCTTGAGTTTTCCTCACTCGAAACCCTTATCATTGGTAAATCTTCACCTGACCAATTCACCCTCATCTGATCACCGTCGACTTCTCTTTCACGGTTCATCTTTCCCTCACCATCTTATTCATTCATGGTTACTCCATCACTCACACATTCCTTCCCTCCTCCATACCCTTTTCGGGCATTCCACCATGATTCGGTGTGTCGTCTGGTGCTTCCCCTCTTCACAATCGAGCTCCCCTATTAATGTCACAGTACATCGTTTCACTTCAGGTTTGTTTTTGTTTGTATTTTTTCTATGTGTTTAGAAATTTTGGGTGAAATTTGTGGTCGATTCGGGAATCCTCTATTTGGTGTGATGCATTCCATACCACTATATCCCCTTGTTTATTTGAGGAAGTTATTCTTCATAATCCCCATACATTTCATTTTATAAATAAATTTTATATTTTTAATTCCTTTTTAGGAGTTTAAAATTTTCATGTATGCCTATAGTAGTATTCATTGAGTATTTTAATGTATTTCTCATTTCGGATGGGCTTAGGCCAATTACCATGTCCTTGTAAATGTCCCAAGTAGCACTATATAAAATATTTAGCTATTGTAAAATTTATCTTTTGTTTTTAAATGTAACATGAATTCTATATTTGGTTTTAATTAGATTTTATGTTTTAATGATTTTTCATGGACTGAAGATTCTATCTAAGTGTTTGTTTAAGTGTTCATTTGTCTTTTATAAATTGGTTGAAATGTTTTTAAACATTTATTTTCTACCTGACCCTATTTAAAAATTAGTGTATAGTTTTAAAGTATTTTTATAAAAATAGTGTATTTGGCCCTCTTTTGAATGAATTTTGAGATAGCGGGTTTCATGGTGATTTTAAAATGGCCTTAAAAATGTAATTTTAGATTTTTTGAAATTTATTCTTAGTACAAATTTTTTCATTCAAAATAGGATTCGTTATTTTAGAAATGGAATTTTGTAAATGTTATATTTCAAATTGTCATTTACAAAAATAATTTCTTGTGGGCTTTCGAAACAAGTTTTCATGTGGGTTTTGAAAAAGATTTTCAAATAGGTTTGAATATTGATCAGTCCACAATTTTTTTTGTGATATTCTAGTTGGAATGTTATTTGAAATTACGTTATATATTATTTCAACCCTCATTTCCATATCCGTGTATTTATGTGGTCATTCTTTCTTATTAACTCATGGGGTATTCTAGTATTGTTATAAAAAATTTTATTATTATTCATGGATATGTTTTTGTATATTTTTTCAGTTATGGTGTAGGATCTTAGGCATGTGTTTTTTTATTGAATTTAATTTGATTTTTTTTAATTTTAATTGCCTATTTCCATATCCATTTTTTCTCAATTGTAGAAAACTAGACATAGTATATGACCAGTGTGAGGGAAAACCCTAGTAATGATTTGGGCTCAACTAGGGAGTATTTCATAGTTAACCCAACATGGTTAGATAGGAAGGGGTAATAGGTATTTATGATACAAATATTATTTGATCCCATGGTTGAAGGATTTCTTGGGTTATTTACTTTGGATTATTTTGATTGAATTACAAGGGCTAGGACCAGTTTAGTAGTATCAATCTGGATTCCGTATCATCAGTTCATTTATTTTATTATTATTTCAATGAGATATTTCACATGACATGTAGGTCCTTCAAATGAATCCTTAGGTAATTTAATTTTATAATTCTTTTATATTACACTTTTTTAATTTTTTTAATGACTTATTGATTTCTTGGGCTTTATATCCATTGGTACAATATGATAATTGTGTGTTTATTGCCTCACATTGTGTGAGATAGTTCAAATTCAAATGGGTTAATTTATAATGGTTTGAATGTATGGTATTGAATGGAATAAGGTTTTTATTGATGTCTTAAAGAAATAAATTTTCTTGAAATTATTTATGAAAATTTAATTTTTAGGAGATGACTGGACGTTGGAAAATATGTTTTTGTTTGTTTCTCATAAGTTTAAATTCACAATTTATATAGTTAAAAAATATTAATATATAATACAAGGATGAATATGTTCTATATAATTGATAGTCATTATTGAATTTATTTTATAATAATGGTGGCCATCTAAAAAAGGTCTTATGGATTGTTTTTTGGATATTTGTTATTTTTAAAGTATTCTAAATACTATTTTATATCTGATTTTCATCCTTAAATTTTATAAAATACTTTACATAGGGATTTACATAGCCTTTTTTGGTTGTGAAATATTTTTATTCTTTAAGTTGACTCCTATATTATCTAAATTTAATGTTCTTAGTTATGATTCAAAACAGTCTTTGAGCCTTGATTTATTTGGGGATTGAGGTGGCCAATTATTTTATCATGTTTGTATAGTGGATCCTATTATTTATTTTTGTAGGACATTTTTTTTTCAGATAATTCCAAACATTTGTCCATTTAAATTGTGTAATTTGGAAAACTGGGCTTTCAATAACCTATATAGAAAGAGGGTAGTGTTATCTGCTATTGGAAGGAAAAATGAATATGGATTTATATTTTTTTCATTAAATATATAGTGGTGGTAGACTAAGGGTGATTAGATATATTGTTTTTTTCATTAATATACCGCCCAATAGTTTATTTCAACATATTTGATTTGGTATGGATGTCCAATATATGGAATGTTTTTGTCAGTTTTTCATTATTTTTATGATATAATTTTTTATCTATTTTTACGGGTAAAAGTATACCAATAGTGTTCCTATGGTGTCAAAAAAAGTGGTCATATAGTTGGGATCATTAATGGAATGTGGGATAGTGGAAAGCCACAAGGAGTGTTATTTCAAATGGAATCCCAGTCCAGTTCATTACAAATGATATCAAAAGTAAGAGGGTTCCATTCCCTATAGGATCCTAGACCCATTTTTTTAATTTCCCCCTAATATTTTGGTTGTCTTAGTAATATTGATTTACAATTTTCTTGGGATTCTAAAGGGTGGTCAAGAGTGGGTTCTTTATCACCACCCACTATGAATATGACTATCAATAAGATGTTTTTTCATGTTTTATTCTCAAATATATTGATCTTCTTTAAGGAAATTATTCTATGGGTGAGAACAAGGATGGCCCTATGAAGTATTCTTCTTGAACCAGTGCATATGGTCCACAATATCATTATCTCATGCGAAGAAAATTGATGTCCTTTCACCATGTTCCATATTGATCCATGTAGTTTAATGATAAACAATGAATTCAATTAAAATTCTATTCTTATTCATTTCATCTTATACTACATATTGAGGGGTTTTAAATTTATTGATATTTAACTATTCTATAGGCTGCGCTTTAGTGTATTAAACTTTTTTTTATAGATATTTGACATATTTGTAACATGAACTAGGAAATTTAGGCATGCACTAGAAACCTAAAAAAAACCACCCACACCTGATCAGATCCATAGTGGTTATCCATCATGCTTATCCTACAATCATTATTTCATATTAAGATAGCATAAAACGGAAACGTATCATATCAGGTATAATGAACTTCAATACCTTCCATATTATCCTTTTGAGAATTCATCATACTAAGGTCAAATCCATAACATTTTATTTAGATATTTGGACTAATAATCATTCAATATTTCACTTTTAGACTGAAATGTTACTCCATGAGTTTTCTTTATGTTGAAATTTACTTTATTAAATCTATTAAATATTTTTATAGTGGAAATTGTTATGATTTATGCAGTCTATTTTCTTACAGGATTTTCTTTAACATTATTTACTTAATCCATAATGTTTACAATGCTAATTGATGATTCCATTGGGATGATATTAAAAAAAATAACTTATGAGGATTATAATAATAATGTAAAAATAACATCCATATTCCTAATATGAAAAATATATAATGATATTTTCTTTTCAAATATATAATTTAATGTCGCTGTTATGTTAACTTTGTTATTTGATCAACATTGTGAAATTAATATTAATGTTTTATATTACTATAACAACATTTGTAATTTAATATATAGAATAATGAATGCATTATTATCTTTAAAACAATTTTTGTTAACAAAAATATTCTATTACACTTACATATCAATATCAATATTATTTGTTCGTAGTTTGTTATGGGATCCTGTATGAGTTTTCATGTACAATTGAGACCCTTATCACACATATATAAGAAGTCATTATATCTCACTCATTTTTCTATTATTTACATATAGGTGGTTTCTTATTATGAGGTTGGTTCTATCCACCACCATCGATGGTAGTGAGTTCGTCATCAGATTCAGGTATGGTTTATTCCATTTTATAATGATACTACATATTGATACTGCTATCATCATCACCTGTTCTATTATTTTCTTTCTCAAAAATCGTGTTCCCCTCACGTTAATTTTTAGGTTCCATTAATAATTATTAATTAAATCACTGGTATTTTGTTGAAGTGTCCTGGGACCCGTTTCTGTGTGTTGCGACAACCGGAGTCAAAGGCGACGTACCACATATGCATAGGTAAGCATATATATAATAGGTTCTCTTATTATATGTATGCACATCCATTGAAGTATGATTGCGTATAATGGTCTTGGTATGATTATGTATATATATGGAAAATGCATACATGGTGGGTGATAACAGGCTTATCCCTGTAAGCATGAATATAAGGATCCTCTTGTGAATTTTCAAGCCCATGCATGCACATACATAGGGGTTAGGGAATCCTTATGTAAATGAAAAGGTGCATATGAATGGAGGATAGATGGAGCATCTTAGATTTGTCAATGATAAAAGTGTCGAGCGTCACATGTGGTTTGGCTCCATTGAGTTAGGGTCCCTCTCCTAGCTTCTTTAATTAAATAATGTTTTGAATTTCATTTAGGCGCCTTCTTAATTCCTCTTGTTTATCCACCACAATCAAATACAACGAGGTCAACATCGTATTTGGTTATGGATTATTCCATTTTTATTCTTCGGGATTATTTTATGTAGGTATTTTTTTGAATTTTTGTGTTTCTTATATTTATGTAGTATATTTTGAATTTTGTTGAGGTGGATTCGAGTCGTCATTGATGAAGGCTTAAATGTGTATGTATTGTTAGGAATATACATATATATGTTCCCTCTTTATATATATTAACTCATGGTAGTGTGAATATATATAATTGGGCTTTGTGTACTTATATATAGATATGAAAAATGCATATGTGTGTAAGTATAAAGGAGTATATGAATGTATAAACATATATCAAAGGACTCCTTCATATATATTTGTCCATAAAAATATGTACAGAGGGTATAAGTGTCCTTATATATAAGTGACGTTTCATATGCGTGAAAGTGGAAAAAAGAAAAATTCTAGTTGCCGTCTTGAAAACAATGCAACATGAGGTTGAGGTATGTTCCTTCTGACTCAACCTATAATTTGAATTCAATAATTTCCTGATTGTATTAAAAACAAGTTTCAATAATTGATTTATGGTTTTAAAAAATGGTTTTTCAATAACCACTATCTTTTTCAAGAAATAATATGAATATATCCCTTGAACATATTTATAGACCTTGTTGAAAGAGGTTACCATATTCTAGTAGTTTCTAGATACTAGAACAAGAGATCTAAAACCATACATTGATAATCTCTATTTAGAGACATCCATTATCTCATTGAACTTCCCAATAAATTTATCATAAAATATCACTACTTAATTTCAGGATCAATTAGTTCCAATAGAATGCTTCCTTACATCTTTACTGGTATCATGGAAGTCGCCCATAATATTCCTCTTAAAATCTTACATAAATAATGTTTTGATCATATCACACTATAGAGAATTAATATTTAAGGATACATAATTCAATTTTAAGACACTCCTTCCCAACTAACTAGATTCAACAAAATTGAGATTGAATCCTAGAAGTACCCAATGGTCTTTAAAATAATAGCATATAGGGAATTAATCTTATGGAATCTCACTACCTCTCCCTCATTCAAATCATATTATGTATTCATTAAAACTAGTGAGATCAGCCTATCATAAGATGTCCCAAGATATAATTGTGTCTAATGAACATATACAAGAAAAATTATAAACCAGAGAGGTTCCAATATGGGACTAAAACCAAATACAAAAATACCATTTAAAATCATCTAATGTTAAGATTTATGATCAAATATACCAATTTAAAAAATAACCCATTCTTGATATTAAGAACACAAATTTCCATAAAAAATAATGAGTCAGAAACATGGGGGGTATTACAATATCCCCACCATAACACTTATCATCCCTGAGAAGCCACGATTTCTGTCAAAACATGTCTCAAAAACTAATACGGTTGTTAATTCAATGAGAACCAAATATTCTTCATCCCCTAATTCTAAACATGTTTCTGTTACACTAATCCAAACATCATGGAATCCTTTGCACAAGAAGTTGACCCACTCACTCACTATAAATGCTATCACCAAGAAGGAACCCACAACACACATATATCTAGACACTCCTCGATGTCATCAACTGATTCATCCTAATGCTTATGGTTATCTGAACCATATTAATTTTCTCATGAAGGATTACTAAACATCATGGTTATCCTAGCCATATTAATTTCTAATTGATAATGATCATCCAATAGTCTATTGACCTAGTAACTGGATTTTAAAAAATGATCTCAATGTGGTTTTCAGCTCACTGCATCCAACCCCACGAAAAACACTCGTCAGTTCTCCTCTGAATGAATTTTCATAAAATTTAGTTGTTTTACCCACTGGTGCGCTATTTCATCTATCGACCTTGATGACTTCACCTATTGAGGAATAATGAGATTATATAATTCCAACACCAAAGTCAGATCCCTGACTCTATGAATAATTTCATGGTTGGATCACCAACTATTTTCTTCCTCCATCATCTTCCCACTCTATGAATTGACTCACCTCTGATGTGATTCACCCTCATATCAATCAAAAACCATCTTGACCCGATTCAAATTCACTAACCCCACTCAACACCACATCTGATCTTTAAATCTATTATTACCCTAGGAACTAGAAAAGATAGATCTTCCCACACAATTTCATAACTTTTTCACCTCAATTGTTAAATGATCGGACTCACTTCAATAATGACCCATATGACACGAGGTTCATTCACCCACAACTTATATGATTCTCCCCACCATAGAAGTACCATTCTCATTAACATTCAAAACCAAACGCCTAATCTCTATGGACCCTTGTTATATCCATCACTAAATGGAATGACTATATGTGGTTGACCCGCTTATCCCAAAATTCTAAAATGAAATATCAATTTCCCCAGACATTCAGATCTCCATATAATATCCATTCCATCTAATGATAGTCAATAGTGAAGTCCCCACCTTATGGCTTCCCATTAATTGTTATAATGGACTCCCATACACCACTACTCAACCACTGATCCAAACGGGTCCTATCAGAAAACATCACTGAAAATACCCTTTCCAAGGATCAAAACGTTAGGCTATCACTGGGGGGTTATGGGTATTGATGGAAGCGGTAGTGGGTGCATGGGGTGGGCAGTGGTAATGCTGGGGGTAGGGGAGGTTGGGGGGTCCAAATGGTGTGTTGGGGGGTGTGTTAGGTATTTTTTACAACGGGTAGGGTAGCGTGTAGGGGGTGGGCATGGGGGTATGCTTGGGGGTAAAGGGGTGGGCTTGGGGTGTGCTTGGGGTGTGCTTGGGAGTGTCCAAGGGATGGGAATGGGGTGTGTTCAGGGGGTGGGGTGGGATGGGGGTGTGTTGGGTAAGGGTGTAGGGGGTTTGTAGGGTGAGGGGTAGAGGGAGTGCTGGGGGGAGGAGGCAGGGGTGCAAGGGGTAGGGGTGTGCAGGGGAGGGGGTGCAAGGGGTCGGGGGGGGGGGGGGTGGAAAGGGGAAAGGGGTGTCATGGTGGGGGGAGGGGGTGAAAGGGGGAATGGATATACGGGAGGTGTTCAAAGGGGCTATCATGGGGAGTTCAAGGTTAACTTAATGAATTGAATAATTTAAATGGTATCGAAGATGGTTAACATGGAACCTGAAAGTTAATGCATCACATAGTGAATTAGGTAATGGTTATTCCTCATTTCTAATGTTTAATTTGTTGGAATGACACTATATATCAACCCAGGAACCACATAATTATGCCAAATGGATTGGTAAGCCTTCCACTATATTGGATTCATGAATAGGTATCAAGTTATATGACTTTGAAATCCAATCTATAATCCCCCATAAGGAATCCTATTTTTAAACTATTCTTAGAAATAATATGAAAAATTCAATAGTAAATTACTCCATTTTCTGCATAGATAATTGTTATCTTTGTAACATTCTGGGGGTGTTCAAGGGGGATATCTAGGGGGTGCAAGGGGGTGCCTAGGGGTGCTGTGCAGGTGGGGGGTGGGGCTGTCCAAGGGGAGGGAGAGTCTAGGTGGGAGGGGGTGTCCATGAGGGGGGGGGTTAGGGGATTTGCAGCAGGGGTTCTACTGTAGGGGATGGGGTGCAAGGGGGCTATCTGGGGGTGGGGTCTACTATAGGGGGTGTTCAAGGGTGATGTCTTGGGGTTTCCAGGAGGGGGAATCAGTATGTAGGGGGGTGCAAGGGGTGTTCTATGGGGTGCATGGGTTTGTACATGGTTGTGTCTAGGGTGTGTTCTAGAGGGGGATGTCCAAGAGGGAGTATAACGACCCATACATTACATACATTGTTAATACTTCATAATTGATGCATACTTATTACAACATATAACAAAACCATGAAAGGACCGTATAGGTATCGTGTCTTTAGAAATTGGGAAACATAAACAACTGGTTCATAAAGCGTCTACACTGTCTCCCATTTAGTTCATCATATCTATAGTCCCTTTTGGGATATCTTACTTAATAACATTATTCCTGACCTGGGGAAAGAAAACATACAAAAGGGTGAGCTCAAATGCTCATTAAGGGTAAAAAAAAGAAATATCAATCACATCCTATACATAAGCACTTAACTTTTGGAAATCTTAACCTGCAAAAGAGATCATAATTTCATAACATGGGATAAATCATGGCAGTGAAATGTAATCACAATAATCATAACATAAAACATGAAACTTTTTGGCATACACACATAATAATCGAGAATCATTTCTTGTTAGTAAAGACTCATTTCCAAGACTATCTTAGTGGACAATGTCCATTTCTGAACCGAGTCACCCTTGTTTCAGTCCTGTTTCACTGAATCGGTATAACCTACCATTCTAGCCGTGTCTATGTCATGTGATATAAAATCTTTACCCAATGCATTGGAGGGAGATATAGGTCCCACCCATCTCATAATGATACCATTCTTATGTGTGCCACAAATTCACAAATCATACATCATTGCATAACCCATGTAATAAAAATGGAATTCTTAAACAACATGACATCATATAAAATCATATAAAATAAAGGAATTCATAAAAATAATTCCATCACAACATAAACAAATCAATGTAATAATAAGGATAAAAACAGAACCCTTTATTATCTTAGATGGAAAATAATTTTGATAAAAAACTTGAACTCCATTCTTGAGGAAAATATCCTTTCTTCTTCAAAAACATTATTCCTTTCTTAACATGTCATACAACTTTAAACTAAAAGAAGTTGATTAAAAATAAACTTGAAAACTTGTAAAGGATGCTTCTTGGAAATAATGTTTTAAAAATCCATTCATGCCGTATAAGTTAAAAAAAATTCTTTGAACTTTTGTTGGAAAAGTCAAAAAGAACCTCGTACGAAAAACGACAAAAGATTCCTTTCATATCCTTTACTAAAAACACACTGAAGGGTAAAATTGGATTTAAAAAATTGTAGGTGGATGAAAATAATATTACATATTGAGGAAACATGGATGTGGATGATAAAATAAACCCTAGTAAATGCCAAAGTATAAACAATCTCGGATAAAAATGAGATTGTGATATTTTCCCTTACCTTAGGTCCGTTTTGCTTCGTAAGTGTCTGAACCTCCTGTATAATGATTTAAATAATGTTATTGACTTATTCCATAATCATACTTATTTTTATGATATCATATATGGTCATATTCTTAGCTTCTTAGTAGTAATATTTCATTGCTACTTGTTATTCGGGTGTTTATAATTTTTTTGTTCTTATGCATGTCTTGTCGAATAAATTCTTATTATTCACTTTAGGTTACAGATACCTCATTTCCAGAATGGTATTAGTGTAATATATATCATATTCATTCATTCATTTATATAATCATTATTAAATGAAGATCATGTAGAACGAGTCGCATCACATCGTGGAGACGGTATTCCGTACGTACGCACGAGTGATGATATCGTTCCTATGATCGTGGAATTGTATTGGATTGTATGTATACTATTTAAGAATAAGTATCACTTTATAATAGTCATATATAGTCATTATTTACACCATTATACCCATCCATGTAAGGTGGTGGTGGAAAATAGAATACAGCACGGTGTGGACACAGTATTCCGTATGTACGCACGCGCGGTGATTTCTTTTTCCGTAGGATGGATAGATGTTGAAATAGGTTTGTTTCATAATTATCATAACATATCAGTATATGAGTGATACTGATGTTATTACTTCATAATTAAAAAACTAAAGAAGAAGAAGTGGAAGAAGAAATAAAGATGAAAGAATCGGTAACGGGCATTACCTCTTCTTTGAAGTGCTTATTTGAGACCTTCTTTTAGGGCACTAAAATTTGTCTTTGAAGAAGACCAGGACCTCTAGGATGTCTCTAGGGAAGTGTAAAGGAGGAATTTTCAGGGTTTGGCTGAGCTTGAAGGCTCAAAGTGGTGTGAGGAAGAGGGGGAGGAGGTGCCCTTTTATAAGGGAGGAGAGGGGCACCTTTGGGAAAACTAAATATATTATTTTATTATAAAGTCAAGTTCAGTTTTAAATAGCTCCAAATTAATATATTTCTAAGCTAAGGTGGGGATGGGTGTAAATCATCTCATACAATAGAATTTAGACAATTTTAGGTTCCTATTTTAACCTTATCATTTAGATTTAACATTAAGTTAAATAATTTTACTTTTACCTTGTCTTCTTGTGTTCTTATACTATAAGGTTAATGTAATTACTATAAGCAGCCAAACAAACCCCAAGTTATTTATTATTAATAAATATAACCTTATCTAAGCCATTTTTCCTAACCTTAGATTTTTAGGAATAAAATAACAATTACTAATATAATATTTGTTTTAAAAACTATTATATGTCAATTTTGACAATATTTAGTAATTGATTTTTGTAAAAATCATAACAGAATGATTAGTTCAAAAAAAGTTAATTAAATCAATACTAAAATGTCATATTAACCTCTAAAATTAGTGGAATTCATAAAAAGTGTCAAATTACATTTATTTTGATGTTTATAAAAACAATTATGTCAATATTTCATTAATAAGATAATTACTGCATCATCTTTCTGTCATAAATAAATTAAATTATTTAATGACTAAAAATTACGAATAAAATACCATTATGTAGGAAATCTTTGTAAAATTCTAATTAATATTTATAGTCAAATTTATCTTATGTATATCCCCATATTAAAAATGATTTAGTTATTAAACTTTGATTTTAACTATTTTAACCCTTCTTTAAATAAATTAATAATAAATGTCCTAATATAATCCAAGTGGGCCTAAATGGTAATATTTTATTCCTAAGTTTGTTTTGGTCGAATTAAACTTTTCCAATAGAATTAGGAAATGTGTAAGGGTAATAATAATATCATCTTTACCCTTAATTACCCTATTTACTTTTAACCGTGGTAAAAAAAAGTAAAAAGTTAGTATTCACCAAAAAATTATTTTCAACTCATTGAACCACATTTTACATACTGACATCAACCGTGTCTCTTGGATTTTTGAAATTCCACTCACATAAGAGGTAAAATTATGTTTTATGAAAAATTCAGTTATTTAACTACCACTTAGTGGTTTCCGTATTCATCAAAAATTGAAAGTTTTCAGAAAAATAACAAAATTTCACCCTAGGATAATTTCGATATTCTGAATCCAAAAATGAAGTCCATTTTGAAAAATAAAATTTATATAATTTCAAAAAGTGGTTATTACTATTCATAACAGCTAGTTTTAATAATATTTTAATAGCATATCGTTGTTTAGTGAAACTCGGTATTGCGTATGACGCATGCTATCGTGGAAGGTCACGATTTCGTGTAAAGAAAGCCAGGAAAGTGTTGTGTAGAAAAATATTCCTTTGATGATTTATATAACATAAAAGTCTCGGGTGTTACATTATACCCCCCTTAAAATGAATTTTACCCTCGAAATTCGTCACTTTTTAACAAACAGATGAGGATACCTCTCCCTCATCATAACCTCAAGCTCCCATGTAGCTTCTTCTAATTGGTGGTTCCTCCATAAAACATTCACCAATTGAGTGGTCTTGTTTTGTAGGAATTTTTCGCTACAATACAGAATCTCTATCGGTTGTTCTTCATAAGAAAGATCTTGCTCCAGCGGTACAACTTCTAAGATGAGTACATGTGAAGGATCAGTTATGTACTTTCTCAGGAGAGATACATGGAACACATTGTGGACTTGAGAGAGATTCGGTGGAAGAGCCAATCGGTAAGCTACCTTCCCAACACGATCCAATATTTCGAAAGGACTGATATATCTAGGGCTCTACTTCCCCTTCTTTCCAAATCTCATAACCCTCTTCCAGGGAGATATTCGTAAGAACACATTATCACCCACTTCAAACTCTAGGTCATTTCTTCGATTGTCGGCAGAACATTTCTATCGACTCTGAGCTGCTCTTATGTCTTGTTGAATAGATCTGACCTTTTCTACCATTTCATCAACGAGATCAGGTCCTAATAGCTTTCTTTCCCCAACTTCATCCCAACAAGTTGGATTCTTGCTTTTCATTCCATAGAGAGCTTCATAAGGGGCAATCTGAATACTGGAGTGAAAGCTATTATTATAAGAAAATTCCACCAAAGGTAGGTGTTGATCCCAACCACCTTTGAAATCCATAGAGCAAGCTCTCAACATATTTTCTAGGGTTTCAATTGTTCTCTCAGACTGACCGTCTGTCTGAGGATGATAAGCAGTGTTGAAACTCAACTCTGTATCCAGATTATGATGAAGACTTCGCCCGAACTTCGAGGTAAATCTCGGATCCCGATCAGATATAATAGAAAGTGGTACTCCATGCAATCTTACCACTTCCTTTACATATATCCTGGCAAGCTAATCCAGAGATAAATGCTCTCTAATAGCAATGAAGTGTGCAGACTTTGTAAGATGATCAACTATGACCCAGATAGCATTATTGCCTTTGGATGTTTTAGGAAGTCCAGTGATAAAGTCCATAGTGATGTTTTCCCATTTCCATTCAGGTATGGCTAATGGTTGTAACATCCCCTTAGACTTTTGTCTCTCAGCTTTAACTTGTTGACAAACCAAGCATCGAGAGACAGATTCAGAAACATCTCTTTTCATACCATCCCACCAGAAGTACTCTTTCAGGTCCCTATACATCTTCGTGCTTCCAGGATGAATAGAGAATGAAGAACTATGAGCCACATCCAGTAGCTCCTTCTTTAATTCGGGGATGGGAGGTACACAAACCCGATTCCTGAACTTTATTATCCCATCACAATCAAGGTTGAATTCAGGAACATTTCTCACCTTCTTTTGTAACTCGACATCTTCTTTCTGTGCCTCTTTAATCATCACATGTATAGATGGTTGAACATTCATTTGAGAAAGATAATATTTTCCCCCTTCCATTATAATTCCAAGATCCATCCATTGTAAATCCATAAATATTGGATCCTTTGTGATCCTCATCATGGATAAACTAGCATGGTCTTGTCAACTTAATGCATCTTCCACCTTCTTTGCTTTCCCAGGGTGGTAATGGATTGAGCAGTCATAATCCTTAATCTGCTTCAACCATCTGCTTTGGCGCATATTCAGCTCCTTTTGTGTGAAAATATACTTTAAACTTTTATGATCAGTATAAATATCACACCTTTCACCATAAAGGTAATGCCTCCAAATATTTAATGCAAATATTACTGCAGCTAACTCCAAATCATGTGTTGGGTAATTTTGCTCATGGATTTTCAACTGTCGTGAGGCATAAGCTATCACCATATCATTTTGCATAAGAACACACCCCAATCCCTTTTTGGATTCATCACTATAGATCACAAACCTTTCTCCACTACAAGGCAGTGTGAGCACAGGTGCACTGGATAACCTTTTTTTCAACTCCTTGAAATTCTCTTCACATTCTTCCGTCAAAACAAACTTAACTCCTTTCCGAGTCAACATGGTGAGTGGATTAGATAATCGTGAAAAATCATTCACAAAACGTCAATAATATCCAGCCAAACCAAGAAAACATCGGATCTCAGTTACTGTTGTTGGTATCGACCATCTTTCGATAACCTCTGTTTTTGCTGGATCCAAAGATATCCCCTCTTTTGAGATTATGTGACCCAAAAATGCAACTTTTTTAAGCCAAAATTCACACTTGGTAAATTTGGAATAAAGCTTCTCCTTTCTCAGGGTCTTCAATATAATTCTCAACGGATCTTCATGTTCTTCCTTACTCTTTTAATAGACAAGAATATCGTCTATAAAGACTACCACAAATTGATCAAGATAGTCTCTAAAGACTCTATTCATCATATCCATAAAGATAGCAGGGGAATTAGTAAGACCAAATGGCATCACTATAAATTCACAGTGTCCATACCTTGTACGGAAAGCCATCTTTGGTATATATTCCCTTTTGACCCTTAATTGATGATACCCTGAACGAAGATCAATATTGGAAAAGTATAGAGATCGGCGTAGTTGGTCAAATAGGTCATCAATGCGCGGGAGAGGATATTTGTTCTTGATAGTGATCTTGTTAAGTTCTCGATAATCAATGCAGAGTCTCATTGATCCATCATTCTTCTTAACAAATAGAACAGGTGCTCCCCAAGGTGACGCACTAGGGCTTATGAATCCCTTATCAAGATTCTCTTAGAGTTTCTTCTTCAATTCCTGCAACTCAATTGGGACCATTCTATAAGGTGTCTTTGAAATAGGAAAATCACCCAGTACGAGTTCTGTTGAAAACTCAACTTCACGATTCGGTGGAAGACCCGGTAATTCTTCCGGAAAGACATCATGAAACTCCCGTACAATGGGAATATTCTTAATTGTGAGTTTCTCACCAACCATTTGAGATAAATAACCTTCATTTAGTGGAATCAATACCCATAAAATGGAAGAAATTTCCACTGGAAGGTTATGTTCATCCTTGCATTGATAGACGATCATAGATTGATCTGGAATATGAAATGTGACTTCCCTTCTTTGGAAATTGATATGAGATCCATATAAAGAAAGACAATCCATGCCAAGAATCACATAAAATTCCACTATAGGAAGGATCACAAGATTTGCAGGAAGCACTTTCCCACATACTTCGATCAGAGAAGAATTATAAACTTTTGATGCGACTGTTGTGCCATTTGTTGTTGTCACAGCTAACTCAACATTTAATTATTGAGGTAATACAGTGATACCCTTAGAAAATTCTTCAGAAATAAAAGAGTGGGTGGATCCAGAATCAAATAAAACATTTTCTACTTTAGAGTGGATGGTAAGTATACCTTTCACCACATCGTTATCGTACTCCACATCGCTGATAGAAATTGCATGTGACTTTCCTTTGTCTTTAGCCTTAAGGGTTTGTTGATGTTGACCATCATCATCAACCCTTGGATTAGGGAATTTATTGGCATAATGTCTCATCTCCTTTCACTTGAAACATTGAAGTGTAGTAGGTTCATTCTGTGTATCCCTTCCTTTGTTTTCATCATTAGACATCTTCTTCCCATCATCGCGGCATTCAAATGCCCGATGACCTTCTTTTCCACATCTGAAACATTTACTTGTCCCTTTAAGACAATTCCCTCCATGTTTCTTTCCACACTTTGAGCATAAGGGAAAGCTCATCTTCTTTTCAGTGTGCTCTATATATTTTCCTTTTAATTCCATTTTCCTCTTCTTATCAAACCCATATGACTGATGGGTTACCCCAATCTCCATCTCGACTTTGAGAGCACATCGAACGATTTACTCGTAGCTATTGATGTCCCTTATGGCTAACGCCCTTCGAAGACTTCATTTTAAGCCACTAAAGAATCGATCGATCTTACTCTCAGGTTGGATAATAATACCAGAAGCGTACCTTGCAAGTCTTGTAAAATTTGCTTCATAGGTACCAACAGATTCATCATCCTTTTTCTTCAGTTCAAGAAACTCTTTCTCCATATTTGTTCGGAGAATATGAGGGAAGTACTTATTGAAAAATAAGTTCTTGAACTCATCCCATTCCATGGACTCAATTTCATCCCTTTTCCTCGTATTCTTAATAAGATTCCACCATTGATCAGAATCTCCTTCCAAACGATACACTAATAGGATGACTTTATCATGTTCAGAACATTGAAGAATAGAAAATATCTTTTCAGTAGTACTAATCCATTGTTCAACAACTAATGGATCAGTAGACCCGCTGAAAGAAGGTGGACACTGCCTTATGAAAGATTCAATAGAATGTTGCTCCTTCCTTTGCTCGTTTGGAAGTCCTGCATGATTCATAGCTTGAAAAAGTTGTGTGAGCATGACTACATGATTTTTCATTCCAGCTCCCATAACGTTTGGTTGCTCAGGGGGACAATCATTGCATTGCCCTTCGCATTCCGTATTAACACGGTTCCTTCGAGTTCCAGCCATTGATTAAAACCAAGAAGAATAGTGTGAGCAACACTAATTATAATAGGAAAACCACATAATTATGAATAAAATTTCAAACTTAAGGTCTTATCCTAGGTTATTCATGGCCATTTCTAAAACACTAAGATTGTGTTCTATGCTTAGACTTATCCTTAGGGTTCTTACTAAGGCTTTCACATCCTAGTTTCCAAAGGTTGACTATACCTTTCCTCTGATACCAACTATAACGACCCATACGTTACATACATTGTTAATACTTCAAAATTGAAGCATACTTATTACAACATATAACAAAACCACGAAAGGACAGTATAGGTATAGTGTCTTTAGAAACTGGGAAACATAAACAACTGGTTTATAAAGCGTCTACACTGTCTCCCATTTATTTCATCATATCTATAGTCCCTTTTGGCATTTATTACTTAATAACCTTCTTCCTGAACTGGGGAAAGAAAACATACAAAAAGGTGATCTCAAATGCTCATTAAGGGTAAGCAAAAGAAATATCAATCACATCGTATACATAAGCACATAACTTTTGGAAATCTTTACCTGCAAAAGAGATCATAATTTCATAACATGGGATAAATCATGGTAGTGAAATGTAATCACAATAATCATAACTTAAAACATGAAACTTTGTGGAATACACACATAATCATGAGAATCATTTCTTGTTAGTCAAGACTCATTGCCAAGACTATCTTAGTGGACAAAGTCCATTTCTGAACCGAGTCACCCTCGTTTCAGTCCTGTTTCACTGAATCGGTATAACCTACCATTCTAGCCATGTCTATCTCATGAGATTTAAAATCTTTACCCACTGCATTGGAGGGAGATATAGGTCCCACCAATCTCATAATGATACCATTCTTATGTGTGCCACAAATTCATAAATCATACATCATTGCATAACCCATGTAATAAAAATGGAATTCTTAAACAACATCACATCATAAAACAAATCATATAAGATAAAGGAATTCATAAAAATAATTTCATCACAACATAATCAAATCAATGTAATAATAGGGATAAAAATAGAACCATTTATTATCTTAGATAGAAAATAATTTTGATAAAACACTTGAACTCCATTCTTGAGGAAAATATCCTTTCTTCTTCAAAAACATTATTCCTTTATTAACATGCCATACAACTTTAAACTAAAAGAAGTTGATTAAAAATAAACTTGAAAACTTTTAAAGGAATCTTCTTGGAAATAATGTCTAAAAAATCCATTCATTCCATATAAGTTAAAAAAAACATTCTATGTACTTTTGTCGGAAAAGTCAAAAAGTACCTCGTACGAAAAACGACAAAAGATTCCTTTCATATCCTTTACTAAAAACTCACTGAAGGGTAAAATTGGATTTAAAAAATTGTAGGTGGATGATAATAATATTACATATTGAGGAAACATGGATGTGGATGATAAAATACACCCCAGTAAATGCCAAAGTATAAACAATCTCGGATAAAAATGAGATTGTGATATTTTCCCTTACCTTAGGTCCGTTTTGCTTCGTAAGTGTCCGAACGTCCTCTATAATGATTTAAATAATGTTATTGACTTATTCTAGAATCATAATTATTTTTATGATATCATATATGGTCATATTCTTAGCTTCTTAGTAGTAATATTTCATTGCTACTTGTTATTCGGGTGTTTATAATTTTTTTGTTCTTATGCGTGTCTTGTCGAATAAATTCTTATTCTTCTCTTTAGGTTATTGATACCTCATTTACAGAATGGTATTAGTGTAATATATATCATATTCATTCATTCATTTATATAATCAATATGAAATGAAGATCATGTAGAACGAGTCGCATCACATCGTGGAGACGGTATTCCGTACGTACGCACGAGTGATGATATCGTTCCTATGATCGTGGAATTGTATTGGAGTGTATGTATACTATTTCAGAATTATTACCACTTTATAATAGTCATATATAGTCATTATTTACACCATTATACCCATCCAAGTATGGTGGTGGTGGAAAATAGATTACACCACGGCGTGGAGATAGTATTCCATACGTAAGCACGCACTTTGATTTCTTATTCCGTAGGATGGATAGATAGTGAAATAGGGTTATTTCATAATTATAATAACATATCAGTATATGAGTTATACTGATGTTATTACTTCATAATGAAACAACTAAATAAGAAGAAGTGGAAGATGAAATAAAGATGAAAGAATCGGTAACGGACATTACCTCTTCTTTGAAGTGCTTCTTTGAGACCTTCTTTTAGGGCACTAAAATTGGTCTTTGAAGAAGACCAGGACCTCTAGGATGTCTCTATGGAAGTGGAGAGGAGGAATTTTCAGGTTTTGGCCGATATTTAAGGCTCAAAGTGGTGTGAGGAAGAGGGGGATGATGTGCCCTTTTATAAGGGAGGAGAGGGGCACCTTTGGGAAAACTAAAAATATTATTTTATTATAAAGTCATGTTCGGTGTTAAATAGCTCCAAATGGATATATTTCTAAGCTAAGGTGGGGATGGGTCTAAATCCCCTCATCCAATAGAATTTAGACAAGTTTAGGTTCCTATTTTAACCTTATCATTTAGATTTAACATTAAGTTAAATAATTTTACTTTTACCGTGTCTTCTTGTGTTCTTATACTATAAGGTTAATAAACTTATTATAAGCAACCAAACGAACCCCAAGTTATTTATTATTAATATATATAACCTTATCTAAGTCATTTTGCCGAACATTATATTTTTTAGAATAAAATAATAGTTACTAATATAATATTTGTTTTAAAAACTATTTTATGTCAATTTTGACACTATTTAGTAATTGATTTTTTTGAAACTTATAAAGAATGATTAGTTATAAAAAAGTTAATTAAATCAATAATAATTTGTCATATTAACATATAAAATTAGTGGAATTCATAAAAAGTGTAAAATTACATTTATTTTGATGTTTATAACAGTAATTATGTCAATATTTCATTAATAAGATAATTACTGCATCATATTTGTGTCATAAATAAATTAAATTATTTAATGTATAAAAATTACAAATAAAATACCATTATGTAGGAAATCTTTTTAGCTTTCTAATGAATATTTATAGTCTAATTTATCTTATGTATATCCCCATATTAAAAATTATTTAGTTATTAAACTTTGATTTTAACTATTTTAACCTTTCTTTAAATTAATTAATAATAAATGTCCTAATCTAATCCAAGTGGGCCTAAATGGTCATATTTTATTACTAAGTTTGTTTTTGGTCGAATTAAACTTGTCCAATATAATTATGACATGTGTTAGGGTAATAATAATATCATCTTTACCCTTAATTACTCTATTTACTTTTAATCGTGGTAAAAAAAAGTAAAAAGTTACTATTCACCAAAAAATTATTTTCATCTCATTGAACCACATTTTACATACTGAAATCAACCGTGTCTCTCGGATTTTTGAAATTTCACTCACAGAAGTGGTAAAATTAAGTTTTATGAAAAATTCAGTTTTTTAACTACCACTTAGTGGTTTCACTATTAATCAAAAATTGAAAGTTTTCAGAAAAATACCAAAATTTCACCCTAGGCTAATTTTGATATTCCGAATCCAAAAATGAAGTCCATTTTGAAAAATAAAATTTATAAAATTTCAAAAAGTGGTTATTACTATTCATAAAGGCTAGTTTTAATAATATTTTAATTGCATATCGTTGTTTAGTGAAACTCGGTATTGCGTACGACGCATGCTATCAAGGAAGGTCACGATTTCATGTAAACCAAGACAAGAAAGTGTTGTGCAGAAAAAGATTCCTTTGATAATTTATATAACATAAAAGTCTCGGCTGTTACAGGGAGGGGGTGTCCAAGTTGGGGGGCCCAGAAGGGGGGTTCGAGGGCTATCCAGGGGGCCTTGCAAGGGGTGTGGGCTACTATAGGGGGTTGGGGTTGTAAGGGGGATATCTATGGGGGGGCTACTATAGTGGGTGTTCAAGGTGGTACAAGGGGGATTTCTAGGCAGGTGGGCTACTGAAGGGTGGGGGTGTTCAAAGGGGGGGGGAAGTGGCATTATAGGGGGTGCAGGGGGGGTCTGGGAGGGGGTGAATGGGTGTGCATGGTAGGGTCCAAGAGGTGTGGTGGGGTACATGTGGGAGTGGTTCTCTCGGAGGGGGGTGTTGGGGCATGGGGGTGTAGGGGGTGTTCAGGGGGGTTCCAGAGTGTTGTCTAGGGTTTGCAAGGGGGATTTCATTGGGCAGGGGGAATGTGGGTGCTGGGGGTGTTCAATGTGGTTGTCTAGGGGTCAAGGGGCGATCCATGGGGAAAGTGGGCTATCCAGGGGGGATGGGGGTGTTCAAGGGGGTTGTCCCGAGGGTGCAGGGGGGTTGTCCAGGGGGATATGGGTTGTCCAACGAGGGGAATGGGGGGCCAGGCAGTGTTCAAGGGGCTTTCTAGGGGGTGAAAGAGGTTGTCCAATGGGCCATGGGGGTGTAGGGGCTATCTAGGTGCTGCATGGGGGATATCAAGGGGGATCAAGGGGTGAAAGGGGGACATTCAGGGCAGTGCAAGGGGGTTGTCTAGGGGGGAATGGGGGTGTAGGAGGGCTATCCAGGGGGTGCAAGGGGGATATCTAGTGGTTGAAGGAGATTCCAAGGGGGGTGTAGGGGACTATCTATGGGGAATGGGGGAAAGGGGGTTGTCCTAGGGGAATGGGGCTGTGTGGGGGGGGGGGTCAAGGGGGGATGTGGGATTGTTTTTTATTAAATGGGAAGTCATATAGTCATAGTATTATACCATGGATAAATCCATAGAGTCAGGGTTTTGAACCATGGAAATAGGCCCTATGTGGAATAATGTTCTGTGATGGTCTCCAGTTGTGGATAAAGACCAATAGCCATAGTTTGAATCCTTTTATATAGACCTTTATCCATGGTTTGAATTGTGTATATAGGCCATTATAAACATTTTCAAACCGTGGCTACAGGTCTTGCCCAATAGACATACCAATACTAGCTACAGTCCATCGAACCATGGCTATAACCTATAGCCACAGTTTTGGGGATTACATCCACAGTTTAAAACAATGGCTATAGCCTAAATTTTGAGTAGTGTTCTGCTCAACATAGAATAGATCCATGGAATTAAGCGCTCCCTTTCTCTTTTAATGATTCTGTCCGATGAGAAGCGAGGTTGAGGGTTGTGCTAGGATGATATTCTACCTCTGAAGGTGAGTGATCATACCTAGAGGATGAATATGATGTTGCACCACACTAGTAGAATTGTGATCTTCATCATCCTTTATGTCGATATTTCCATCAAGGGGTAGTGTTTACTTAGTCATGTTAACTTTTACAATATGTAGAATGCCTTCGATAACAACATGTAAATACATATTTTTCTTGATATGAATAATGTGTAGAGTAGACTAATTCCCCATCCATGGACCTGTATGTGTTGGGATACATCCTCAATTATATTTAGGATCCCTAGGAATCTCTAGACATATTGGTGTAGGAGAATAAGGTGTTAAATGGGAAAAAAAGGATACTTCTCCACTGGAAGTTCTTCTAACTCAACCTTGATTCATTTATAGTCAATATAATCAATTTGTTCATGAATCATTCGATAGACCAACTGATTTTTGATGTGGTAGAAATTTGTCTTCTAGATTGTCGAGAGAATGCATAGAACCTCTTACTCATTTCAGGAATCTGGAATGTTGATATCAAGAGCGTTATATAGAAAAAACAATTCATTGGGTCTATAGAAATATTGTCCCATAGGATTTCCTACTCAGAAAAATACCATAGCTATTGGATTATCCTGTCTTTGATAATTGATAGTTGAGAAGATTGAAGCATCATATATGTGGGACATTGAGATAGTGGACTAGCTGGTGGAGACACTAGTTCATGAGGTTACTGATCAATTCACACTAATTTCTCTATTGAAATTAGTGTTGACTGCATCACCACACCCATATAATATGTGATACTGACCACAATCAATTGTGTGATGGTAGTGGAAGTTAGTTATTAGAGCATAAGTTATTGGTAGTCTATCATATCCTAGGAACTCCCTCTGCAACATCAGGGAGACAAAGAGCATGAATCTGTTGAGGGCATAGATGTCTTCACAATGTGAACATGTAAGGAAACCAAATATTTCTCCACCAACATGTATCTACAAAGGGATTCAGTGATCTTATGCATATCACCTTCCAGTATGATAAGATTCACCCATTAGGATCACGCCCAAGAATCTGATGTAGAATAATGGAGGAAGTATCCCTCATTTAGACCCATTCAAATTTAAAATTTTAGATGAGGAATATATCCACCACAACATGGTGCGTCATGGAGATTATACTTTGGTAGTGATGGTTTTCCACTCTACACTATGATGTTTTTTCAGAGAAGGGAATAATTTCAGCTTGAAGAGGAACTTCATGCCACTAGTCAATTCTTAAGTGCATAGTACATCCACATTGTTAAGATAAGATGTAGGGGTAACCTGGCTATATGTCGAACAAGATAGGGAAAATCCCTCCATATCAGTTGTTAATGGAGCAGAGATGACAATCGCTTTGGTTGTGGGTGGAGTGATGTGGAACATGGGGTGTATAAAGATTGATGTGGCTAGGAGTAACTCTTTTAGTGTCATTGGAGACATGGGTACAACCTCTCTTTTGATATTTTGTGGATTAGAGAGAACCACAACTTTTTTGGGTCAGGGTGTGAGGAGGATCTTTGCACTAATTGAGTTGAACATAGGGAGCACCTTTGGGTTGATTTGTGATATCACGGAGAGTTCCTCCATTATGATGATGGATGGAGAAGGGATGGTGCCTTATCTAGTTTCTTATGGAATCTGGAGGACCTCTAAGAGAGTTGGGGATGACATGAGAAATACCTACACATTACTGGTCAAATATGTGGGGAGGGCATCCCAATCTGGAACTATAATCACTAGGAGGACCTTCTTACTAAACATCCACCAGGAGGGGATGACCACCACCTTTTTTATGTTGGAATCCAAGTGAGGAACTCCACGTTGGGTGTGACAGTGGGGTGGACCTCCAGTATAGAAGGTGACTTCATGGGGTGGGCCTTTGAACTAAGTCACATCATCAGGGACTAGTTGATAATGGAAGATGAGGACAAAAACAGATGAGGGAGTCAACTAATCCCTCCCATGGGGTAGTTTAGGGATTGATCCTGATGGGGATCTGAGGATTACATTATCCTTAGTAGTGGGGTCTTAAAGAGTAATCTAGGGTGGAAACGTCCATGAGAGATTTTGAAGAAAATTCTCTCCTAAAATGAATCATCCTATAACTAATCCTGGTGATGCAATAAGGTGAGTCAGATTGGGGCCAGAAAGGTAGGGGAGGTGGTTTTCCCTAGGATGACTCAAGCATCTTGTACCTCATGGGAAAAATAGATTGATTTAAAGGGTATCTCTAAGGACAAGATCCAAAAGTGGTTTATTATCTGAGAGGGGAGCAGTGTCTCCCTACAAGACCATTGGGGGTGGTAGTGATGGAATGACCAAAGGACGCCTAGTCCTAGAGATCCATATAACTCTTGGGAATGACTCTCTCATCTCATACAAGTGTAATAGGGTATAGATACCCCTCCTGTAGATGATCATAGTGGGTCAGATGGGGCGTGGGTTCCCATTAGCTGATAAAGTATTGGAATTCATTGTAGAGGTGGGGTGATGCAGTATTTCCACATTGACATTTCCCCTCCCCTAACATTAGAGGGAATTGGGTGGGTGGTATCATGAAGCATGGGTCTTGAAAATAACAATGATAAAGCATTTCAGTATGAATACAATGAAAGAAATTTCCAATGTTCAAATATCATTCGATCTTCAATGGCTGGAGAGAAAGATCCATGATGGCAATGTTGTAAAAGAGATTCCCAACGATCAACATCCACAACTACTGGTGAGTTCCACGTTATGACCACCATCTATTTTTGGGCCCTAGTGGTAGATATCTTGATATGGTAATATGCTAATCTATTGAACTAATGAATAGAATACTAATATTTCCATATTGAGGGGAATAGTTTCACATCCGGTTAGCTATTTCTATTTCGATGATGATCGTACAGGTGTGTCCACATTTTCTATGTGCTCTTTAACTCGTCTGTTGGGAACGTGTGTGTCACTATTTGCTGACTGCCTCATTATAGACGACATTCTTGAAATAAAAACGGGGAGATATTCATCACTTTTTCAGTGAAATTTTCTCCTTGACAGAAATAGGATAATGGTATGTCCACTCCCCCTCCATGGTTTTGCCTTTGAATTAATCACATCATCTAGGTTTCCCTCATATATTTGAGTCATAGTTCATGAAAATTATTCCCAATCCCATCTTCTTGTGGATTCCAATTAATTACGCTACATATATAGTGACATTCTATGTTTGATAGTGGATCATCCTTCTGTCTGGTGAGTAGTCATGTTGAGCATTAGTAACATGTCTTGTAATTGGAACATTGGGTCATATTTTTTATTCCTCATAAGAGTTTTTATCAAAGGATTGTAACTCAAGGTATATTCTATAAGTCATAGGGTATCTTATATTAGAGGCATGTCTACCATGGGTTTACACAAGATTCCCATGTCTAACCCTATGTAGGTCATAAGTCTAACATGTTTCATAGATAGGGTGGTATTAATAAGAATGTACCGTGGAGAAGAACGATCATAATGCTTTATCCATATGAGGGAACACCTGAATGGTTTAACATATGGATGGATCAAAACACCAAATGAGATAAGACTCGCATTTTTTTGTCTCCTAAAGAGAATGTTTCACACAATAATTGGTGTTCTAGACAACACTGAAGGCCGACTAGGGATGATCACTCCAAATACGTGGACAACATGGTATACAATACGATGGGTTAAAATCCCAGGGATGATTCCCATGTACTTGTGTATTGGAAAGGGATAAAAAACTAGATAGTTTGCAAGGGTAGTGGTGCGTGGGGATTATACATGGCTAGATAACCTTTGAAATTGATTCACTCTTAATTGAAAGAATATTAATTGTTTTCGGAATATTCATGGTTTGTATCCTCAGTGCTACAGAGATTATCGATGTGGTGAATGGTGATTAGATACTAAGATGTTCTAGATAGATGGCATCATAACAACTAAATATGTCATCATGGTTATGTATTAGGATAGATATGAATGATATGATAAAGAAGTAAGAAATGGAATTGATGTACATTGATGGGTGATGGGATTGAACATCATAGAGGACTCCCACATACCATGTGTAGTAGTTAGGGATTAAATTCCACAAAGTTCAAATGGTTCCATGAGACACCATTGAATGTGGCCGATTAGAATTAAGCATATGGATGTGGAGCCGAAAGAAGTGGAACCTCTAGAATGGGTCATGATACTCCCAATACATGGCTCCATGAGGGAAAGACCAGTTTGTGAATGGATGATGGGATTGATCCTCGGAGAGGTTACATAAATATCCATCATATATGATAGGTATCAAAGTCCATGTAGTTCTAGAATGGGTCATGGAATTTGGGCTTACCCATGACTTGTTTCTCAGTGACATGTTGTGGATTATGAATTCTTAGCTACCCAAATGGATAGTGAGTGGGGATGGGTCACCTAAGGAGGTGGTTTAGAAGGAAATGAGTCATCTGGTTGGGGAGTATGTGCTAAAATGAACCAAATTAGTAGTGGTGGATGAAGTGATATTAGTGGGATACGTGTGAGGTGATGGATGAATTAATGGTGTATGGATCAAGATACCCCATGTATCTATATTCGATGGGTGTGTATCATAAAGTTATGGTGTAAAATCATGATGGTGCATCCCTATGATGAAGCAACAAAGTTCACCATTATTTGAGATTGAACATCGGGAGGCTTCCTAAGTACCATGTGTAAAGAAAAGAAACAAACCATGAATATTTCAGTGGGGTGACATGGGGATTACTGTATGGGGAATTCCCATAATAAGGGTGTTATGGTCACTACCATCAAAAAATCCCATTTGAGTCATACTCTGTGGAAGAATAAAAAGGAGGCAGTAGACTAGACGGTCATGTCATGAATGATGTGTTAGCAAGAGATGGTGTGGGATTACTTCTATAAGCAAAATGGACAAGATATCATTCCATGCCATGAGTATCTATTTCGATGTGAGGAAGGTCTCACTCCCACTAAGATGTGTTCGGATGGAAAATTCCCATGCCATGGTACCCCATGGGCATTGATCAGGGTGATATCTACAATTTAACGTCATGTGACTAGGACGATGGGGAGTGGAAATTTGAAATATGGAAATTTATAATGGGTAGACTCACTCCTTAACCCTTGAAAATACACAAATAATACCTACCCACACATGAGGAAAGGAAAAAATGAGCAGTTCCTGATGGGAGTGGTTCATAGGGGTGGTTGAATGTGGGTTCCACAATAATGTGGTTATTCTAAAAAGAAAAAAAAATCATTTGTGTACCTATTATAAAAAGAAAAGGGTAGCATAACACAAAAATGGGACACCGCATGAGTGGCCATGAAATAACTACATGAAATCTTGGAGGGATGAGAGTGAGAGGTGAACACAAGATGTGAAGGGTGCATAAAAAATGGGCTCAAACCTGGTGTTTTATGAAAAAAGAGAACCCTATAGATTAAGGGATGACATGTTTACAAGATTTCAGGTTTGCATAAAAAAGAGACCAGATTGAGCGGAATATGGGTGTGCACAAGGTTAGTTAGTGCATGAAATAAGTGTATGATAAGTGCACATGCCTTATACTGAAAGGAAATGGATGAGGGTCAAGACCTGGTGGGCCCACATGAATTGGGACCCATAGGGGAATATTGTGCAAGATATTATAACTTGACAGGTTCAAGTCATGCATGCAGTCATGGAAGAGGCCTTCATGTATTCATAGTATAGTCAATTTGACTTCCAAATAATTTACCCTAAGGAAATGAACCACCCTTTTATATTACCAAAATTATTAATGACTGTGTTTATGGGTTACGACACAGAAAAAGGTATTGACATTGCATTAGATGTTTAAGAAACATATATTTTTTTATCCTTTTATACACTGACCTCTCCACTTTCACACACATTCTGTTACTAATTTCAAATTTTTGAGCAAGAATATTGCCTCTTGGCATCAACATGGATGTATAATGCCATTTCTTGTATATTTTCAACTTCCACGTAGGTCGTAAAATTTATGTTCAAAACCCTTTGTTGTCTTATAATAGTCCATTGAGTCAAATTATGTCTTTATTTTACCACAATATTGTTATATATAGTTCTATGTGGAATTAATCTCAAAAAATATCCCATTGAGATCTGATCAATTAGTATCACAGAAACATGTTCTTTCACTTACTAGATTCTCTATAATCTCAAGGTTTGGATTTTTCAAATTCTCTCTTCCAAAGTTAATTTCAAATGTTTTCTTAGATGTGTTGTATGAAATTATAATATTAAAAAAATTCATGAAAAAATATAATGAATTTAAATTATAGATAATTAATTAAAGGAAATGAATAACCATCATGTAATTGATGATGTTAAAGTAATTTTCCCAAGTTTTAATCATGACAGGGAATGATATGTCTTTGATGAAGGATATCTTGTTGTTATATTAGAATCCAATAGTTTAGAAAATATTCCTATATAAAAAGATCAATTAAATTTTTTTATTAGATCTAGGTTATTGGTAATAATATTAAAATTTATCAACTATATGAATCAACAATGAGTGGGAATGAAAAAATAAATAATGATTTATTAGCTAATTCCATATTTTATTTAAAAGAAACCCAATATAAAATCTGAAAAGATAATGTAATTTCAGTTTCTATCTATGTAAGAAATTTATAAAATGTGGTCTACTAACTTGTTAGTGAATCTATAAAATATTTGAAATATCTTGCGAAACCTTTTCTGATGTGTGTAAATACCATCCAGAAATGTTATACAAGAAGTTAAAAATATTATTTCAATTGAAGTGAATTGGTTTCATGTTTTTTAGTATTATATTGAAATAATCTATAATAAATGTGAATTCATTGAAATGATTAATAAATATAAGTATTCACATAAGTATAATAAAAATTTATATATGTATACAAATAATAATTAACTAGAATTCAGTTTATAAAATGTTAAAACCATAAAAATATATTGTATAAAACTAAGGATAACATGATGATGTTGTTATCCAATGATCTAGTACCCATATAGTACATGATTCTTCTTGGAAGTTGAATGACCACAGATCAAATATAGGTGGACTTAAATTTTCAGATAACTAAATCAATACTATATTAGTTAATATAGAATGTATTGTGCGGTATAGTATTATTCTGAACTATTTATCTATTTAGGTCTTTCAGGAAACCAATTTGGACTTATGGTTATCAAGGCCATCTTTCCTACCTAAGGGATATTGAAAACAGGTTCTTTGGGTTACCAGGGGCCTTCGGGCCATAGGCATTTCAATCCACCGTTGGGTTTTGGGCCTCAAGGCCTTCAAGACTCAATGACCAAGAATTAGAATAAGAATATCACATAGGATAAGCCCCATAATAGGATTCAGATCATGTAGAACCACTATAGAAAAGAAAACCAACATGGAAGAATTAGATTGTATGGAAAAAAACACCCATACCAAGCACGATGCGGCTCTCCACATTGACATGCTCACCATCCTGCAATGTGAGGTGGGGATCTAGGGACCTTCAATGATGTAGGTGATGGGAGGGGTAGTTCTAGTGTAGATTGGATGGGCCATTCATTCATGTATTTGGAATTATGACTCTAAGCCTTTGGGTAATGTATTGCGGACGTATTCCACTAGGCCTATAGTTAATGTAATGGTACCCTCTTAACCAATATACTAAGTGGATTATTCAAAATTAATAAAAAATAAAGACCATTAAAACATTTAGGTAATAATGATGACATTTTTATGCTTATCAAAATGTCATATTATGAACATTTTTAATTAGTATATTATGATTAAAAAATTATCAATATTAAATGAGTTGATCCTGAAGATAGATTATTGAATCATGAAATATCTCACACTATATCTCCACTAATATTTGAAAAGAAATCCATTTCCACACATAATTCCAATGAGGTATACAATTAATTAAAATATTTAACTCATAAAGAAAAAACATGGATCATTAAATGATAAATATATATCACATATAAATATAATGGTACATTCTAGATCTATTTGAAATGTTTTCAATGATTTTTTATTCAAGAATAATGAAGGATACACTTCAACTTCTAAATACCTTTTATCCAAGGAATGTTATGGGGATACCATAACTATATCCGTTGTTTTTTGAAGAAATAATTTTCGTTTTCTCCAAAAATTAAGCCCATGTAATGGAGTAAAATTCAGAAGAACTTATGTGATTTAAGACTAAATCTATTTTAGGTTAGTGGAACATTTCCAAGAATATTGTTTTTTTTTGCAATAAATTTATGCTAATATCAATATATTTATAATACAATAAATTGTCAATTCATAGATTTTGTAATCCATCTTCGATGGAGATAAATTAAGAGAAGAAGTAAAATATATAAATGAAATATTATATTCCATTTATTACATTTTTTTGAAAAAATTGATAAATAAATTTTGTACCAATCATAAAATTGGTAATTATGAATAAGATATTTTTTTTAGAAAAGAATATATTCCATTGATTTTTTCAAAATATCCATTGAAATTTTTATTGAAATATGTGATATGAGTTTACAATTATTATGAATCCAAGAAAAAACATAATGTATTTTTGGTGATACATATATCTGAGAATTTGGGTGTATGTTCCAATAATGATAGGTAATATAATAATTCTTTTTTAAATATATGGCTATATTAAAAAGAACAGGGAAGTAAAATGTAAAATTCATAGTTAAAGTTACGAGATAATGGAAACAAAAGAAATTCTACCTGAGTAAATCATAAATAATAAAAAAACCACATGATACATATTCATTGATGGTTCATGTTAATAAAAGTGCCTGCCATAAAGAGATATAAAAATAAGCCATGCCACTTAAGGATTGGGATAACATTAAAATAAAAGTTCTTTCAATAAGAACATTTTCAAATAAGAAGTATAAAAGGAAGCATTATTGTGGTTTAAAAAAAATTATAATCTTTGTAACACTACATATGGTTACAATTTTTTTCCCTTACTCCATTTTATCTTTTCTTTATTTTCATTCCATTTTTTCAGCGAGTTAAAGGTGAAGATAATTCTCATCCTGAGAACTAATGATATGACTAATGATAAAATTACTACTCCAAATATGATGAAGATGAAGGTTTCGGGCGTAATGGAAGCGTGGTAGGGATGTCACCCAATTTTGATTTTTACCATGATCAATTATTTTTCCGGGATCAATATGATAGTGAACTCCAAACACCAAGGAATATAATCCAAGATTAAGAGAAAGAAAAAAAGAGGCCCAAAACCATTAGATAGGATCTTGCATATCATGTTTATAATTAATTTAATCAATTTCGTAAAGAAAAATAATACCTTTGTCCTTTTTATTTTTGTTTGTTGATAATTTTGATCGTCCATATTGACCCTTCCAGATTATATTGCTGCGGTTGTAATGATCAAACTAGACTCCCTCTAGCGGTGATCCACACGAGCTCCGATGGACTCTGATCGACATCACTCATTCTCCAGGAGCTATCATAGTGAAGTGAGTGTATTTTTTTAGTAATTTTTGGATCACTTGTTCTTCAGCCTTGGAGAACTCCTCTCATTATTGAGAGGGTAGAGAAGATGATTCGAGAGAAAATTTTTTTGCCTCATCAATTCACAATTCACCATGCATGTGGTGTTGTGTATGGCACAATATGGGTACTTGCCTATTTATATTCATGGAATTTCAGTTACAATATTTAATTGCATAGAAAAAATTATATACATTCATGAAATTAGAGAAAACCCATGCCATCAATAATAATAATTCGTCATTATTTATAGTGCACCAACTTGCACCAAATAGAATTATAAATAAAATTCCACATCACAAAATAATTGCAGCATTATATTAATTTTTTCCAACTAATTAAATAATTACTTACCGTCTTTCAAATAATTATTTTACTTCTAGAACTAACATGGTCCTCTCGAACTCCACTTCCATTTATTTAACACCCGAATAAATAAATAAATAATATATTATCTAAAATAAATATTTTACATAAAACCTAATAAATAAATATTTCCTAAATATTCAATAAAATAAATAGATATATTTTATTTAATTAATGCGATCATCATAACCTGAAAAAAATTATTCCATGGTCTTGAGAATAATATTTATTTCATTAATTAAATTCAAATATAATTAACCAAGACATCCTAAAACACATAGTGTGTGACCCTCTAGGATTATTTCTCTTTGGCATTAGGCGGGCTTACATAATGTCTAAGAGGACAATCTAGCAATGGGTCAAGGCACCCAAGAGAAAGAATGTAAACTCATAACAACGACATCCAAATACGAACTCTAACTGTGTAATATAATACCTCTTTCACAATTTCTCATCATGTAGTTTTCATGATTGTGTCATCAACTTTTATGCATGATACATCATTCTTTAACTACCTAAAATAAACTCGTCCTCACACCATGGTCATGGATTTTCATGCGACGGTTCTATTTCAATCAAAGGTCTAATATATCAACTTACATAAATGGAAGAGGCAAATCCTTCCTCAACTTATCCATTAATAACATGCCACTCATGACGCACCCAACATACCCTATATCCGGCCAACTGTCGGTGTGACAGTTTTCGTTAGTAAATAAAAGTGCGTTTGTCGTGACATGTATTAATGATAATCGTAACGTCTAAGGATAATTACACATGCTCAAAGATAGAAATATCTGGTGACACCAAAACATGTGGAATTCCTACAAGCGGGTCTATTCTCGTAATCTCTTATCTTGGAGATTACCAAGTGACAACTTCATGAGAGGAAGTCTCATCTTCTTACAAGTACTCGCACCTGACGGTCTATATGCTATGTGTCCCATCATAGCATGTCATCCAACCACAAAACTATATTTAAGAATATTGTTATAGAATTTCCAGGTTCTAATCATAGTGGGGAACTTCCATGACCTTACAAATGAAATAAATACTCTTAGAAATTATTACATTTTAGTCATGCAGAACAATGAACAATATGTAATAATACATTAAATATCCATGTAATCAATGTAAAAGCACTTGGATCTAGGACACCAACTCTTACAAAATCCCACTTAGACTAGAGCCAACTGCCTACGACTTTCAGTCCATTAGACCTCACATGATGATCCTATTTCTGCTAAGTCGGGACATTAGTCATGGGGCCCTCTATGTTGTTTTCTATGGAAATACTGCTCACTGCATCCTCACATCTCTGAAAAAATTCCCCAAAATATGATACTTCAGACGTATATTCTTCATCCACTGAAGTGACCTTGGATCTTTGGCGAGAGCCACTGCTGCTGTATTATCACAATACAGTTTAATAGAATATTTACTGCTAGGTATTACATTTAACTCCTGGACAAGGCATAACAACAATATATCTTATTTAACTACCTCACAAGCTGCGATATACTCGGACTATATTGTAGAATACGCGACCACACTCTTCTTTGAGCTCTTCCATCTCACTGCACCTCAATTAAAAGTGAAGATGTATCCCGTTTGTGAATTCAAGTCATCTTGATCAGTATGGAAACTAGCATCTCCATATCCTCTGATGACTAGTTTCACATCTCATCTATAAATTAGGAACATATCCTTAGTACACCTCAGATACTTGAGGATAGAATTGGATTCCATCCAATGGCGGTCACTTGGGTCAGCTTGTTATCTACCTAATGAACTCAAGGCATAGGTGGCATCATGCCTAGTATATAGAATGTAATACATGAATGACCCAATAGCTAATGTCGATGGACTCCTTTCCATTGTCGTTCCTTGATCATGTTTTTGGGGACACATTTTCTTGGAATGATAAAAGACATGTGACGCTTGTAACAATCCCCTATTGGATTGTTCCATACTGAATCTCTTCAGTACCTTATCAATGTTTTTACTTTGACTTAGGCCCAGCTATCTCGTGGATATATCACGATGTATCTTGATCCCAAGAATATATGATGCCTCACCCATGTCATTCATGGAGAAGCATTGATTCAACCATGCCTTAATAGACTGGATGATTGGTATCTCATTTCCAATGAGTAATTTATCATCAACATACACTATTAGGAAATTAACTGCACTCCCACTAAACCGTTTGTAGACACAAGGATCACATTCATTTTTGATAAAATCAAATTCTTTTATGGATACATTAAAACTAATTATACATGACATAGATTATTTCTTTAATCAATAAATGGATTTATACAACTTTCATACCTTATTGGCATCCTTTGGAGTCACAAACCCTTCAGTTTGTGTCTTGTAGACATCTTCCTGAAGGTTCTTGTTAAGGAATATAGTTTTGACATCCATTTTCCAAATCTCATATTCATGATAAGCCGCTATAACAAGTAGAAATTTTATGGATTTCAACATTGAAACTGGTGAGAAGGTTTCATCGTAGCCAATTCCTTGATGTTGTTTAAAAAAATTTGCAACCAGTCTAGCCTTATAGGTACTGAAATTTCCTAACATGTCTAGTTTCTTCTTGAATACCCATTTTCAACAAATAGGCTTTACATAAACTAGAGGATCTACCAAAATCCAGACTTGGATTTGGTACATGGAATCTAATTTAGATTTCATGGATTCATGCCACTTAGCAACATCTATGCCACTTACATTTTCCTTGTTGGTTAGAGGATCATTATTATCAACTAATATGGAGTCACCATCCCTAGTACCTAGAAAACCATACCATTACTATTCACTAACCTTTCTTGTACTCCTATACAATACTTGTGTCTCTGGAATAGATTCTTCTTCCACAGGGCTTCGTGGAATCTGTTCCTGTACCAACTCTTGTGCACCTTGAGCCTTGACTTCATCGATGTCTATCTCGCTTCCACTATCACTTTTGGAGATGTTCCCCCTCTCAAGGAATATGGCATGTCTTGCCACTATAACACTTTTTTTGAAATGGGTTGTATAGGTAATATCTCATTGATTTCGGGGGGAATCCTATAAAGGTACACTTTGTGCCTTAGGGTGAGAGTGTATTACCTAAGGAGGCCTTAAAAAATTCTTCGCTACCCCACACATGTAAATTTTATAACCATGATTTTCTTCCACTCCATAAATCATATAGAATTCCACTTATTGATTTAGTTAGTACTTGGTTTAGTATGTGTTCCACCGTTTTTTAAATCATATACGCAAAAATGATAATAGAAGACTTTCATGACACATCATTGATCTCAATGTGTCAAATAATGTGTGGTTCCTCCTTCCACATACACTATTCCATTGAGGTGAGTATAGAGGAGTGTGTTGGTATAGGATCCTAAAATCTCCTTAGTAATCAATGAAGACCTGATTAAGATATTACCCACCTCAGTCTGAGCGAAGTTTCTTAATCATCATAACAAGTTGGTTTCCAACTTCATTCTTATAATCCTTGAACTTATCAATGGAATCTGACTTATACCTCATTAAGTGGACCATATCTACTAAAATCATCTGTAAAAGATATGAAGTATGAGTACCCACCGCTTTCTTCAACTGGAAAAGGTCCACAGACATTAGTATGAACCAATTAAAGAAGCTCTTTAGCCCTTTCTCCATTCCCACCAAATGGGGCTTTGGTCATTTTTCCTTTTAAACATGCATGACATATTCCAAGTGGTTTTAGTTCAAACGAATCTAAATAACCATCTTGAGGTAACTTTTTCAAGAATTTCACATTTACATGACCAAGCCGATGATGCCAATGTTGGGTGTGGTATGAGTCATGTGAAGTCTCTTTGTCATTGATTTCCATTACATGGTTTATATAATCTAACACATAAGGACTGTTGTATAAATGTTCCCTAACAAAAAAAATTCTATAGTTATAATAGAAGAAACATTCTTTTACAAACATGAAAACAAATCTATCTATATATATTATAGATACAAAAATTTTTATTTTTGGTTACAGAAGGCACATAAAAACAACCCATTTACATGAAAATCATCCCAATTGGCCACATGAGGTGGTAGTCCCCGACATCTACATTAGCAAGTCTAGCTCCATTGGCTGCTCATAGATCAATATACCCTCGATAAATCTTCATGAATATAATTGGTTCCTGTATTTGGATACATATGTGAGCACCAAAAGCAATATCTAATACCCATTTCGTAGAAATAGTTATACTGAATTCGATAAAAAATTCACCTGAAGCTTCTCGTTGCTTCTTAGGATGGGTGTAGTTCTTCTTCCAGTGTCCCTTCTTGCCACACACGAAACAAACGACCTCATATTCCCATGCCTCCCCTTTGATCTCCCTTTTCCTGGAAGGACGTGAATAAGATTTGGGCTTAAAGCTCTTCTATTTCTCTTTCCACTTATTCACCATAAGAAAAGAAGGATTTTTTCACTACATATCTCTGTCCACATGGTGAATGGGGATAATAAGATCATATAGGTAATTTTCAGTGTTTTTATACTAAAATTGACAACAATGTTAGAGATGCTCTGAGAGAGTGATGTGAGAATGAGATCAGTGCCCATATCATCGGGGAGTTTAAACCCTTGAACCTCCTGGTGATCAATGTAGCCAATAAGCATGACTACATGAGGCTGAGCTGGGGAACCTTCTCCAAGATTACTCTGAAAGATTTCCTTACAGATCTCAATCCTTTCATGTCTTTCTCTCTCCTGGTAAAGACCATGTAGGATCTAGAGCATGTTATAAACATCCATGTTTTCATTAGACATTATGATCTCACTAGACATTTATGATAACATCAAACATTGAACATCGACCGCATCGTTCATATGTTTCTCATAGACTATGAAATCCTCAACACTTGCCCCCTTCGCAGGAAGATCTGGTAATTGTGACTCCAGCACTTAGGACTTCTGTTCATGGCGTGGGAAAACCCAAAGGTGTCTAAACCATTCTTGGAAGTTACTGCCAGTGAGGATGTTGTCTTTATCCAAAATTGATTGTAGGGATATTGTGGTTGATGAGTTTTTCATTTTTATTCAACAATTAAAAGAGAAAATCGTTAGTATTTTCTTGATTACATTTTTTGAGAAATAGTAAATTTTATTAACTCTCCCATTATTTTATCAAGTCGCAATGGCCCTCACCACTGATCTTGGAATGTCCAGTTGCCATGAAATTCTATTGGAAAGAATAAATATTCACCTTCACATGACCCCAACATGGTTTGGTCAAGATATTAGAAGTTATTTAGGTAAGAAGGCCTTTTCCAACTGCGGGCTTGAAACTCCATGATATGTTGAGTGGACTCCCCAATCCTAAAATCAGGACTTTGGATTTCCTCAACACTTGCCACCAATATTACACCAAGTCTAACAAGGGATACTCTTTTGATGTAATATGGTTATGTAAACCCAAAAACATTCATAAGGGTTTCCAATATAAAAGTATGCGTCCTAACAAGGGTTGGTTAAACACATAGTTTTATTTATTTTTCCCTTTAATCAAGTAACGAAAGGATTGTTTGGAAATAATATTTTATTTGAAGGATTTTTATCTCTTATGCATGAATTGCTTATTATCATTATCACATGCTTTTTAATATTAAGTGGAACTTTCTTAAGGGATTAACTATGTCTTCATAATATTAACACATAAGTATGGTTTATTTTAGTTCCATCGTGCATGCTTGTTTAATTCGATAATTATGTGATCGGGAAAACCCATCCCAAATGATAAACCATGAAACTGACTAAAATAAAATAAAGTAAATGAAATGATTATGAGATTTTATAATGGTTAATTTATCTAGTTTTTGATAAACTAACCCTAACCTAGGGGAGAAACAACGTGAACCTTTTGGGATCATGTTTACAGCTTCCACCTAAAAGAAACATTAGGCACACAAAGCGCAACATATTAATGAGGAGTATTCTCATTGGCCAACAAATTTAATTTAAATAAATTAATTAAATAAAACCATCCCCTTACAATGGTTTTGGTCTAGCTCATGATCATACATACATGTAACATTTTTTATGAATAAATAAAACTAGTATACAATTATTTAATCATTCTCGTTTTAGATAAATCATGCTCGACTCAATTAATTATCATATTTAATTAATCAATCATTTTATCTTAAATATTTTTTTCAATTTCCATGAAATTCCCATCCATTATAATTTTAAACAAATAAATTCATTTATTATTATCTTTGTACATAACTTTTACCTTAGAGGAAACCCAGTGAATTCCTATTCATAGCTACCCAATGAGTATAAATGATCATTACACAGATGGTAAATTAAACATGTATACATAAAACACCTATCACGTGTAGTGATTTAGCTTTATGCCCACATGATGGTACACATCTCAAGGGTTTGTATAATATAATAATAAATTTTTATAAATCTGCGTAATTTGGATGAGTACACGATGTGTAGTAATAACTACATTACATGTACTATTTATCACCATTTATCTCAAGTACACACCCGAGGAAATGACATGTGAGTGTACATCAAAAATCTTCTGATTACATGGCGTGTCCACTAGGCCCCATGCCATATAGTTCCTCGTTACGTGGTCTCCAACCAAGAAAGTCGTGTATGGGGTACACGGTCCAACCCTAACCTGAAAAGACTACAAACCGTGTTGATTGGGCCACACGACGTGCAATCCAGAAACTCTGTGCCACCTGTTCCTGGTAAACACACGGAGTCAGTTAAGACGTACACAGACTCCAACACACAACTTGGTTTGGTGGACCGGTCTTATGCATTGAATCTAGACTACACGGCATATACTGTCGAATACATGCCATGTGTTCTAGTGTTGTATGGCCTAGAATCTTTTTCACCTCCAGATAAGATCCTCAATTTTATTTTAATCAAAATTAAAAGAAAAGATCATTTCTGTATGGTGAACAAGAAATGAAAGTGTAGGAATAGATCTCAAGATTCATATTTGCAGAACGATTTACTTGAATTGAAGAAACTAAATTATTAAATGCGTAATTCATCAACGAAATATTTAAATAATTATAATCTATGATGTTACCCCTCTGATACTGCTTGAAGGTTCCGGGCACAATGAAAGCATGGTTGGGACGACACCGAATTTGGATTTTTACCATGATCAATGATTATTCCAGGATCAATACGATGATGAACACCAGTCTCCATAGAATATAATAAATGATTTTGATAATGAAAAAAGTGTCCTAAAACCTTTGGAGAGGATCTTTCACATCATGTTTATAATTAATTTAAATAATTTCATAATGAAAAATAATACTTGTGTATTTGGTATTTTTCTTTGTTGATGATATTTATCATTCAGATTGACCCTTCTAGATTATGACATTTTGGTTGTAAGGATCCAAACTAGAGTCCCTCTAGCGGTGATCCAAACATGCTCTGATGGCTTCTGGTCGACATCGCTCATTCTTCGGGTGCTAGAGCGACGAAGTAAGTGTCTTGTGTTGGTCTTTCTTCATTTCTTGTTCTTTGGCATTGAAGAATGTCTCTCATTCTTGAGACGGGAGAGAAGAGGATTCGAGAGAGAAATTTTTTGGCTCATAAATTCTCAATTCACCAGCCGTGTGGTGTAGTGTTTGGCATTATAAGGGTAACTGGCTATTTATATACATGGAATTCTAGTTAAAATATTTATTTGAATAGAAAAAATTAAGTACATACCTGAACATAGAGAAAACTCATGCATTTAATAATAATACAACGTTATTATTTATAGTGCACCATCTTGCACATAATAGAATTATAAATAAAATTCTGTGTCACAAAATAATACCAACGTTATTTTAATTTGTGCCAACTAGTTAAATAATTATTTATCATCTTGAAAATAATTATTTTACAACCGGACTAAACTTGGTATACTCTAACTCCACTTCAATTAATTGAACACCCAAATAAATAAATAAATAATTTATTTTCATTAATAAATATTTTATTTAAAAACTAGTAAATAAATATTTATTAAATGTTCAATAAAATAAATAAATAAATTTTATTTAATTTATGCAATCATATTTACATGAACAAAATTATTCCACGGTCTTGAGAATAATATTTATTTCATTAATTAAATTTAAATAGAGTTTAATTGAGACTATAAAAAACACTTAGTGTGTGACCCTCTAGGATTATTTCTCATGGGAATTAGGTGGGCTTACATAATGTCCAAGAGTACTGTCTACAAACGGTTAAAGGCACTGAAGAGAAAGAATGTAAAGTCACAACAATGACATCCACATATGAACGTGCATTGTGTAATATAATCCCTTTGTTGCATTATCTCATCAACCATGTTTTATGATTGTGTCATCGAATTTTATGCTTGATACGTCATTCTTTTACTACCTTAAATAAACTCATCGTTACACCATGACCATGGAATTTCGCGTGACGGTTCAATTTCAATCAAAGGGCCTAGATATCAACATCCATAAATGGAAGGTAAAAATCCTTTGACAACTTATCCATTAATAACATGCCACTCACGACGCACCCAAAATACCCTACTTCCTAATAACTATTTGCGTATTGGTTTTTGATAGTAAATCAATGTCTGTAAGTCGTGACACATATTAATGATATTATTAAATTCTAAGGATCATTACACATGCTCACTGTTAGAAATATCTAATAACACCATCCCATTCAGAATTTATTCTAGCTGGTTTGTTCTCATAATCTACTATCATGGAGATTACCAAGTGCGAACATCATGAAAGGATGCCTCATCTGCTTATGAGTACTCACACCTGATGGTATTCATGCTATCTGTCCCATAATATCATGTCATCCAACCACCGAACTATATTTAAGAATATTGTTATAGAATTTCAAGGTTCTCATCAATGTGGGGAACTGCCATGACCTTATCAAAGAAATAAATTATCTAGGCCATTATAACATTATAGTCATGTAGAACATTGAACAATATGTAATTATACAATAAATATCTATGTAATCAATGTAAAACCACTTGGTTCTTGGACACGAACTCATACAGAAGATACTATGTTGGTTTTATTAATCAACAGTAATTGTAAAAACATATAATTAAAAGGTCTAACAAGATGATGTAAAGATAAAATTAAGCCTTTCTGTGGGAGAATACTTTGAGAAGATATAAGAGTTATAGTATTGAGTCCAAAATTAAAATTCTATAATGGGATTGATAGAATTTCACTAAAATGTTATGTTTTCATGTTCTCTTATAAGTGTTCATAAAGGTTCAAATCCTAATATTATGTCTAATAATTTATTTTTATAAAAAATAAAAAAAAATCTGAATGTGGTAAAATATGTTAAGGGTAATTTATAAATCATTTAAATGCGTTTTGATTTTTTTGGACTTTGGGTTTGAGATGATTTAATGATCTCATTGAGTTACTCTAACTAAAAAAGAATTATTTTTTGGAAACATTTTTTATCGAAAAGAGGGTATATGAAAATACTAATAGTGAATCTAGAACATTTTTATATTTTAAATATTTTTTATGATTTATGGGAATATTTTAAATCAAGATGAAATAATGTTGTTTTCTACACTGAGAATAGCTCATATAAACATTGAGTGGAGTGAATAATATCATATATTTAAAATGAATTTACGTAATATGTTTCCATTTAAATAAATAAAATTTTCAATATGGGGTTGAAACAAATAAAAACAAAATTAGTAAAATTGGGAGATATGAAAAAAGTAACATATTTGTATACCATTTACTAATAATGGAATTGGAAACAAATAAAACGGGGGAATCTTTGAACTCACATTAGGATTGTGTAATATATTTTTTCAATGATGAAGAAAAAGTATTTCAATTCCATAATTTATTAATAATTGGATTTTATGCATGATGAAGAATATAATTATGTTTTTTATAAAAATTGATGTCCTGAGGTTTCATAACACTACATAGTAGAATTAAAAACAATGAATTTAGGATGTGGAGAAGTTTTATATATCCATCAAAAGTATATTGAAGGAAGGGAATATTGACAAACTATTTTTAATTAAAATTGTAGAAGGATGGTATTTTTGTGTTAACGTTTTCTATATATGAGGCATCTTTGAAAAATGATTTAAGTAGATACTAAAAACTATTTACAAAACTAAAGAAGCTTAATCATATGGTCCAATTGGAGATCACGATGGTTTTTGATAGAGTTTTTATATGAGAAACAACATAGAGAATCACATAGAATGTAGTTGGATCTAGTGCAGGTTAAAACTTGTTTGAGGAGAGTAAACATCCTTTGGGAATGAACTTTTACCGAATGGGTGGTTCTGACCCAAAGAGCTATGTTTAACAGATAATGAATAATGTTGATTTTTAAGGCAATGAGATCCAAATATATCAATTTATATGTGACTCTCTACAAAAAAATATTTTTCCCCATTAAATATGTATCCTTACATGGATACAATTATTCTTTTGTAATTTCAATCTTTATGTCCTGGTTTGGTGTTGATCTCACCATGCATAACCATATCATCGATAAAAGGAGTGGTAAATCCTAAAATAACAAATGTTTTCTATAATGAATAAAAATATTTTCATTTATTGAAGATGATAAGAAGATGATATAATATAGTAGTCATCATTTGTAATGATTTATTACAAATATAGTAATATTTGATATTAGTACTTTGGAAATGATAATAATGAAAGTATTCTGAATCCTTATATGAGTTGCTTCAATAATAAAATGAATTTTATAAAAAAATCAATAGAATATGTATACAATATTAGTTTATTAGAATAATAATATTACATAATTTCATGATGAAGCATGGAATTATAGAGTGATAAAATAGATGATTGTAGGGTTTGTTTGTGAACATCTCAAGGTACACAGTCATCATAATGTAAAATGGTGCTCAGAAGGTACATGTAAATGAGCTAGTATAGTATATTAAAATCCTTGAATGGTATAACCAATTTTGTAGAAACATATTGTTTATACATTTCCATAAATTTCATTACAAATGTAAGGTATCCACAATGTATTTATATGGTGAAAAAAGGAAACACCATATTAGTTTGTAAAAACTACATTAAACATAATGAAATCATGGTTGGTATTGACATTTTTTGGAAATAATGATTAATATACAAAAAATATTAAGGTAAAATCTTTAGGTTATTTAACATAAAATAAACGATTGAAGATTTTATTTTATGAAATAGAAAATATCATGGAAAATGTATGATGAGTTTTATTTAAATTTTAATATGTAAATTTCTAAAATTACATTCCTTAGAGTATAGTGTATATATTTATATATAAATGAAAAATCCATGTCAGGAGATAGTGGCAATTAAATTATATTATACTTAATAAAAAAAAATTTATTAAAAAAATAGAATAAATTAATGATATAATTGTTTCATATTCTCGTTATGGTGATGTAGTATTGAAGATGGTGAAGTTTAAGGATTTATAGATATGTTATTTACCATTCACTAAAGAAGACTGTGAGAAGATAAAATACTTTCCTATTATAGTGCGTATCAATGAACATAGAGAATATTAGAAGCTGTAGTTGGGGTTTGGCTTAGTGGTAAGCACCCTGTATTACTACATGAAAAATGGGGGTTCAAAAACCCATTGGGTGCCAGTTACTATAGTAGTACCACAGCGGTACTGTAGCTTTACTATAGCAGCGGCGATACTGTTGATCGGCGGGTACTGTAGTGGCGCCAGGGCACTATAGCAGCGACGGTACTGTGCGGTTACTGTAGAAGCCAGGTTACTATTCAGATAATGGGAATTGGGCTAGAAATATGGGCCTACGGGATATATAATGGGCTACAAGACCACTGGGCCTTCAGGATATGTAATGGGTCTCCCTATACCCAGTTAAAAGAGGTCTTTTATTTGCTTTATTAATAAAAATGAGGCTTCGACCCCAACCTTTTAAAAAAATAGAGAATATTAGAAGCTATCCTATGATATTTTAATATAATTTTTCATGATTAGTATAGGTGATAACACTTTTTATTTCATATGGGATAAAACACTATATTGTTATATCTAAGGAAGCATTGAGGACTACTCAACACTGAGTAAGTAGACCAACCAAATTTGTTTAATAAAAGAATAGTCTAGTATTTATAATCTACCTGTGGTAGTGTTGGAGAAATTCCTCATTCGATATTGACATATATATCATCAGCTTTTTTCATGACATATTGGTCATTATTTATAGTTTTTCATGTGTCTAAGGAAATATTTTTTCCTTTTTCCATGAATTAAGCCTGGTCTACTACAAATAAGAATACAAAGACTTCTCGTTGTAAGCCGTGAATGGAATCTTGATCCCCATAGGCTCAAAAAAATTTCTAGTATGGAGAAGATACTTGTTAGTTATAGATAAATTGGTATCCAAAGTAGTTTTTACTTTTTTGGGGAATTTTTTAGAATGAAATAAGATATTCATAACATAAGAGGTAGATCAAGAATGTTTGCCTGATCACCATCTTTCTTGCCTAAACATAGTGTTTTTTTCTTGTCCGGGATGAGTTTTTCTTGTTATTATGCTTGGTACCCTATTATTTGAGAATTTCGATATATAATTTTAGATTATTTATGAGTTGTAAGGTAAATAAAGGGTAAATAAGGTGTATTTGGAAGTGGTACATAGAATGGTAATAAATGTGTATATTTTATTTACCCATATGGATCCCATTAAAATTTTTATGGTCAGCTTATAGTGTACTAGGCCTTGTACTTTTTAAAATAGTTTTTTTGAGTTACTATGATTTTGGGAATTTATTCGATCATGTATTTTGACATATTTTCCTTTCCATTTTTGTTATAATGATCATAAATTATGTTTCATTATGAGTGTTTATCTAATTAGGATATGATTTTATTGAAATTTTAAAATGGAGTTGATTGAAAATTGTTTGTGTTATTCAAATTGGTGGAGATTTCATAAATTTGGATATACACTCAAAATATTTTAGATTAAAAATTATTTTTGGTTTATATAATTTTTCAATAATATTCATCATTTGAAATTATAATTATTCTTTTTTCAAAAAATTTGTAATATCTTGTGAATTGGGGTATAGTTACATTCTTGTAGTGTCTCCATGGGTTGTTAAGAAATTATAATTGAAATATTTTTATGAGTTTCATTCATAAATATTTTCTAATAGTTTTCTTTAAAATAATCTTATTTTATCTATGTTTTTTAAAGTGTTCAATCTGGTTTAAATGTTGGTTTATATAATGGATGTCCTATTGGAAACCACTATTGGTAAAAAACTTTAAGATTAATGAGTCAAATTTTTTATAAAACGGTATTGTTGTATTATGATAAAAACTATATAATTTTTCAGTTGAGATTTACATATATCACACATTGATATATCTTATTAATACTTATTTCAAATATATTTTTTTTGTTTTGGAAAATTTTGTATGGGATTTTTGTTTTTTATTGTATGCCTATATTTATATTTAATGGAATATTTGGTTTTTCTTGGTTTTCTTGGGTTAGTAGTTCTGTTTACTCTAGTGTTAGGGATTTAAAATTTTAATATTTTTCCCAATGATGGTGTTCTCATATGAGACTTCCAAATCCATAAATTTACACTTATATATGGGTGTCAATATTATCACGAATTATATGTTTTATAAGATTGTTTTTTTATATTTTCATTCATCTAGATTTTTTTGAGTCACATAAGGTTGAATTTGAGGCCTTAATTCTAGTGGGATCATGTTTTAAGTGGTGGAATTATATTACCCATACTTGTAAATATAATGACCATTCCTATGACCGTTTCATTGTGGATTTAATTAAATAATTATTTCCTAATATACTAATATATCTGATGTCTATGGTTTTATATATCCCTTACCAGATAGAAATAATAGTGTTGGTTTTGCATGTTATTTTATCTAATTAGATTGATACCTTTCCAATATAAAATTGGATGATTTATTGAATGATTAGTGTTTTGGGTAAATTATTCAACCAAACAAGTCAAAATTATGATCATTTTGGTTTTTAATAAAGTTTATCTAAATTGGGTCCCAACATGAAATATTGTGATAATTTTATCTCCTCTGAAGATACAATGATTCCAGTTATAAAAAAATAAATATGTGATGATTATTTGAGTTTTATTTTTATATAATATTTTTTTTGTTGAACATTATTTTTAACGGTTTTTGATTTGGTTGATTCTAGAGTCTATATGGTGACATTTAGAAAATGATTACTGTTGGTGATGGATTCCATCACCATGATGTAAGTATCCAGTTCAAAAATATTCTCATGTAATTTTCTCTTTATTTATGTTTTATTTTATGTAGAATTATACGTAGTGGGATGTTTTTCAATTATAAATTTTGTTTTCCATGTGACTAATTTTTTATGATTCCGTACTTTTTTCGAAATACATCATTGTTTAATATTTTTTATATACCTTTAGGTTTATTAACGGAATATTTCATGAGTTTAAGAGGATTCTATGGGTATTTCCGAGGGTTTTTGACACTAATAGAGGTTAAAAATTACTATTTAGTGAATGGTTATTAGTAATCATGAACCTTAACCATGCTTCCCTATGTGAGAAGTAAATAGTATGAGAAATTGTGTAAGGAATAATAGAAGACATGCGATCATGGATAGACCCCTTGCATGATTACCACATAGGTTAAAAAAACAATGCGGGCTCCCCAAGAATCCATCTAGCCTATCCCCCTCATGGATATAGGGTGGTGTATGGTTTATACAACCATGTTTTTTAACTATATGCCTCAATAAAAATTGGTAAATTTACCATTTTTACAACATGGGATTATTATTTTGTTGCCTAATTTTGGTTGATTATTTTCATACTACATCCAAGGGTGATGAGGCCTTCCTCCCAAAAATCCAAGGGATCAATCATACTAATTGAAAAGATATTTGGAGTGTCGTTAGTGAGTATTGACGCTCTAGTTTTTTTCTAACACTAAGATTTGATGATTTTTCTGGATTAGGGCTTTTAAAATCATTTCTCATATTCTGAAGCCCTAAGACCATTCATTTATAGTGGCTTATATGGTGGGTTGTGAAAGATGATTTTTTTCTGAATCAATGCTCGTATTTTTTTGAGTTATTGTCTTTGAAATTGAGGTGGGTGGTCTACAAATTATATCCCATAGTTTTGTTGTCAAATTTTTGTGTATGTGGTACTGATCTTGTATCGTTGTGTTGTCTATATTCTTTACCACAACAGAAATGATGGGTGAACTAGTTAATTTAATAATTTATCACCCCATCATTTTTGTGGGATAAATTGATAATGATTTGACAGTGTTAAGGGCCACCCATTTGGTGTGATGGTTTCATGAACATGGAATTCTGTTTTGAACTGTAGAATTTAATTGTTGGGAGATACATCCCTTAAAAAAATACATTTACATGTTATCTAGCTTATGAAATTGAATAAATGGTAATTTTGTATACTATATGAAATGGCCTAAAGGTAGTTATATACAATGATAAATATGTTAACTGAAATAAGAAATGTAAATTTGGAATGTGAGTGAAAATTGGTTAAGGAAAATAAATTATATATGTGTAATTGAGTTATGAATTTTTAATTATGTATTTGTTAAATGGGATAATGAATGGAAATGATAAATCTATTAATGGTTTAAGAATTGAATAACATATTTGTATTTAATGGTTAAGGACGTATGTTCAAATGGATCGGCAGTATGTGGGGGTATTGATTTTAGGTCCTACATTGACAGGTTGAGTTATATTGAGTCTTCAATCCCCACCCATATAATTCACCTCTTTGGGAGTCTGACTGAGGCTATATTCCCCTAAAATGTGCATGTGATATGAGTACATACACTGAGTCTCTAAGGTGTGTTTTATATATAAAATGAATAAGGATCCATGTTATGGTTTATGTGCACCTAGAGAGGGGCTCCATGATATGTTTTATGTGTACCTTGATCGAGGCTCCATGTGGAGCGTTATGTGTACTTGGACTAAGGATCCATTATAATTATTATTTATTGTTTGTTGTTTTTCCCTAGTGATATAGGGAATGTGATTCCTTCAACCATATGGTTAGTTTATATGACTAGAGTACTCCGATGTGTAATTGAAGAAATGATAACCCATAGAGATAATGAAAAACTGGTTAAAGTGATACGATAATTAGTGAAAAAATTTTATTCTTTTTTGATATTGTTATTTGTTATGAACCTTCATAAACTATCTGTTTATACAGGATATTTGTTATACAGAGATGGTGGTGGCCTACTAAGTTTTACTCACACCCTGCTCAGGCCACAATTGGTTACTCGTGTTGACTTCGTGGTTATAGGTCAGTTCAAGGGGAAGAATTCGATTTTAGATATTTGAATTGGGTGTGGGATGTAAATGGATAATGGGTCCTTATATGGATTTAATATCATTTCAGAGATTCTTTAGTTTTTACTTATTTTTCTATTTTGTTTACTCTTAGCACTATATGACATGAAATATCATATTTATTATTTTTTTGAGGCCTTGTACCCAATTTTTGGAAATGGATATGTGATGCATGTTTATTTTTTATTCGATTATTTCATTACTTGTTTTATATGTTGTGGATTAATATGATAAATAGAGAATAGTCTCCATACATGGTTCATTATACCCTAACATCAAGTCGAAAGTCTCTAGCAGAAAATGAGATGTGTCTAAGTTCATGTGGTGACCTGTCTTGGGGAACAAGATATGGTGGCTACAAGGATGGGGACATTATAATTTGGTATTATAAAAAATTTTCTTTATTATTTTCTTACACTTTTTGAATATTTTATGGATTATTTGATGCTTTGGTCCATGGAAATGATGACATGTATGGGTGTAGCTATCCAATGTAAGATGGAAAAATCAAGTACCATTTGCGGGATTGTTGTGTGGAATTTTTTTGTTATTATTGGAAGATATTTTAACTTTAGTGAATCACTTATTGTGTGTTGTGACTATTTCATGATATTTTTCTCATAACTTTAATGGTATAAAGTTGTGCGTAGATGAATCATTTTAGCACATATGGATGAATGTGACCTAAATCATGCAAAGAATGCATGTAAAAGGCTTGTGGGATGGGATGAATAAGATTATATATATTTACATTAAATATATATAGAAGTAGTTTCCAAAAAATATTACAAAAATTTCTGAATAAATGAATTTGAAAAAATGGTTAAGGAATAATGATAATTGAAGAGAATTAAATGGTTTAAAATTTTTTTGTGATGATTTGGAAAGAAAAAAAGATTCCTGAATGATTAAAATTTGTGTTATGAATGTAAAATGATTAAGAAGAATGTCTAATGAATATGTTTTTATTATGTATGTTGTTTTACCCATGTTGACCCCGAAATTTGGTAGGTATGGTTGAGGATTGTTATATAGGTGGTCGCATCAGTTGGGATATTGGATGTGTAGTGTGCTAATTATGGAGGGCAATTCATTTTTCTATTTTTTATTTACATCCATCGGTCTCTCTTTGAAATGGTAGTTGAAGGAAATGTTTTATAATATGGATTCAAATGAACTATGTATTTTTTAAAAGTTAGGTAAAAGGGATGGTTTAAAATGTAAATAATTGGGGTTTTAAAATGATGTAGCTAATTATAGAATAATGTTTAATGATATAACTTTTGGGGGACATTAATAGACAATATCCCTTGTTTTAATTATATGTCCCTTCATTTGGGAGGTTTGTATAGAGATAGTTCTCAAGTATGAGACCTTGATTAAGATTCCAGCATCCTTGATGGGTTTCAATGCATGGATAGAGGGGTGTTCCTTGTTGTTATTTCTGTAGGGCTATGGTCTTGATGTTCTAAGGTGTTTCCAGATAATATGAAAGTGGAAACCATTGGGGGTTGTTTTTGTTTAGGTTCTACATTGGAATTGAAAAATAGAGTTTTGGTTTATGGTTCCCTTAGTGGTAGTTGTTATTTTATGTTTGTGGAACATAATTTAAATGGTCTCTTGGCGCATTATAGTTGGTGTGTTTTGTAATGTGGGAAGGGGTGTCATTGTTGGAAGTGACTTGTTGACGTATAATGTGTATGGGTTATAGTGAGATATAGTGACCGATTCTATACACAACTCTAGTACAGTGAATTTATTATTTTTTTGAATTTGAGGATGACATGTTGGAGGGTTCGACAGGTGTGTGAGTACTTTCTATGCGTATGGAATAGGTGGAGGTTTTGTACTGTGAATGTGGTGGATGGGTAGTTATTTATTATGTGGGCTTGGATAAACTGTAGAAGTGGGTTTGTGAGTTGTTTTGGGTTATACAACATGAGTTGGGGTTGTATATTGGTGGTTTCCTGGAACCGAGGGTACCCATGGGGAGGTTATTTATGTGTTTTAGGTGCTTTATAATTATAAGCACGAGAAGATGTTTGGGTGTTGGAATCAGTTTAAAATATTTTCCATCATGTTTTGTTGAAAAGATCATGTCTATTCCTTTATTATTATCACATGGAATCACTAGAGAATTTGAGTTTGTTAGTAATTTTTCTTTCAAGGAGTCATGTTTATTTGTGTGAGTGGGGGAATGGGTCCCAGCATTGGAAAGGTATGTATCATGTGATCTTGAGTTGAGCTAAATGAGTGATCACAGGATAGTGTGTGACCTCAGGGATTTTAGTAAAGTCCATAAGTGGGTGCATGGTGGGAAGGAATGATAATGTTTTGGATGGGTGAGCATGTTGATTGAGATAAGAGCCTTTCATTTTTTATGAATCAAAGTTGAAATAATAGTAATTTCAGAGAACATCATTTTTCTCTTTGTGAAGTATATTAATATTTTCTATTGTGAGTCACCAGGGTCGTTCTGGAAGAATAGGAGATGTGTGGGGTTACTATTCCCATAGGAAGCACTGGTTCAAAACTACCCTGAATAGTTTCATCAAGTGGTTGTGAGTTTTGTTGGAAGTCCTTCTTGATTACTAGTGGAATGGTTTCAATGATATTTTGGTCGGTGGGATATCATGACACCTATGATAGTTCATGGTGTTCCCATAGTGGGATGTAACATCACTGATCGATAAATATTAATGTTGTTCATTGATGATTTATTATCACAATTTATATTAGATATGATCATTCCCCATATCTTAATATTGCCATTACCCTGAGAGATTTCTGGATATTAAATTAGATATATAAATGTGTTTTGGTTATATGTGAGGCCTCATAGAGGTAGCACTCCTAGAGAAGCATTTAAAAAACTATATGGTAGGAAATAAACCACCATCTAAATATGGGTGAGGTGCTCAGGAGGGACCTGATGTCAAAAACACATTGGGTTCCATTCATGAATGTCTGGAAAGGATAGTGCTTGATGTTTGTTTAATTTTTTGTAAATTATAATGGCCATATTAAAATCATTGGATTCATCTTGGGTTCAAAAAATGAGATGGTTTGGCTGAAATATATGTTGTGGAATGTAGTGTCAATGACACTCTTAAGGTGTGGAGAAATATTTTAGAAATAGATGTGTTGCGGGGACCATGGAGTGGATATGGTGGCATCATATTTCAACAAAAAACACATTAAGAACATGTTTTCATTCCTAAAAAAAGTCACTATTCAACTTGGATTTGAAAGTTGATCGAGGTGGAACCTCGATCCGACATCGAGCTTTGATTCATGTAGGTGTGTTGGTTGACTATGGAATGTCTTTGAGTATGTAGGAAAATTTGACCAGTGATGTAGTTACATGATAATTGTGAAACTGGGTGTTCTAGATTGAGTGGACATGGTAAATCTCGACTCTAATAGAAAGTGGATTGAATGTTTTTATTTATTGGACCACCATCAAGGGATGATTTAAAATGATATGTGTAATTAAAATGTTTCAATGGGATTTGAAGAAGAACCGTGTTATGTTTATTCAATGAATGCATAGTCATGTTTCAGGATTAAAAATGTTAATGGGTGTAGTAGAGCATGATGAGGTCTTAGAGAGTTGTGGAATCCTTAACAGTTGAGCCTTTACGTACATCGGTGAATCGAACAGATAGGTTTTGTGAATTATGGTTGTACGTGTTATCAGAGGAGGTGTAATGGGAAGGTGAACATGGGGAAACATCTCTGGTTGATGATTAATGACTAGGACAAACAATTCAATGATTTTCTAACATTGTATGTTAGGAGGAATAAACATGGAATGTCATGAGCCTCATCCAGTTTTATGTTTCAATGGAAAATTCATTTCGGAAATGGTGTAGAACTTGGGAGAGGTCATGATATTCTTAGACATAAATGTTTTATATATGCATGCATATTTTTGGGTGGTTTTGATTGAATGGTTGGATCCAATTTTTTATTATGTTCTTTTTGATGTTGGGGTGTGGTGATTTGGAAAAGACGTCCAATAAGTTGGGAATGCTTGAGTTGAGCCTATCGTAGTCCTTTTTGATGGTTGAAGTTACCAACATTGGAAGTTATTTGTGGTAAGCTAATGAATATTTTGGAGCCACACATAAAGGGAAAGTAGTCATTTGATGATGTGATTAGTGTCTCGTGTTGGATGTACTTGAGTAAAATCCATCATTGTGTTTCAATTTCAGTGATGGGAATTGGCATAGGGTTTGGTCAGTTACGCACCTTGATATGAATGTTATGCTTGGGGTTTTCTTTAGATGTTTAGATATGGAATGATTCCCTTAGGACATGAGTGATGGATATAATAGGATGAGAAATTCGGGTTTTAAATATGTGTGTTCCTTTTAGAGACACTTAACATGGGTCATAGTTATAATTTTGGAATTAGTGTGATATGGGACCCAGTGATTTTGGCCATGAGTTTCATAGATGATTGGACTTAATGTGTTCTGATTTTCTCTCCCAGGGTAGTCTATTATTTTTTGGTACCCACTTTTTTCTTGTGGTTCAATAATTTCACCCAATTTTTTCCCTTGAGTTAAAGGTTGGTTGTGATGAATTTGAGGAAGATGCATACATTGAGGAGAATTTAATTTGGGTTTATGGATAATAATGTGAATGCTCCATAGGGAAGGAATGGATCTTGGTCAGACAATAGTGATGACATGGTCAGGTTCAGGATGAAGAATATGGGATGATGGTTGATAGGTGGACCCCAAGTATGAACCCTTGTCTTGACCACTTATTGATGCACTGGGGGAGAAGATAGAGTATGATCCACTATAAGGATAGGTGGTTTTCAAATCATGCACTTCTTTTTTTTATGTATTTTTTGGTTTATTTTTTTTAAATCCCTAAATGTTGGTTGATGGAATATATATTATATTTATAAGAGTACTGGGGTTGATCTATGGGTTTAGGACACTAAAGAAGGATAACTGTGGCCATCCAGTGCATGATTTCATAGTTGGAAGAAAATTAATATAAATTGGGCGAATGAAGCATTCCTTCCTAAATGAGGGGTGCACAATTGGATAAACTAGGAAAGGGGGAGGTGAAACAATGTAGTATTGGATAGAGCCATCCTGAAGGGTTTCCACATTGTTTTTAAAATTGTTTCATCCCTCCAAGAATCCATCTAGCCAGGCCCCCTATTAGATAGAGGGTGGCACATGGTTGGTTCATGGTTTGGCTAACCATGTGGCCAAACTACACTCCTCCTTAAAAATGGTTAAATTTAAAAAATTTCCCCATCAAGATTTATGTTTCCTAACCCAAATTTCCACCCCTATTTTTATATAGTAACTCAGGATGATATGACCTTTATTACATGCATCCCAATGATAAATATCTGTTGTTTCTAAGCCATATGGATTGTCATTATTTTCAAATATATGATCTTGTTTATTCTAAAATTCATATTTTATCCATTTTCTGGAAAACAGATATTGGAATCAATCTACATTTTCTAAATCCATTATACCATAAATTTATAATGGTTTATAGGTTTGTGATTTAAAAATTGTTTTTTTGAATTAATGGAAAAGGTTAAGTGGGGAATCATCTTCAGTATTGAGGCTGGTGGTGTACAAATAATATCCCATAGTATTGTGGTTAAATTTTTGTGTATGTGGTTTGGAACTTTTTTTTTGGGTTATTTATTTTTTTACCATGTTATAAATGATGGATTAATTTTTTAATTGATGAATTTAACACCTCGTGATCTCCATGGGAAGAATTGAGTTTGATTAGATCGGGTTAAGAACCACCCATGGGATGTTCTTATTTTTTAAACATTGAATTGAGTTTTTAAGTGTATAATTGAATTGTTATGATATAAATCCCATGAAAATATGTTGAAATGTTTTCTTAGTTATGAAATATAAAAAATGGTAATTATGTATAGTAGATGACATGGCCAAAGGGGGTTTTTGGTATAATTATAAATTTATTATATGTATTGAGTTATATAAATAGTAACTGTTTGTGATAATGGGTTATGAAACATAAATTATATATATGAAATTTTTTTAGGAATTGTGAATGATGTATGTGTTATATGAGATAATCATGAAAATGATAAATGTTTTAATGGGATAAGTTATGATGATAGTATATGTGCTGAATGGTCAAGGTAGAATGCACATACGAATTGGTATTATGTGGGGAATTGATTTGAGATTTTATTACCATATATTAGGTTAGACTGAGGATCCAAACCCCACCCATATGGTGAATGGTTTAAGGAGTCAAAATAAATCATTATTCCCCTAACTAATTTATGTGATATGAGTAATCAGACTGTGGATCTGAGGTATCTTTCTTGTGTATCTGGAAAGAGGATCGAAGGTAAGTATTATGTGTACCTTATCTAAGGATCCATGGTGTTTTTTATATGTACCTAGACTGAGGCTCCATGTAAAGATTTATGTGTACCTAGATTGATGCTCTAAGGTAAATGTTATGTATTATTCAGTGTAATGGTTTCCCATGAAATGTAGGGAACATGATTCATTCCACCTTTTGCATAGCTTATTTAACTGTTTTCGGATGAATGGTAATTGATGAAACAGATAACCCATGGAACACATGATGAAAGTGATTAAATTGAACTTGTTAATTATTGGTACCATGTTATTATTTTGTTATCTTGTTATTAATTATGCACGTTTAGATACTATCAGTTTAGATTGGATATTTTTAGGCACTATTGGTGGCGGCCTACAGAGTTTTACTCACACCCTTCTCAGGCTTCCATTGTTTACTCGAGCAATCTTCATGGTTGTTGTTCAAGACAACTGAAAGGGAAAGACACTAGATGAGTGATTTTTGAATAGTATGTTTGTGGATGTGGGAACCATACACTAAATTAGGAATCACTTTTTGGTTTTTTCATTTATTCCTTATTTTTCTGTTTTCTTTACACATGCATTGTTTGATACGACATAACGAGTTTTTGTTTGTTTATAACCTTGTAACCAGATTTTTGAAACATACTTATGATGGATGTTCCTTTTTTATTCAATTAATTTATATAATATTTTATCTTTTATTTATTTCTATTGTGAAGAGGGTATGGTCTCCCTACATGTTTTATTAGACACTAAATACTAGTAATTAGCCCCTGTCATATAGGCGAGTGCACCTGAGGTCATGTGGTGACCTGGCTCTGGCACTAAATATAGTCGATATCTGGTTGGTGATGCAACAATGTTTTTTCTTATCTTGGTGTGATGTGGTCCTTATAATGGTTCTTTTTATAATGGTTTTGCATTCAAAGTATTGGGTATAAGACAACATGGTAAAGAGATAGTGTTGGTTATTCTACAATGTTTTATTCGATTCACCAACGACGGGAATTATAGTGGTATAGTACCATGTTAAACTCACATAAATTATGGATAGACTATATTTTTATTATTAGGTTAAGATTAGTTATTTGAAAATTTTAATTATTAACCATTTTTATTTTACATGATTTATGATGATTTCATTTCTTGAGATGGTAGTCATTTGATGCCACTTGATCCCGTTTGATGTCTATGGATTATTGAGTGTGGAGCCTAAGGAATATCTTGTTATTTAGGGTTATGTTCTAATGAAGTGATTAACTAACCATTATTTAAATGTAATTTATGATTATTTAGGGAAACATACATATTATATTTTATGAATTCTAGGATTATTACTATATTTTTGTATTTTGTAAAGAACCAATGTTTTAAATGAATTCTAAAATGTTGTGGAGATCTGCATTACTAATTCAATATCATGAAATATTTTTAATACTATATATCTAAAGGAAATTTAATTATGTCACTGTGTACCTTTATATGAATCATAGTTTCCATTTTTCTTATACATTACTTCTTATTATGTAAAAAAGAAACAATGTTATTTCTTGAACTAATTATTTGGGTTCATCCACATTTCAATGTTTTCCCTAATTTTTGGGTCCTGGACTAATGGAATAATAATTTTCCATTCATTACTTATAATTATTTTATGGTGGTCACATATTGGCAATTGTACAAGTTTAGAATATCATTTAGTTTTCATCTTTATGGTTTTATTTGATTTAATTTTGATGCATTTTGGATTTCTTTTTGGGTCAAACTTTTCATCATTAATACATTTTAGTCTCAACCTATAAGCTTCATTATCATATGAATAAACCATTTTTTACAAGTCATTATAACGATAAAATTTTAAATATTTCATAGAATCAATATATCTATGAAAAAAATAATAATTTGTTTACTTATTTATAGGTTTTTTCATGGGGATTTTTTTTAGATTCATGATGTCTCATAAGGACCACATGAGGCTTCCTTTTTGGAAACTACAGAAAACAATAGTTCACATGGTTAATTTTAGTTTCACACCTTGAAAAAAATTCAAAAATCAATCCTCAATATCATCATGAATTATTCATCTCACACAGTAAAAATTAATTATGTTGTGAAAGTGTCTTTCATAGTATGATTATTTATAATTAATTTACAATCATTCAATAAATAGTTATTCATGGAATGAATTCTTTCTACCCCATTTTAATTGATATTTTTTATGACTTTCACACTACATGAGATAAACAATTTAAGGGTCCTTGACTGTCTTCTTCAAAAAGCATGACTCCAAAAAAGTATAACCTTGGATTCTTATATCATTAATTATTCATCCATTGAGTTTCTTTATGTCTTAATGTTGTCTCTTCAATTTAAGATAAACTCACATATTATCCATTTTAATTTTGACATCTATTACCTAAGATGCCATCGTGTTAGAATCTAGGATCTAGGGGTTTTCATGACTAGGTTATATTGATGTATTAAATTTCATTTAGACCCCTCTTAGTTTTTTCAAAAAATTTGTGATATTTTGTGGTGGATTATAACCATATTAGGTAAAAGAGAAATGACTTGATTTAAGATTCCCATAAATCCACCATTAAGAAAAAATTTATGGATTCTTTTTCTTTACTTATTGTCTTTATATGACTCTATAATTTTACTTCTTATATTTGTGTAGCTATATCAAATTATAAATTATTTATAAATTTTTCATAAAGATAGTTATATGGGAATTTTATTTTAATTCTTCTTTAAATATATTTTAATATTTGATGCAATTTTGTTTTTTAATTTACTTAGCAAGTCGAATAATTGGTGGTTGTAGCTTCCAAATTCTATTGATATATATTTTTAAAATGATGAGAAAATTATTTTCTCAAATATAATATATTTTTGATACTTATTTTTGAATATTTTTTAGTCTTTTTAAATGGAATTTAGTATCTATGAAATACTTAATCCTGATTGGATTTTTCAGCACCAGATTGTAAATTTTATGGTTTTATGTAATAAAAAATACATAATATATAGACTTTAAAATGTAATAAGAATTATTGATTTGAAATTATATTTAGAAATTACAATGTATTGTCTTGTTTCATAAAATTGAATTGTCATATGATTATTTCTTTCATTATTTCTTCTTTTAGATTGCCATTTTTAATTATTTATATGTGTTTTGTTGAATCCCTAGAATTTGTTTTGAATGTAAAAAATGAATTAATGATTAAACATTCTAGAACGAATTTTTCTTCCCAATATTGAGGTGATTTAATGTTACATGGTTTATATAGATTGTGATTTATAAAATTTCTCTATGAAATTATTTTAATTTTGAACATGGTGCAACCGTGAGAGTAGGAAACCCTATGGGAACATTGGGAATAAGTAGGAATTCTTGGTCAATAAAAAATGGTATTTTGGCATCCATATAATGTTTATATATTGAAACAAGAAGTAAGTATTTTTAAGAAAATGGGACACATATTTTTAATAGCTAATCCCTATCCCTTGAATCAATGGATGGGAGCACCTACCATGTTATTATTCATTTTTCATTTGAGGTGTTTATATCCACCTAGTAAAAAATTAATATAACAAAGGACTTACAACCATGGTGTTAATTTTTATTATTAATTACATTTCCCAATGATTAGTGTTTTTGAATTTTTTTATATGCATGTTCTTTTCTGAATGTAATAGAATTGTCAGTTTTTATGTTATTTTTAATCATTGAAATTTTGATCTCATTAATTTATTTTAAAAGTATGTAAAATCTTCTACACCACCTAATTTATTAAAAATAATGAAGTTACTGTTCCATTGGATCACCTTTGATCCTATAGGGAAAATATATTCTCCAAAGTACATATATTTTTGGTATATGAAATTCAATACCATATTCTATAATGATTTTAGTGAAAAATATTTTTTATAATTTTTTGAATGTGTTTTTAAAAAAAATAAATCACATTTTTACATGGAAATAATATATTATTTTTGAAAATGGGATGTTTTAAGACAACTAATTATCACATTATTTATAAGGAAAAATATGAAAATCTATTTTTAACTTCAATTTGAATCTAGTATGTTATTGTTTTTCTTTTAAACGATTATGCATCATGTGGGTGAGTGGTCACCTACATAGCACCTTTTATAAAAAAAATGTAATTAAAGGATAAACATGAAGTTTTAATATAGTGGATTATCATGTTTCTAATTGTTCTATTATGGTATTTGTGTGTGCGGTAACACCTCACTTGAAAATAGAGACTAGTTATTAAGGGTAATTAGAAATTTCATTCGTGCCTTTTCATAAGATAAATCTAGTGTCCTTATTAGAGATGACCTGAGATGGTTCTTTTCAACATTGATCCTTTTGATAAAAAGAAGTTATCTATGTACCGTTGGGAAAATAATAATAATAGAGTAGCGATGTAGTGATCTATGATTGGAAAAAATATCATATGAAAGTGTGGTGTTATTATCAATATTTCCTATTAATTTTTTTATTCACCTAAGTAAAAATTTACATAGAGAAAGAGTATGATCCATTCAATGAAAAAGTGAAAAGGATAACATGAATTAAATGTTAAAATATATTAAAAATATAGCTTCCATGATTCACACCCCTTCGAGTGTTGAAAATATCCCATTGAGATTTGATAAAAATTTCATTCTTTTCAATCATAAGGATGTCAAATAATAAAAAAAACCTAACAAATTACCTATTTAACTCAATAATAAGGTTAAAATATGAAATATAAAGATGTTTTAGGAATACAATTCTAATAATATTTTCAAAATAATTTAATGGGGCTAAAATCAAAACATTCTCCCATATTAAGCCAAATTCATATTGTATGTCACTCTATGGGGTAAACCGTGTGGGAAATCTAACACATAAAACTCATTTTATTCTAGAGTAGAAAACTTCAATATCACTATTCCATATCATAAAATTTAAATATACCATTTTTCTAATATCTTGTACTAATAAATGTTGAAAATCCATTACGGTTAATTAAATTTCTAACATCAAGAGTTTTAATTAAATTTTAGCTTATTTAATATAAACGTTCTATATAAAATTATGATAAATACAAGAATATATTTATTTATAATATTATATATTTTATATTATTATCATCCTTTATTTTTACTGATAATGTAATACATAAGTACAAATAGAATCATTTATCAGATGATATTATATCAGGGAGGCTTTATATTTGAATCAATTCTAGGGTTCAATTAAAACTATCACATCTCTTTCTGATTCCTCCCATTTATCATTTGTCAAATATGATAAATAATCCCACAGATATCATTTAATGTGTGACATCCTTGATGAAAAATTATTTTTAAATTTTAATATTTTGATTCATAATCATTATTATCAAATATTTACAATAAAAATGACACATATTTACTTCAAACCACCCATTTTTATAATATAAATAACATATGTTACTTGAAATACATTTAAGTTGATTCAAAATATCATTATATATGCAATGGTTTTATTCAATATTTTATTTTGGGTCATTTTACAAAAAAAATTGAACTTTTCAAATTGAAATATTGTCATTATTTATAACTATATACTATTAAACATTATGCTACAATGTGTCATAAAAACTGAATTATACTATTTTAATATTTATGTAACAAATCTAAGTTACCTAATTACAAACACACACCATGAAATTTATTTAGAAATATAATTTATCTTATCTATATTTATATATCAAAAACTATTTTTTGTTAGGAAATTATAGTTATATATTTTCTATTAATTTTAGGAAACTGTATTATTAAAAACCACATCATTTATGAAATTATAATGGTATGGAGAATCCCTTAAAGGGAAGACATATTTATACATAATATTTCAATTTTTTTTTGTTTGAAACACATGCCCTAATTATTATGAAATAAAATTAATAAAAATCTTCTACCATTATTAAAATTCCATTTATCCTTACCTCCTATTTTACACATGTTATAAAACTAAATATTTCAGAATCCTTCCTTTTTGAAATCAATTCAATAATTTATTTTAAAAAAACATGTTTATAATAATAAAATCACCTAATAATATATTCAAAATGATATAAAATATATATCCCTTATAATTTTATGAATTATTGTAATCAATTTTATCTACCGCTTTAATATGACACCCATTTTCTTAATCCATATAATAATATCATTATGGAAACATTACAAATCCCTTATTTAGTTTTAATATTTTTTTAGATACTTACATTTTTTAAACAATAAATTAATATTATGTAGAGATAAGAATAAAAAAATTAGATTCTATAAAAATAATAAATTATGTGGGATCTCTATGATGTTTTCTACATGACATTAAATATTGTATTAAATTCATCATTGTGTAACTTTTTTTATATAATGGACACACTTCCCCTACATTCTCAGACCACCTTTTTAAATCAAATTCCCATAATTCCTACAAGACCCGCCAATAATACATTTTGGACATGAACATTAAACCAACTGTAAGGTCAATACTACATTGGATCTTGAAGATTCCATGTCCAGCTCAGTTATACATAACATATTGAATATTATATTCAATTCATTATTCAATAATAAATAATAATTTTTCTGGATCATTTTAAAAATGAGTGAATAAGGAAATCAATAGGCACATCGTGTATTAATAGTGGACCCAATCAATATAATATATTTAATTTTTAAATCATCATGAATAAATATTATCACATTAAAGTTACTTCGCACATTGTTTATTTAATTATTTTCCATCATAAATTCAATAAAATAATTATAATGGTTCATATAAAAAATCATGTCATAATTATTTAATATCATCACATGTTAAATACTATGAAATATTTTTTATCAAACACAAATTTGTTTCGCACTTATTTGAGATTGATTAACATACTTTAATTCAAATCAACAATGTTTAAAAATGAGATATTTTTGGTATCCTAAATTGATCCTTGAGGTTTTTCTTAATGATTATAATATAATTAAAACTATAATAGTTGTTTTTTTAAATGATGTTCTAGTTTCAATATAATTATACATATAATTTTGATAAATTTTCCACTGGTAAATTAATGAACCCTTTCAAATTTATATCACATCGTTTACTAAACAAGGATTTGATCATCACTATGAATTGTGTTTCAATAACTTTTTTTCACCACATATATATTTACAAAGATAATAATTTCAATAATTAGATATATGACTATTGGATAGTTCAGTGGATTGGTCCTTTACCAACACCGTTGTAATGATTGTCATGACAGTATTGTTAAGTGCACATAATCCTATTAAGGTATGAAACTATGTATAACCCAATTATGATTCTATATAAAAGTGAATAATCCTATAATGATCCCCAAAAAAGTATTTCCTTTCAAAAATCCGTCATTATCCTTACTTGGTATGACCATAAAATTTAGATGATTAAGTCATTGAAAATTGTTTTCTTCAAGTTGAATCTATCTTTCCAATGTCAACAATTTACATCTCAAAGTATTATCTTATCTATTGAAATTATAAATGAATTAATTTAATTATTTAATTTTTAATCACAAATTTTTATGTAAATTTAAAAACATAAATGTAATTTTTTTTGGGGGACATCTCACTTATCTATTTTAGAAGATCTATTAAGTCAAAAAATAAATAAGTTCCACATAATATTGTGGTGTACCTTATAAAATAAGTGTGATTTGATGTAAAATGATTTAATAAATGAGTTTTTATAGAGATAAAGTATTTTTTATATTTGAATCACGTTTTAGAATGATTTTTTTTAAAAAAATTGATATATTAATATCTCTTGTTCTTTAAAGTGATGAAAACCCTTGTTTAATGGGACTATCTGAATCTATTTCAATTGAATAAATTATTTTTAAAGTAAAATGATCCAATTATCAACATGTCGTGTTTATCATGTTTAATACATATATAAGGGGTGATTATACTATAGTTTTTTATATTGAATGAGACATAAAATTTAATACCATATAAATAATTATTATTGTTTACAATATATTTTTCCACAAGCATTTTTAGAAAACATGTTAATGTGTATGTTTATAACACACACACACATAATAGTTTCAATGGTTCATCAAAAATAAAACTATCCAGTAGCTTATAAATAAAAAACAATAGTATTGTATTCATACATACCGATCTTTATCAAAATAGTTAATTAGAATTTGAATTGTAATGTTGTAGACATATTCAAACATGTGTATAGTTATTATTCACATGTATAATTTTACTAGATCCAAACCAATAAAAATAAAAATTTTACCCAAAAAAAGTGAATCTGTTTTTTCAATTCATTAACATATCTATCATTTACTAAATCATCTCAAAAAAAATTTCTAGGGGAACACCAATACATTTTATTTGTATTGTTATTATACACATGGATAAACAGTTGAGTGACTCATCAATAAAAAAATATTGATTGAATTTTAAAAAAAAATATAAAGGAGGAGGAATTCATAGATTAGGATATGTGAAAATGTATATATTTTTTAATTTATCGACCTAGAATAAATATTTAATGTCATAACAGAGTAATATTATATGTAGGACGACCAATGGTTAAACAAATGTGTATGATCCACCAACAATAAATATGGGATATGATGGTGGTTTTTGTTATCCATAATGGTGATATTATCCACTATGTTTTATGTTAATCATGGAATACACAAGTGATATATAATAATTTTTTAGTCTATTAATGTGATGGTATGTGCTATGGTCTATAGTACTTGTCCCAAAAAAACATCAATCCAAGAACGTGAAATGTTATGTTGAATATTATGTTCTATTATAACGATATATATTGTAGGATGGCCTTTTATATTATCTACTTTGGAGAGGGGTTATGAATTCATTAGGAAAATTATAGGTTTTTGGATTAGGCACACATGATATTCAATCATAACCCAAGTTTGGTTAATAAGATCCCTTATATATTGGATTTGATTTTAAATTATACATGACAATGTATATAATAATATTTGATAAACTAGGCATATAATTTTTATCCAATAAATAAAAAACATATAGTTTAACCCTCATGTAACTTCAAATTCAATTTAGTAATCATAATACAAGGAGGAAAATGAGTGAACTAATAGATTCCATACTTATATTTTTCATTATTTTACTTTTTATATAAAATAACTACATGTAAAATATTTTTTTAGAATCCATATGTTTATTGTGTTAAGATAATATATACTTAACAATTATATTTAATGAAAAAAAAATTAACCCATTAAATTTAACACATGTGTTCCCCTTATATACATATCATAAATAATTTTCGAATTAATTACTACATTAAATGGTAATCGTAAATAAATGGTTGGACAAAATAAATTTTTATTGGGAGACACATATGATATTTTAATTATTGTTGTATAATTTATCATAATTAAGTTCATATGGCATGTGATATTATTAAAAATATTGGTATGGAATCATGAAAAACTGGTATAATAAATATATATGAAAATCATAAAATGTTGAATGTGAACTATAAGTAATAAATTTCAATCAAAATATAGAGATATAATCTCACACAGGATGAAAACACATGTATAATCATTTTATATTAAGATCACTTGTCATGGGAAACCAACAAGACCATTCTAAAGTAATGGACTTGGCTTATAATAATTGTCATATAATATAGGGGAATTGGTTCATTACTCATGTTCAATATGATAATTATTTATTACATTATGAATTTTAAATTTATTACGTAGAAATATATATATTTCAAGGCCCATGTATCCCAAAAAATATTCCATTTATATTCATACAACATAAATCTAAAAATAATCAGGAATCCATAAAATGGGATGGTGTAATTAAACCCTAGAGAAAATGGGATTTTTTACAATTTCAGTGTGATGAGGAAAACACATCTATAGAGTGAATGTGTGTGATAACATGAAATCATATCCCCATTTTAGAAAATATTGACATCAATTATCCCATGGACCATATTAGAATAATTTATCATCACAAATTAAAAATTATTTAGAGGAATAGTTTTTTAAGAATTTAAGATGTAATATAATTTTATATTTAATACACTACTATAAATGATATTAATTATATATAAATTGTTTAAAATTTAGGGTCATCATCAACAAAAATTAATTAAAAGAACATTAATATGGGAAATTTCATTGGAATATATAAAATTATAATATTAAAACGTGGTGGTAGAAATTGAAAATGAAAAAATATAAGAAGAGTGAAAGCAATTCACATCGCAAAATTATATATTACTCATCATAAATAGTTGGTTACATTAGAAGACCAGATAAATAGAGAAAATGATATATATATATATATATATAATATGTCTATGAATAAATATATAGAACCTGGATATTTAAGGGAAGGATTATATCCAAAACTAAAAATAATATGCTACTTACCGTTTCTTAACATTCAAAAAGACACTATAACCCAAGGTATAAAAAACATTGTGGTAAGAATAACCCATATTATGAAATTATTTAGTTTTATTTAAATTTTAATAAAAAAAGTATATTTATTAATTACATAGAAATCAATTATACTTAATTTATAATAGTTATCAAATTTTATTTCTTTTCATTCTTCGATGATGGTTTCAGCCATGAAGAATCAACTATAAATCAGTTTTCAAACTATCATATTCTTTAAAATAGTCATTTTACTATAATAATAATTCTTTTACTATTTATTAAAGAAAATTTTCATTCATGTTGATGCACATGAAATTTTTTTCGGTAGATGATAAATGTATCTATTATTTTAGATGATATATTGAAATATAATATATTTTTTTGAATCATGTGTTTAATTTTTTTGAATATAAATAAAAAATATATAATAGCAGAATAATTAATATAATATATCCCCATTATTTATAATTTTTATCATCCATGATTAAAATCAATAAAACAATATAATGTTGTGTAATATGGTGAAACTAACCAAAAAATCATGAAATAAAGAATGACTAACTAACCCTACAAAGTTATGTTGTCACAATATCATTTTTCTATAATTTATTTGAGATTAGTTATATTATATTTGATAAAAAAAATATTTATGATGGTTGAGTATATGATGATAGGCAAAAATAATAAATGAGAATAGTTTAAACTAATGAAATAACTTTTTTCTATTAATGAAGGATTTAAGGAAACAACTTGTTAATAAAACATATGAACATTATTTATGAATTTATAAGAATAAATTATACTCAATATATGATTAAAAACTGAAACATATCTACAAATGGTAATGGGTAATGATGTTATCCATTTATAAGTGAGTTTTAGTTCCTATTAAATTATGATAAAGGAATGTCATTTTTATATATAAGGTGTTTTATAAATAAATGAAAAAAGGACATAAATAAATTTATTAAATTGGTAAAGAATTTCTTAATCTTTTCTTACAAAATTTAAAAGGTATAAAATATTTTACTTCATTGACTATTATATAATGTATTTAAAAATAAAATTTTAAAAAATATTATTTCTCCAAAATAATTGACCCACTTACTTAATTTGAAAATAGTTATATTAAATGTGAAAATTATTTTAATAAATTTGAAATATATATGTGAAAATGTTCACATTTGAATTAAAATACATAATATTTTTTAAAAAATAATATTATAATAATAAACATTCCATATATATCTAATTTTTATATTTTTTTTAAATAAGTTACTAAGTATTAAATGAAGTATACTTTTTAAAAAAATGTAAAACCTAATATATCAAATTCACCATTCATATAAAATATGGGTATTTTCAAATTATGATTTTTTTTCCAAAATGGCTGTAGTTATCCCTAATTTCATTATATATATCCAACATCCATGTAATATTCATGTTATTATTTTCCATTCTAACATATAACCCTATATATTTACCTAAAGAAAATTAGATGCTTTTCTTCATTAATTCCTCAAAATATCTATTATATTTCCAATGTTATTAATATTGTTCTAACTAAAATGTTTTTATTTATTTATTAACACAAATTAATTATATTTATAATATAGGGTGTTTTAGTTCATGGAATATCATAGTTGGTTTTCAATCATGATAATACATACTGGTAAGTGATTTGAAAAATCTCCATCCCTGATAAATTTAGAAATGATATTTGTTTTTACTTATTGATAAAAACATATAGATATTTTTTATTTAACAGCTTAACAATGTGATGTATCATCTGTTGATCTTTAAAAATTTCAATGGAATATGTTGGTAAATTTATAAACATAATAAAAAATCTTTGGAAGAGAAATTAATTGATTTAATAAGGAAGAAGATTGTTTTGGAGGCCTAATTTTGAACTGATGAAATTATAGAATTTTTTTATTTCATTTAATATGTATCGATGGAAAATTGATTTAGTTGATTTTTTTACATTGCATGATTCATCATTATCTATCTATAAATTTATAATGTGGTTGATTTAATACCTCATACGTAATCCACAATGTATGTTATTAATTTATGTTGTCATTATATATGGTGTCTTAGATACTGTATTGTATATATAGTTGATCAAGACTAAGTCATATAGTTGGTCCATTTATAGTTTTGCCTATATTGTAATGATGATCTATGAAATTACATAATTTAATGATCTTATATAACTATATCTCATAATAAATCTTCGTGGTTGACATGCTGAACCTAATATTTATTAATATATTCTTGTTGTTTAGTGACACAATTTGATTATATGGATGATCAATATATGAATATTTCATCTAGTATATAAGGAAAAAAAGTAAATCAGCTGGGTAATAATATATGCTCCAAGAAATTTTATAATTTAAATAAATAAGTTTTTTCATAGTGATGTTGTGTTATTTGTTGTTTAAAAATAATTATCAATTATTTGACAAAACTTGAATCCCTAAACGATGAAGAACTATAGAGGGAGGAATTGGTGGATATTTACATGTTTTCAATGAAACTGGATGAGGATACATTTTCCAGACCCATAAATTAATTTCTTCATTCCATCATTGATATTTTTTAGATTTTTTTATAGAATAAATAAATCATATTTTATGCGAATAGTTTATTAAAAATAAATTTCAATGTCTTTTGATGTTTTAAATTGTGTTTAAATATATTGGTTTTTTGGATAATTTCAATGAAATGAAATGAATTATTCTTTTATCTGTTTTATTGATTAAAAATAATATATCACTTAGAATAGAAAATGATATAATATTGAGTCATAAAGTTATTTAAGATGATGATATTTGATTAAATTATTCTAATATTGAATGAGAATAAATTATATTTCTGATGATAAATTTCAAGCAAAATATTATTCTTTCATATATGATTAGTGAAAATCCATATTTAGAACATGAAAAACATATATCAATGGATATTTTATTTGCATATAAATATACACGTATCAAATAATAAAAGGTGTATAATGTTTTTAGAACATTCCTTCACAATGTGAGAATTTTGAGTTCTCAATACATCAATTTATCAATAATATGGGAGAAGATAATTTCTGAAACCATTAATAAATAACATGATCCTAAATTCAACTGAGTAGTTAATATGACTATGGATGATTCTAATATGTCAACATTTAGTGGGTTTCAAGATAAAAAATTTTAAAGAGTCTCATGAATGAGTAATATATAAAGATCTATAGATTATATGATTATGGAGAATGATCATTCTCTAGAGTTGATAATGTTACTCAAACAAAAAAATAGATATTTCCGTCACATTTTCTAAACATTATGAGAATAGATTTGGGTTTTCTAACTAGTAACCATTGAGGCTTTTGGTAGGGGTGTATAACCCACCATCAATGGTATGAAATTGGTATTTAAGACCAATAATAGTAGGATTTGTAACATCATTATATATATAGTTGTGAGAAGATTTTATTTGGATCGTATAACCAAATAATATTGTAACCACAATTAAATTCATAGATAATACATTAGAGGGTGTCCAATAAAAATGGAAATGAGTTGTACATTCACCTAATACTTATAATTAATATATCATTCTCTCCCAATTTAACATCAACTGCACATGAGGTAAATTTTTCAAATAATACCGAGTGGATAAATTAAATTAATAGGTTCTATATATTTATTTGAAAAATAGATAATTCATTAAATAAAAACATGTATCCACTCATGGGATTAATTCAACCTGAGGATTTATTATTGGAATCAAATATTGGTTGCATATAAAAACTGAAGGATAATAATGAACTGTGAAGAATATTATCTTAGTTAATAGTGGTCATTTTATCACATTTTATGTGATTAGTTATCAATGAAATAGTAATATTGTACTACCTTACATTGTTTTACATTGAATTGATGTTATAAATTCAATAATATGATAATTTGAACTCATTGTTAAAGCTGCATCCATGGATCAAGATGAGAATATATATATATATATATATATTGTTAGATTGTCATAATGAAAATTACACCATTATGTCCCAATCAATTTTTTTTTACACAATTACAATGAACCTTAAAATAACAATGAATATAATATAAAAATTAAAAAAACTATAATGGAATAATCTATGTCAATATGGATAAGAGAAAAATATATAAAATATAATTCAATGATATATAGATGTTCAATGATGGGGATTTTTATTAATACAGTACATGATCACAGTGATTTTTAGCAACATCTATGGATTTGGTTTAATGCTATGGGATTATTTCATTACATGAAAACTAAAAATGAATACTCCATATTGATTATATTTAAAAAATATCATCCTTGAAATAATGACTATATTTGAATATAAATGAGTTATAGAACATACTCATAAATATTGAGATGTGGAAAATTTAATCATTCACGATGAAAGGAAAAGTTGATTGGGATCTCGAGGGAATTTAAAAAGTAAAATATAATGATGAATTATTTTAAAGAAAAAATAGATCTAGATATAATGGGTAATTAATATATAATTGACATCGTTTTCCAAATAGGAAGATCTCTAGAAAAGGGTGTGTGGAATTGTAATGGAAATCTACAATGAAAATTTTGAAATATCGATCTCATGGGAAACCTTTTCAATGATTGTTCAATGACCAAGACTCCCAACTCTAATTCAAAATTAGTTAGTGATAATCATAAAATATTGAAAAATGTACATGAATAAGATGAATCCTTCTACTAAAAAGAATGATATTTGATGATTCAACATGATAAATTTAAATCATCATCATATTGTTGTGTGGATAATATGGTTAATATGTTTTTTAAATTTGAAAAATTATTTCAGTCATCAATCATTAACAATGATTAAGAAATTAATTGGATATAATGAGAGAAAAAACAAGAATATAAGAATCTATTTATGAGTGTAAAGATTTCCAGAATGAACAAAGTGATAATAGAGTAAAATATATCTTCTGAAAAATAAAAATATCTAATCTGGAAGGTAGTATCCTTTGTCAATGAGATAAAAAAACAAAGTAAATGGTATAAGAGAAATAAATATTATATTATATATTAATGAAAATTTTACTATAAGGGAATAATAATTATATTATATATAATAAATATGTCCTATTATTCAAAATTTGGTGAATTGGATGAGAGAATATATTTTAACCTCCACTGAGATTAAATAAGTTCCTTATAATGTTTATGGGATTAAGGGATTTGATAATTATTAATAATATATACCTATTTTTATCCCATTTTAAATTATTTATTTCTAAAAATATAATTGAAAAAAAAATAAAGAACCTATTTGGACATAATGGAGTCTCGAGTGACACTCACCCACTTCCAAAGATTAAATGACACTAAGGAGGAAACCTCTCCTTAAGGGAAAAATGCTAAAGGTCATGAAATGCATCCCTACAAAAATTACTGATAGATTAAACATAAAAATTAAAGATTAAATTTCATAGGGTTCTTTATGGTGTGTGAAAAATTTTGGGACAAAACATATTTTTTTAGAATGAAATTTCATTATTGGGGGAAAGGAAATAACCATTTAGTAAAAAATGACAGCTAATTTGAAATGGAATCAATTTTTTCCTCGAACATCACTGATTATAACAAATAATAATGGATTTAAAATTTGAAAAGATATGCATTGGGGTTGTGGAGCATTTTTTTGTAAACTATGGTTTTCATGAGTAGACCCCCTTGAATTATTTCATGTGATTAAATGAGGTATTCATGTAATTATATTTCAAAATAATCTAATAATATATTGAGAGACATGTTTATAATAAATTCTCAATGACTTTTTAAGGTATAAAAATTAGGGTAGTCCTAAATGAGATTCAATGATAAATGATTTAATGTGATGATGGTCATGATGTTAAAAATTCACAGTGATTCATCTATAAGTAGTGACTCAAAAATCCATTGAAATTTTATGATGGATGAAAATGATATAATGTATTGTTTCATTATTCTTCTTTAAAATTAATAATAATTGAGCATGTCAAAGAAGGTATAATAAAATTTGGTTTCTATGAATTGTGGAGGATAAATATAACTACAAAAAATTAGAAGATGAAGGGAAAATTGAAAAAAAATTATTAGTAGAGATTCAAAATAAGAAGGTTAATATTATGAAACCATCAAAATATAACAATGAAAAGTCTAGTAAATGTTTTTTTTAAAAAAATATTAGCATAAATTTTTATTGTATTTGAACTAAGAGGTCCCAACATATTTCATATTATTTTTATTTATTTATACTAAATTGAATGGAATTAAAGGAATTAAATTATTTTTTTCACACTTGACTCCAGGGATGTAATTATTTATAGAATATTTTATCATTCATGGAAGAATGTTGTTATTATATCTCTTTAGGATCAATGAAATTATGATAGAGTTGTCAATATATTACACAATATATAAATCTAGGAAATTTGAATCACCCCAAGAAACCTTGAATTTAATATATCAAATTCACACTCAAATTCCATATTTTTGAATATGTTTAATGATCATATTAATAGGCGTTTTGGATGTATAAGGATGACATAAATGGGGTTTCATATTATTTTCACATGAAATAATTTCATAATTTATTGAACTAAATTACCTATAATTTTTTTTCTCTATATCTGTGATAAATTGAACATAAAATGAGTTGTGGTATCAGTATAAATATAAATTTTTTTATGGAAAATATTTTTATCCTTAGTTATGTTCTACCTTTCCAAAAATGGGTTTTCCTATACACACATACAATTTATTAGATAATGAATATTTCTTAAGTATATTATATTTTAACTTATTTCCCAAAATTTTCTAAATGAGAAATTCATATTTGAAAAATAGTGGATATTTTTAGATTTGGAAGAAAGTAAATTTGGAGAGAATACTTGAACAAATTACATTTTAATTAATTGAAAAAACATGTCTGAAATAGATGTTTAAATAATTGATATGTGATATTTTAAGAGTTATTTACATTTAAAATAAAGTGTGATATTGTCAAATGAAATAGTGGTGTGTGGTCAATTAGAATGTGATAACCTTCTTGATAATATATATATATGTCCATATATTGCGTAATTGTTTCCCATAAAAAATGAGAAATGATATTTGTTTCTACTTCTTGAATACCTTATCTCTATTGATTTTATGTAGTATCTTTTGAATTTGATTATTGATGTCATAATATTCATGGATATTAAAAACATGTGTTCATGGATATAGATAAAAAATCATTAACATATTGGAAGTTGTTTTATGTTGATTAGAGAAATATTTATATGGTTAGAAGGGGCCTAGGTTTGAGGTGAAGGATTTCAGGATTTTCTCGTCTGTTATTGATTTTCATGATCATTATATTGTTAAAAAACATTTATATCTAAATTAGACATCAAATACCCACACTCTATATCATGAATATGATATTAATTGATTCTATTCATGTGTTCTAATTGAAAAAATTATTCCAAGAAAAAATTAGTGGAGGAAATATCGATGTAGGATAGAGAGAATATAGGGTAACTATATACTATGTAAAAAACATATTATTATAAAAATTTTATTTAATGAGGAAATTATTTTTTTATAATGTGAGTTCTTATTATTATTTTTTAAAATGTTATGATTGTTATTTTAATATAATCCTATTAATTAATAAATTAAGAAAAATATAAGGAATAAGTTATTTAACAAGGGTTGATTTCCAAGACATGTGACAAGGATCCAATTTGTGGAATGAATCATTATTTTATACATGAATACATTTATAATATCCTCAGAAATTCACTCTCAGGTTCAGTGATGAGAGCATTAACATTACATTTCCACATCTGATACTAATGAAGGTAAAACAATTTTTTCTTTCCAAAACATAAGTCATCAAAAGGAAATGATGGATCAATTAAATTTTCAATGAATTTTAGGTTTACAATTTTAGAGAATTATGAATAACTATTATATAAACAATACCAATGTCTTTAAATTATCAATTCTTCAACTTAACATGTATTGTGTTATTTCACGTTATGGTATCGTCGTAATCCAAATGAATTCCTTAAATACATAATCTATTTAACTTTATTCATTGAAACATGGTGAGTAAGAAACCTAATAATGGTAACCTCAAATTATCAGTATGGGGAAACATAAAAATTATCAACTGATTGTCATCATGGAGAATAAGATTATAATATAGGAATGATGACATTATAAAAGTGCATGAGCATAACATAAGAATATTCATAACCAAAAATACCAAGATAATAAAACATGAAAACATGGAATAATGATTTCACAAATCCAAAAATCATTAGAATCAATAATCATGTTCCATATTATATCAATTTGGAACAAATGAAATATTTATAACCATTTAAATCATGAATAAAATGTGTCGATGTCTTGAAAACATTATCTTCATAACCCAAAATAAATATGTGTTTTATATAAATTAAGACCAGTCAAATCCATAGGATAAACCATCTGAAACATCCCCCATTTTTTTAATAATTTGTTGAACATTACCCATTTTATTAAAATACAATATGGTCACACCAATTATATAAGATATATCAGGCTCACCAAGAACCATCTATATATAACAATTATATAAATTATATCATTATCAATATGTATTATCTAGGAAAACCCACTATATAAGCTCTATTGGATTCCCAATTGATCATCAATAATTTATATATACTATAAATGAATAAAATATTTTGTATATTTCTCTTTTTAACATAATTATAATCATTATTCAGTTTTTTCGTGACTCCCAAGTGGAAAAAAATTCACGTCCATGTCATAATCAATCTAGTGAAAGAAAACGGATGGTATCAATTCCACATATCCCTAGTGGTGTGTATGTATCACCGAGGATTATTATCATTAAATCCTCGAAATACCATTAAAATAATTACTAATATCTGGATGGAAATAACCTTTTCACATTGATTAACGTCAAATAATTTCATCTAAAATGGAAAATGATTTTTATAGATCCCCTAGAACATTTTTTCTGTAAAATACCATTTCCATTTTGAACAAGCATATTAAAAATAGTAAATTATATTAATAATTAATGAAAATATTTTCTTCCAAAATATCATTGGAATCTTAATAAGAATATTTAAAACATCGAGTGCTCATGATAGTTGAAACTTATGTTCATGTTTTATATGTTATAGAAAAGTATTCCTTTCCTATTTTTGTAATAAAATTAAAAATGTACCCTGTTTGGAAAAAATATGAATACTCCATTTAAAAAATTTCTAAAAAAATCCAATTATGATAATAATTAATTTAATAATTCCTATTAAAATATCTAAAAAAATTGAAATAATTATATGAAACTTAATGATTCATGATCTAAAAGAAAATAAAAAATTATATGACCTAAAAATTTAATTCTATATGTTTATTTAATAAATATTTTAGAAAATAGATATTAAAATGTTAAAAATATTTAAAAACAGAGGTTAATAAAAGATATGTGGTTTAGGAAAATATGTTAACAGAATTTCCTCTATCAGGACCATGAATATTAAGAATAACTAAAGAGTTGAGATTGTAATATAAATCCTTTTCCATATTATTAACTCTTCAATAATAATATTCATGAATGAATAACATAAAATCATACATTCAATATAATTAAAATATGGGGTTTCAGGACATAACATGTCAAAGGGTAGTATATAGACCACAAAAATTAATATAGGTGCATATCTTAAATGTATTTCTCAATGAAGGAGATGTTCAGATGAATGAACATTTCAAAATTATTACTATGGAAATTGGAAATTAATAAGTGAATTTATTATGTGTATCACAAGTGAAACAATATAAAATTATATAAAATACAATATAATTAAATAAAAATTGATTATTAACATAATCATGCTATAATAATATTAATTATGATGTAATATAATCCAACAAAAAGAAATATAGTTATGAAATTATTTTCCACATGGAGAATTTAAATTCAATTCGAGTTGAATGTTATAATTAAAATAGAAAAACAAAATAATGGGTTATTTGAATGAATCATGTTATTATATTTAAAGGGAAATTATATACACCACATAATAAAAACAAGTGATTAATATGGTATATGTCTCATATAAATAGAAAGTGGGACCAAAAACCCTTAACTATAGTCCTATATATTGAATATCCTATGATTATTTTTTTAAAAAATGAAATAAAGTATTATTTTTTTTAAGAATCATTTTTAGGTTTTATACCTTATAATTAATCAATTAGTTTTTTATTCTTCTTAATTACATAATCAAATATATATTTAGTTTACTCCATGTCGGGTGCTTTGAAGATGTCTGGTTCATTATTTTCAAACAACAGTAGTGTGTTCTCTATGGTAAAAGTGGTTATATATTCCACATATACAAAATAATAATCATTAAAAATATATATTAATTGTACAAAAATTACATTTTTGAAACAATTTATTCATGGTGGCTCGAAAATATAAACTACATACAATCACATATATGATATGTTGTCTGTAAGCATGAGTAATGATTCAATTTTTCAATGAACATTATGGAATGTAGGACTATATTATTTCACCTTTAGAAATGATCAAAATTTAATAAATTCTAAATTATTTCATAAAATATTCTTTAATATATAATTCATGTGATTTATTGATTAAAAAATAGTCGCGTCATATTGTTGAGGATGTAGTCCTCACTTGTGCACGAACGATGCCATCATTTTTCATTTAAAGAAAGAAAATGTTATAGTATGTTCTCATAATGATCAAATTTTCATTAATATAATAATTATTTAATTTATATCACATTTACTAATTTAATTTATCCTTATTACCTTCCATGTAAATAGATAGTGAAAAACGAATCACATTGCTTTGAAAGGTGGTAGTCTCTCTTATACACTTAGGACATTATTGTTTAGCCTAGGGAGTGGAAAGTAAGATTTGTTTTGAGATATGATAACTCCATAAGTTTTAATATTTTTTTATATATTATATTTATAGTTAAAATAAATTATTATGTCATGTTTTGAAAGGATTTTATGGAAAAAATGACATCGGTTTGTGGGGTAATCGTCATCTACATAGAACAATGTTGATTTTGTATCCCATTTGATGGAATGAAATATATATTTATGTTATTAATTTGATATAATAATATATAAATATATTTTCGATAATTTTTTTATTATATATTCACAAAAAATTGATTAGTTTTTAGGTATAAGATGAAATAAAATAAAAACAGTCATTTATGTATGATACCTCTTCATCAGAAAAAATTCATAGTTTAGCACCAACATACATATTATGATAGTTATATAATCCAAAAAGAATTATTATATCATGTTGGTATTGATTTATAGATGTCATTTGTGTGTTTCATGGTATTGAAAAAAGTTTTTAATGTTTGATGTGCAGAGGATCGAGGTCAGCCTTTTATAAGTGATGAGAAAGGAAATCATTCAGTTTTTTCAAGGAAAAAATTTATACCCACGTTATTGACTTGATAAAGGATATTAAATGGACCATTATTGAACCTCATAGAATTTAAATTAGAAATATTTACATCTAATATATTTAATACAAGTTTTTAGGTTAATTTATACATTACATATTAGACTAACCCTTGGTAAACTTCTTTTCCTCTTAACCATAATTATTTATTTTTACTATTTAAACTATAAATTCATGTCTAAATTAGGTTAAACATATTATATGATATAAATTACAGTCATTCCGAATATATATTTAAATTTACAAAAAAAATATTTGATCTAAAAAATTTAATTCAAATTAAAACATTTATATGTGATGAAAAAATGTTTTTTCAAGAAGTGTATTTTTCAAGAGAAAATGATTTTACATTAACTGTAGGACAAATAATATTAAATATATAAATCTAAAATAATATTTACAAGTAATTTATATATAAATTTAATTTTAATAATGATTTTATTTAGTTTTAATAAATTAAAAAATACGTAAAATATTCCTTTTAAATATTTATTCAGAATAATCTTATTTTTAAACCCAAAAATAGATTTATAATAAAATAAAATATAAATATTACTAAAATGTAATTTTAACAAATCGATATTACAAAATATTAATTTTTATTCAATAAATCAAATTACAAACATAATGGTACATTTAAAATACTTAATTTATTGATAATAAATGATAATTTTATAAACAAATTATGTGTTTTTCTATTCATTGAAAAATCAATATATTCTAAAAAAACATAAAAATTCACCCAAATTTTAAAATTATATTACAATTAAGAACTGAATTTCATTTTATCAAATAAATTTTCTAAATTTTTCCAAATTTAATTATAGTAATTTACCAATAATATTATTAAATAGCATTTTTATGAAAATAATGTTTTTGCAGAATAAAATTACATTACTTTAAAGTGATTGATTACTTACTAAGAATTTTTAAATAATTTATATTTGTTAGGAAATTAATATATATATATATATATTACATAAATTGTTTAATACTATTCATCCCTTCAAAAATAAAATCTAGGTTATAACGTTTATATATTTTACTGTTAGTTTAAGATGAGTGGTGAATATTGAATATTCTATCAATCATAGTTGAATATTATAAGTTCTTAGTGCATTACTGTAACATCCCAGGAAAATGAAGAATATGACATATTTAATATTTATTAATATTTGAGAATTAAATAATAATTTTACTTTAAAAAGGGTTCTATGTTCGATAGCGTACCCGATACGCAACAACGAGTTTTTTGGAATCTTACATTGCACACTAATAATATAATATTATTATTTTAAATGGTAGTTAACTCCTAGCCATTTTATTAGAGGTAATGAATGAAACTAATTAAAATATGATAATATGTGATTGTTAAATGTATTTACATTATCCAATAATAAGTTAGAGGCTTAAAAAGTGAATAAATCAAATTTTAAGGATAATTAACATTAAAAGGCCGATTTATCACCTTTTAATGGTGATCCCTATTTAAATATTCATTGATAAATTAAATAAATTTTAATTGACCAAATAAAATCTTTCTTCATAATGGGGACAACAAAGTTTACTTTGTGTAAAATTTTGGAATTTTTCAGATAAAGTTCATTTTTTAATGAATAGTAAAAAATATTGTATTTTAATTCAAAAGTTCCATTTAATGTAATTTATTTATATAGTTATATAATATTTTTAATTGGTTTTAAATTGTAATTATAATATATTTTAACCATTTAATCCACGGTTTGTCATTGAAATAAATTTCACTTTGAAATTGGACAGAAACAAGCATCAATCTTTAGATAGTTATTGTTTTTCAAAAACACGCTATTTGTTTTGATAACGGGAATTAATTTCAAAATTAATGAAATCCACTTATATGTATTTAATTTTTTAAAATATACATAAATTTTAAATTTAGAATTTCAAATAATGATTAGTCTGAATTTGTGGTATTTTTCTGAAAAAACAACAATTTTTGATGAATAGTGAGACCACTTAGTGGTAGTAAAAAAGTGGAATTTTTCATTTAAATGAAATTTTACTACATATGTGAATTGAATTTAAAAAATACGACATACATGGTTGTTATCAAGATGTTAAATTTTGTTCAATAAGATGAAAATGATTTTTGGAAAATAGTAACTTTTGACTTATTTACCGTGGTTAAAGGTAAATAGGGTAATTCAAGGTAAAAAGAATATTATAATAATTCAAAATTACCTTAAAATTTGTCCAAACATTATTCGTTGAGTCATTAAAGACCATGGGAATCTTTGGGTTGATTGTGGGACCCCATTGAGCCACATGGGAGTGAAAATGACAATTTAGATTAATTAATTTAATGTGAAGACAAAATTGACATTAACAAATATCTTTTAGTAATTAAATATTTATATAGTGTTATATAAGTCTTATTTTCGACTATAAATATTCATTGGAAGTATAAAAAGATTTCCTAGATGGTAGTATTTATTTATAATTTTTAGAATATAATAAATTAAATTATTTAGGACACAATAATGATGCAGTATTAACCTCATTAATAAATGATTAAAATAAATAAGATTATAATGATTAAAATTTTATCCAAAACATGTCCAATTATGATTTGATTATTTTACATAGAATATAAGTTATATTATCTTTGACCTTAATGATTTTTGGACCATTAGAAACAGAATATCAATATATAATAAAATAATGTTTTCACACTTTCCTAAAGAGCCCCTCCTCCCCCTTATAAAAGGAGACCATTTATATCCAATTTCTCACACATATAAATCCATTTGGTTCTCCAAACTCTACCCAATTAATATTCCTACATCCCTATCCTCTTACTAGAAGCCTTACCATAGTCATAAGCCACTTCAAGAAGTCCTTTTGTTCAAACCGAAGGGAGTTACCCAAATTAAAGGTAACAGTTTCTGTTAAATTGTTTTCTTTTATTTTACTTCTCAAACACCAAAAATATTTTTCTTTAATTTCCTTTTTAAAAACTAAAATATCCTAAATATACTAGGATTTATTTATGAGAAGGATTATAACTACACTTACACACACCTCCATCTAATGGATGAAGAACAAAATGTTTCTATGGATGACAAACTAAGGCCTCATGAAACGATGATTGTTCAATTATATCTTACCGCCTCTCATGATGGACATTATGATGGAACTATATTTATATATGATAAATATTATGTTTATTATTTCCTTATGCTTCTGTAATTCTCAATAATATCAAGCCTTTATGGTTTCCATAGTGGGTAAATACGATAATCTCATTTGAGGAAGTGCGGACTACCGCCCCTTAAAAGTGATGTGACTCGTTAATGACTTATGTGGGATGTATATAGGATAGAGTTAATGATATTATATATGATATTATACTGTAATTATAATAAAATTGTATAATTATGTCTTAATTCCATTAAAATAAGAAATACAAATGAAAGTAGCGTTCATGCGTATGTACGGCTTACCATCTCCATGAACCGTCCATTTAATTTCTTACATCCAAATGTTATGTAATATTATAAATAAATTTATATACTATATATATATGACATATATTATAACTAAATCATGATTACAATTTTTGATATAATGGACTATTGACCACATATACAACATGTAATTATAAGAAGTCCATTTTTGACTCAAGTACCAAATATCGACAAAACGAATGTTATTAACTTAAATGGTTACATAATGTTTATAACATGGTAATAATTGATATAAAAGGAATAATAAAAATGAAAAATGTTCTTAATCAATTATAAATTAACTTTATTTTATTATTCAGGATGTTAAAGAACGATCGAGTTAAGTCGGACACGAGGTAAGGGACTTCGTCTCAATATCCTTTCATTAAGGCATTTTTAGTTTTATACATGACTTTATTTTATACGGTGTACTAACCACTTTTACTTTTCATTTTTTTCAAAGGGAATATTTTTATACAAAGCGTTTTACTAAAAGAAAAAAGGAATGTTTTTTTAACATAAGCGGTGACAACGACCTTTCAGCCGTTGCGAGTATTATTTGATCTTTGGTTTCCTTAAAAAGCAGGAATTATTTTAAAAGGAAAAAATAAATACCATATACTCTTTTTACGTATTTCAGTATTGAAGATGATTTTGAAAATGGATTTATTTTTTCAATATCTTCAAATGATATTAGGTTATTTCAATGTGGAAATTTTTTCTTTCCTTTAATCTTATATTATGTGTTATGATCATGTTATGGTTCTTGGGCATTTTTTACGTATTCGGGTGGTTCCATGATAAACCTATGGTGGGTGAGCCAGAGATAGCTCTCCAATGCATTGGGTAACATGACGGAGGTAAACTTGAATGTTTCTCCTAAGAGATTTGGGAAATATACTGTGATGGGTATTCCAATGTAACTCCCTATGTAGTTGTGATAGCTACACTGTAAGTATGATATGGATGCCACAAGTTACCTTTATGATTTATTATTTATATGTGTCTTTCATAAATATTAGGATTTCATGAGGTAAGTAAAATAATTCATGTTTTGTATGTATTTATGAACAAATGATTTCATTCTTTGTTTTATAACCCTTACTGAGCTTTTTATGCTCATCCCAAGTTTTGAAATGTTTTCAAGGGACTTAATGTTGAATAGGGACAAGGATGAGATCAAGGAAAAGTCATGCTATCTTAAACATGGAACTAGACATGAATAATTTTTTCAAGAGTTTTATTTTATGAAAAAAATGGAAACATTGTAGATGTTTCTACCTTGTAATATTTTGAGATGTAATAGTTATGACTTAATTATATAAAACTCTAAACCTGAAAAGATCCTCAAAGTGAATTATTAATTTAATTCAATATTATGTAATGTTTATGGTCGGGTCCTTATAGTTGGAATCATAGGTTGGTTTAGATAACTTTATGAGTTAGGGTGTTGTTAAATAAATTTCTATAAAGTAATTTATGTTAATATTGAAATAATATAGCATTTACAGATTACCATGTTGCTTTGCCTAAGATATTTCTTTATTCAAAATGGTTCTTCGTAGAGGAAACATGGCAGCTATGTTGGGAAAACATGAGGAGAAAGACTACCTTCCAAATTAGAAACCTGAGATGGTCGGAATCAGAACTGAATTGTTTGTTGTAGTGATGGCACAGTTGACTCAGGCAATAAACAGTGGTGGTATCCATGTACAAGATCAGCTCGATCAAATACAGAGGAACCTGTCAGTAGTGGAGAATTTCATGAGGCAACATCCCCCATCATTCATGGAATCATCTGACCCTATTCTAGCTGGATGGTGGATTAAATCACTAGATAAGATTTTTGATGTCATGGGTTGTTAAGAACCTCAAAAGGTTACTCTTGTTGTTTACCATTTTGAAGGTGATGCTGAAGTGGTGGTCGATGGTGAAAAATATCAGGGATATTGAGGAAATTGATGCTCTCGATTGGGATGAATTCAAGGTATGTTTCTTGAGAAATAGTTTCCTAGGGTGGTTCGTGTTAGAATGAAAAAACAATTCCTAGAATTGAGGCAGGAGGATGACTCAATGAATGCTTATTAAGAAAAATTCACTCAATTGGAAAGGTATACTCCAAATATCATACGAGATCTTGATAGTAAAATCAACCATTTTTACTCAGGATTGAAGCCAATGTGTCGAAGGGATTTAGATTCTCGTGAGTTCAAAGGTTATGAAAAACTTGTTTGTTGTGTGGAGAAGGTGGAAATTGAGTTTGCTGATGATTAGGTATTCTTTGACAAACTACAGAATAAGAGGTCGAGGTGGAAAGCGAAAGGGAATAACTCTTCAAAAATGACTGATGGTAAGAAACTTATGTTTACAGTTTGTGAAAATTGTGGTAAAAAGCATGCTGGGGATTGTCTTTTAAATTTTGTTAAGTGCTACCAATGTGGTAAAATTGGGTATAAGGCTCGTAATTGCACTGAAAAAGATCAGGGTAATAGTAGGAAGAAATCTGATTTACAGTCAGTAAAATATTTTAAGTGCAATAAAATGGGTCATTATACAAATGAGTGTCCAACAAATATCTCAACCAATGGATATCAGCTAGACTTCAAGGAGAAAGGGGTGGAAAAATCCATTGCAACATCTTCAGCGGATGTTGGACCCTCAAATAAAGTTGTACCAGGTACACTATTTGATTGTTCATATTATGCCAATGTGTTGTTTGATTCCGGGTCCACACACTCTATAATTTCAAAGAAGTTTTCTAGTAAATTGGGAATTCCATATCATGATACGAATACTAAACATACGGTAAAAACACCTGGAGGAAATGTTGAGACAAAAAGAAAACATAAGAACATTCCTGTCCTTGTGTGCGGAAAGAATCTACCTGAAAACCGTATTGGTTTGCCTCTAGTAGAGTTTGATGTTATATTGGGTATCGATTGGATTTCTGTTTATCATGCTAAGATTGACTGCAGAGCTAAAGATCTTTCTTTTCAGAATGATTTTCAGTTTGTGTACAAGAATGAACCCTTTCTTTTGATAACATATCATGAAGTTGAAAAACTGGTAAAAGATGTAAATGAATGTTACCTCACACATATTATTGAAAACAAAGGAACTCTGCAGATTAATGATGTTCCAGTGGTAAATGAGTCTTTTGATGTTTTTCCTGATGAGTTGACTGGTATTATACCTAATCCGAAAGTTGAATTTATTTTTGACTTAGTTCCTGATGCTAAACCAATTTCAAAACCCCCTTATCGAATGGCTCAAATTGAACTTTTAGAGTTAGAGAAGCAATTGGAAGAGTTATTAGATAATGTTTACATTCGAGCTAGCACATCACCATGGGGTGCTCCTGTCTTGTTTGTTAAAAAGAAAGATGGTTCAATGAGACTTTTCATTGATTATAGAGCATTAAATAACATCATTATTAAGAATAAGTATCCTTTGCCTCTTATCGATGATTTGTTTGATCATCTCTAGGGAGATCAGTATTTTTCAAATATTGAATTGAGGTCGGGGTACCATCAGTTGAATGTAAAGGAAGAAGATGTTCCAAAGACTCTATTTAGTACTAGATATGGAAATTATGAATATGTAGTTATGCCTTTTGGGTTAAGAAATTCACCTACTGTATTCATGGATCTTATGAATAGAATTTTCCGTGATTTTTTGGATATGTTTGTGGTTGTGTTCATTGATGATATTTTGGTTTATTCCAAAAGTAATGAGGAACATGAAAGTTGTTTAAGGGTTGTCTGGAAAAACATAACTGAAAAAAAACTATTTGGTAAATTCAGAAAGTGTGAGTTTTGGTTACAAAAATTTTCATTCCTTGGCCACATTGTTTCAAAAAATGAAATAACTGTTGATCCTACTAAAACAAAAGTTGATGAAGAATGGCCAAGACCCACAAATATAACCGAGATTACTAGCTTTCTTGGTTTAGTAGCTTATTTCTGGAGGTTTGTTTAAAATCTTTCATGGTTATCTAGTCCAATGACTAAGTTAAATCGAAAAGGTGTTATGTTCATCTGTACAAAATAATGTGATAATTGTTTTTAGGAATTGAATAGAATATTGGTGAATGCTTCAGTTTTGGTACTGCCTTCCAGAAATAGTGAGTTTGTTATCTACAGTGCTGCTTCATTGAAAGGAATAGGTTGTGTCCTAATGCAAAATGATCAGTTAATTGCTTATGCTTCATGTCAGTTAAAACCACCTGTGTTAAATTACCCAACACATGATTTGGAATTAGCTGTTGTTGTTTTTGCTTTAAAAATTTTGAGGCATCATTTGTATGGAGTGAAGTTTGAAATATATACTAATCACAAAATATTGAAGTATGTATTCACTCAAAAATAATTGAACATGAGATAGATGAGATGGTTGGAATTAATCAAGGATTATGATTTCACAATCCTTTATCATCTGGGGAAAGCAAATACATTTGCTGATGCTCTGAGTCAAAAAAGTAATACTTCATTAACCATGTTATTTTTGGAACGAGATCCTTTGGTTTTTGATTTGATGAACATTGGCATAGAATTTTTTGTTGTAGGAAATTATTCTTTTTTGTTTCATGTGTCAGTGAAATCATCTCTATCAGACAGAATTATGCAAGAACAGAATGACGACAGTAAGTTGCAGAAAAAAGTTGTGTTGTTTCATAAGGGTATGTTCCTTGATTTTGATGTTGATAATGATTGTGTTTTGAGTTTTGGAAATATAATATGTGTGCCTTGTGATTCATAGTTGAAGAATGAGTTGTTATGTGAAGCTCATAGTTCTCCGTTTTTAGTTCATCCTGGCATTACTATGATGTACAGAGATCTTCAAGAGTATTACTGGTGGGATGGAATGAAAAAAGATATTGCTAATTTTACTGTGAAGTGTTTGACATTGTTGTGGGATTACCAAAGACATCTTGAGGTAATAATGCAATCTGGGTTATAGTTCACTGATTGACTAAATCTGCTCATTTCCTTCCTATTAGAGATAATTTATCTCTAGATCAACATCCTCGATTGTATGTTAAAGAGATAGTCAGGTTTCATGGAGTTCTCATCTCCATTGTATCCTATCTTGATCCCAGGTTTACTTCTATATTTTGGAAAGGCCTTCAGAAGTCATTGGGTACTGAATTTATCTTTAGTAAAATTTTCATCCTCCATCAGATAGGAAATTAGAACAAAAAATTCAGACATTGGAGGACTTGTTACGTGCTTGATCGATGGATTATCAGGTAAGTTGGGACCAACATCTTTCTTTGGTTGAATTTTCATATAATAACAGTTTTCATTCCAGTATACATATGGATCCATTTGAGACATTATATGGAAAGCATTGTTGAACTTCAGCTTTTTGAAATGAAGTAGGTGAAAGGAAGCTGATTGGACCATAATTGGTAGAAGAGTTGGCAGAGAAAGTTCATTTGATTTAAAAGCACATGAGAATAGCTCAGAGCAGACAGAAAATTTATACAGATAACCAGATGAAGGATCTTTCCTTTGAGGTAGGAGATCATGTCTTTCTCAAAGTTTCTCCATGGAAAAGTGTGATGCGTTTTGGTAAGAAGGGAAAGTTGAGTCCGAGGTTCATTGGACCTTATTAAAATTATGGAGAAATTTGGATCAGTTGCGTATGGAGTGCCTTTACCTCCAAGTTCATACCAGGCATACAATGTGTTTCATTTTTTGATGTTGAGAAAGTATATGCTAGATCAATCTCATGTTTTGAGCCCATAAGTAGTTCAGTTGGAAGAGAATCTCTCTTATGAAGAACAACCTGTCTAGATTCTTGACTATAGAGAGAAAGTGTTGCGGAAGAAGGTAATTCACTAGGTAATGGTTTTGTGTAAAAACCATATGGTTGAAGAGGCAATGTGGGAATCTGAAAATTCTGTGAGGGATAAATACCCCCAGTTATTTTGATAAGTGAATAAAAATTGCGAGGATGCATTTCCCAAAAGGGGGGAAGGATGTAACATCCCAGGTAAATGAAGAATAATACATATTTCATATTTATTAATATTTTTGAATTAAATATTAATTTTACTTTAAAGGTGTTTCTTATGTTCGATAGGTTACCCGATACACAATAACAGGTTTCTTTGGAATCTTAATTTGCACACTAATATTATAATATTATTATTTTAAATGGTAGTTAACTCCTAGCCGTCGTATTGGAATGAATGAATGAAACTAACTACAATATGATTATACATTATTGTTAAATGTATTTATATTATAAAATAAAAATATAGAGGCTTAAAATGTGAATGAATCTAATATTAAGAATAATTTACATTAAAAGGCCGATTTATCACCATTTAATGGAAAAACCTCTTTAAATATACTTTTGGTCAGTTTAATACATTTTAATTGACCAAATAAAATCCTTCTTTAGAATGGGGACATCAAAGTTTACCTTGTGTAAATTTTCGGAATTTTTTCGAAGAAGTTCAATTTTTAATGAATAGTGAAATATATTGTATTTTAATTCAAAAGTTCCTTTTAGTCTAATTTATTTATAAGGTTATATAATTTTTTTAATTGGTTTAAAAGTTTAATTAGAATATACTTTTACCATTTAATACAATTTTGTTCACTGAATTAATTTCACTTGGAAATTGGACATAAACCAGTATCAATATTTTGATAGTTATTGTTTCTGAAAAACACGCTATTTGTTTTGATAACGGGAATTAATTTTAAAATTAATTAATTCCACTTCTATGTTTTTAATTTGGAAAAATTAACATAAATTTTGAATTTGGAATGTCAAATAATTCTTAGGCTGATTTTTTTGTATTTTTTTGAAAAACATCAATTTTTTTATGAATAGTGAAATCACATTGTGGTAGTTAAAAAAGCTGTATTTTTCATTTAAATTCAATTTTACCACTTCTGTAAATTGAATTTAGAAAATAAGACATACATGTTTGTTATCAAGATGTAAAATTTGGTTCAATAAGATGGAAATAATTTTTGGTGAATAGTAACTTTTGACTTTTATTTACCACGGTTAAATGTAAATAGGGTAAATCAAGGTAAAAAGAATATTTTAATAATTATGAATTACCAGACCACTTGTCCAAACCTTATTGGTTGAGTAATTAACGACCATGGAAATCTTTGGATCGATTTTGGGACCCCATTGTGCCACTTGGGAGTGAAAAGGACAATTTAGATTAATTAATTTAATTGGAAGACAATATTGACATTAACAAAAATATTTTAGCAATTAAATTTTTATATGGTGTTAATAACTCCTAGTTTCAACTATAAATATTAATTGTAAATATAAGAAGATTTCATATATGATAGTGTTTTTTCAAAAACATTTATACATCTAATAAATTAATTTATTTATGAGACAATAATGATGCAGTATTTACCTCATTAATAAACGACTAATATAAATAAGATTATAATGATTAACATATTATCCAAAACATGTCCAATTCTGATTGGATGATTTTATTTAAAATATGAATAATCTTATATTATACCTTAATGATTTTTTGTCCATTAGGAACTGAATATCATTATATAATAAAATAATGTTTTCACACTTTCCTAAAGAGCCGCTCCTCTCCCTCATAATAGGAGACCATTTATATCCAATTCCTCACACCTCTAAAGCCATTTGGCTCATCAAAACTCTGCCCAATTAATATCCCTACATCCATATCCTCCTCATAGAAGCCTTAACTTAGGCATAAGGAACTTCAAGAAGTCCTTTTGTTCAATCCAAATGGAGTTACCCAAATTAAAGGTAACAGTTTCTCTTAAATTGTTTTCTTTTGTATTACATCTCCAACCCCTAAAAACTTTTTATTTAATTTCTTTTGTAACAACATGATTATTTTAAATATACAAGAATATTGTTATGAGATGTATTTGAACTACACTTACACACACCTCTCTCTAATGGATGAAGAACATAATGTTTCTGTGGATGGAAAACTAAGGCCTCACGAAACGACGATTGTTCAATTACATCTTACCGCCTCTCATGGTGTCCATTATGATGGAACTGTATTTATATATGATATAAATTATGTTTATGATTTTCTTATGCTTATTTAATTCTCATTTATATCAAGCCTTTATGGTTTCCATAGTGGGTAAATACGATAATCTCATTTGAGGAAGGGCGGACTATCGCCCGTCAAAGTAATGTGACTCATTAATTCCTTATGGGGGATGTATAAAGGATAGTGTTAATGATATTATATATGATATTATAATGGAATTATAATATAACTATTTATAATTATGTTTTAATTCCATTAAAATAAGAAATATAAATGAAAGTAGCGTTCATGTGTACGCACGGCTTACCGTCTCCATGAACGGTGCATTTCATTTCCTACCACTAAATGTTATGTACTATTATAAATACATGAATATACAAGATATATATGATATATATGATATTTAAATCATTAATAACATTCTGGAAATAATGGACTATTGACCACATGGACAACTTGTAATTATAAGAAGTGCATTTTTGACTCAAGTACCAAATATCGACAAAATGAACGTTATTAACTTAAATGCTTACATAATGTTTAAAACATGGTAATAATTGATATAAAAGTAATAATAAACGTGAAAAAGGTTCTTAAGCAAATAGAAATTAACATTATTTTATTATTCAGGATATTAAAGAACGACCGAGTCATGTCAGACACGAGGTAAGGGACTTCGTCTCAATCTCCTTTCATTGAGGCAATTTCAGTTTTATACACGACTTTATTTTATATGGTGTATAAACCCCTTTGAATTTTCATTTTATTCAAAGGGATTCTTTTTATATGATTTTTTTACTAAAAGTCAAAACGGAATGTTTTTTCAATGTAAGCGGTGACAATGACCTTTCCCCCGCCGCGAGTATTATTTGATCTTTGGCTTCCTTAACAAGCCAGAATGTTTTTAAAAGGAAAAATAAATACCATATACTATTATTACATATTTTTTTTTATTGAAAATGATTTTTAGAATGGATTTATTATTTCAATATCTTGAAATTAAATTTTGTTATTGCAATGTTGAAATGTTAGATTTCCTTTATTCTTATGTTATGTGTTATGATCATGTTATGGTTCTTGGGAATTATTTACATATATGGGTGGTTCTGTGATAAACCTATGGCAGGTGAGCCTGAGATATCTTTCTAATTCATTGGGTAACTTGACGGAGGTAAATGTGAATGTTTCTCCTATGAGATTTAGGGAATATACTATGATGGGTATTCCAAAGTAACACCCTATATAGATTTGATAACTACAATGTATGTATGATATGGATTCCACAAGATACCTTTATGATTTATTATTTCTATGTGTCTTTAATAAATCTTATGATTTCATGAGGTAAGTAAAAGATTCAATGTTTTGTATGTATTTATGAACAAATGTTTTCATTCGTTGTTTTATAACCCTTACTGGGCTTTTTATGCTCATCCCATGTTTTGAAATGTTTTCACAGGACTTAAAGATGAATAGGTTCAAGGATGCGATCAAGGAATAGTCATGCTGTCTAAAACATGGAACTAGACATGATTCTTTTTTTCAAGAGTTTTTATTTTATGAAAAAATGGAAGCTGTGTAGAAGTGTCTACCTTGTAATATTTTGAGATGTAATAGTTATGTCTTAATTCTCTAAAACTCTAAACCTGAAAAGATCTTCAAAGTGAATTATTCATTTAATTAAATATTATGTAATGTTTAAGGTCTGTTCCTTATAGTTACACCCTACCACATTTAATAAATATTATATGTACCATTCAAAGAATAACTTACTAGTCAAATTTCAGACATTTTGAAATATCACTGTTGGAAGCTCACATTATAAAAGTTTTCAATTAGACGTCCTCTGAAAAAAGAGAGAAATGAATATGTGATGGTCATCTAGAATAATACATTCTAGTTTTACAAATACGATAACCTAGGTTTGATGTTTTGATTTGGAAATTTATGATATGAATAATTTCCAAATAATGATGGAGATTTATAGAGATCATTGATCATAAGAATGTGAATGATAATGAGAAAATAAACAACCAACAAACCATAAACTGAAGAGATGTGAAAGGGTCATTAATATCATCATAAATGTTGAAAATATGAAAAAATTCGGAATCAATATCCTTATAGTAGGGTTGAAGAATTCCTTACCATACAGACTAAGAAAGTGTAAAAATATACATACATTATGACTATAATTTCATCCACTTATATATTTCTACCACTATCTCATATTTTTTTTCTATAAAATGTGTATTCATTATGAATGTTCTTCATTCCTGAAGCATTAAAAAATATTTTAATAGAGAAAACCCATAAAATTTATAATTGTGATATTCTAGATATCATTAGATAGTAATAAAAACAAAAAAGGGATGTCACATTGTTAGATAACACCCCAAATGAATAAACACTAAAACGATGAAATAATACATTAATATCATATATTTAACATTAATTCCAAAAGATAAAACTACGTCATTCCTTATATAAATAAACCTGTATTCCAAATAAACATAATAATATCAATATTAAAGAATTTTTTACATCAAATTTTATGTCATAAATTTCATCTTAGAATCCCAAAAAATAAAGATATTATTATAAAATATTATTTACACATAGTAACCAAATAACTATTAAATCGTGTGTTAATATATAAGATAAAATTAGTCTTCCAAAAATTACATTAATATCCAAGATCATATAATCCAAGAAAGTTATCAATACCTTAATCGTTTACAAAAAAAATAATGGAATAATTCACATTAGACCTATTCTTTAGATCTAATTCATCCAAATAAAATTACTCATAAAGTTTCATTAATCAAATTAAGATGAAATCATTTGAAACCTCTAATGGCGTGTCTATGAATTCAAATATAAGATCAAACATAATATTTATTTCTATAATGGTATCCATAAATATTAATACAACCTCAAATGAAGGCGCCCTAATAAAAAAATATATCTACCCCCTCCCACATATATACAAACTATATAATCACTTGACCCTCACTCCTAGATCTAATGATGAAAATATAAACATTAAATTTTTGGATTTAATGTCGATGAAGGTGGACCAATTTTCTCCATCCAAAACATACATCATATAAAAGAAATGTTTTACCAATTATATTCCCAATTAATTTTTTTGGGTTAGATTTTTAAAGAATTAGTGAAACCTATTACATAAATCATTCTCTTGTATTTAAATCACCATTTCCCACACTTACCCATAGTTATCTTATTTCCCTTTGGGTCATAAAATTCATTAATATGACACCCTTATAGAAATAATTCATTTCACATCATTAATGATAACCTAGGGAATATGAATCATGGTAAGGTTGATCTCATATAATTGGTAAATGGAAAAATAAGCATTAAAATTTGATTTCACCAATGGGAATAATATAAGAATAAGGGTATGTTGAAATAATAAAATTTCTTAAGAATAACACAATAATATGCATACCCATAATTACATGGATCAGCAAATATAAACCAATGGAATATATACCTTTAAAAAAATTAACGAGTAATCACAATCAATAATCATGGGCCATCCGATATCAATATTGATGACATTAATCATTTTTAACCATATAAAGAATAAATAAAACTTGTTGGCATATTGGAAACATTATCATTATAAAAAATTTTAAATCATTGTGAGAGATAAATTAAGCCAGGTTAAATCGATACAAGAAACCAATACATAACTCCCAACATTATATATATTAAGAAATTTAATATTAATCAATGCATTGGAGGGATATCTATTCCCCCACATCATATACTCTATATTGGGCCCACTCTACAGTATCTAGGTTCAACCATAAAAAATGCTATATTGGAATCACACAACGTATTGGAACATACCTATTTTAATAAGGTGTATCCGGTTCATCCTGGAAAATCACTAATGATTAAGTATCATTAAAAAATAAAATATATAGATTATTTCACATTTTGAAATAAAAATAATCATTTATAATTCATTTATTAAATAACCCACAAGAAAATAAAACAATTTTCTATCAATATGTAATAAATTCAATGTATAAATAAGTATGGTATCAATACCACACATCCCTAGTGGAGTGTAATTAACATAAAGGATTTTTTTTATTTATAAATGGAAAACCCTTTAAAATCCCTAAAACAATTCATGAGAAAAGTAAACATATCACATAGGGTAAATTCAATGGATGTCAATATAGATGGAAAATTATTTTGAATGATCACTGGGAACATTTCTAGTGGAAAGTATAAATCCCATTTTTAAAATAATTATATAAAATATAGAAGATTAAAAATAACAATAGAAAAAAAATTTCCTTGAAAATATCATTTGATTCATAAAATTGAATCTTTAAATTATTGAGTGGTCACAATAGGGGAATGTTCCATTAAAGAAAAATACATTAAATGAAAATATTTCATTCCTGTTTTTCTAATAAATGTCACAAAGTACCTTGTTCCGAAGAGGATAAGAAGATTGATTTTAAAACCATTTGTAAAAGAAACCAAATATTGTAAAAAATTGCATTAAATAATAAAAGTAAGCATTTTAGAAAACAGGAATATGGAAGATAAATATTTCCCATGAAAATGAAAATACAACATTAGTTTTAGTGGCAAACTACTTTTCATGATGTTTATCTAAGCAATAAGAGTGGAAATAGAAATTAAACATGTGAACCACATTCATTTGAAAGCGAGATTAAATTATATTTGGTTCAATAAAATAATGTCACATTACTTCTACCAGAAAAACCGTTAACATAAAAAGTCTAGGAAGAAATGGGATTTTATCAAGATGATGTTACCACTTTTGTATGTCCTCAATCACAAGCCCCATGAACGAATAACATAAAATGATAATGTAAATATTAATGAAAAACTATTTTTCACGATATAACATGTTAAAGGCTATTATATATATCAAATAAATTAATGTAGGTCCATATCAAAATATATGTCTTAAAGAAAGGTAATTTGATATGAACAACCATAAAAAATATTAATAATTTATTTATGAATTAATAAATGAATCTATTATGTATAAAAAAATTAATACCACATAAAATAAGTGGATGTAAAAAATTTTACAATCAATATCCATTAAACACATATTCATGACATGAGAATGTAAACAAATAAGAAATATAACCCAATGAAAATAAATTGATTTAAGAAATATATTACCACATAGTAAATTTTAAGTAAACTATTATTTAATGAAATAAATCCAATAGAATCATAAAATAAAATGATGCATAAATTATTTATTTTATTATAGGATAAGTGGAAGTGTACATAGAACACAATAAAAACAACTGTTGAATATAGAATACAATCCCATATAAATAGAAAGTGAGACAAAAGATTTTACCTCTGCTATGAATTACTCTTATGAACGTTAAATAAAATATAATAATATTTCATAAATTATTATATTTAATAAAAACCATATTTGTGTTTAATACATTATTCATATGTCATTTTTTAATACATATTCAAATATTTAATCAGATAAGTCCATATTTTTTGTTTTGAGGATGTTCAGTTCCTTTTTTTTAAATTGATTCGGCGTATTGATCATTGTAAAATTAGTCATGTATTAAATATCTAGAGAATAATAATCCTGAATTATATATAATAATTATACATGAATTATTAATCTAAACTGTTCATGGAATACATGTTTCAAAAATAATCTATGTTATAATCATTGAGGGGGTAGACCATATGTATGCGTGAATAAAATTTTCAGTTTTTCAATGATCATTATGGAAAGAATTGTTATGTTATATTATAATTCCATAATGATAGGACTGTCATAAATAATTTTTTTTCTTTAAATATAATTGTATTTATAATGCATGTGATTTGGGGAGGAAATAAAGAGTCACATTTCATTGTGAAATAAACAGTCAACACGTATCAACAAATGACATTGTCATTTCAAAGTCTAAGAAAGAAAATGACATATTACATTTTATTAATGATGAATATATCATTAATAAAATAATTTTATAATATATAAAAAATGTATGAAATTAATTTATCCTCATTACCTTCCTTGTAAATTGTCACCGGAAAAAGAATCACGTCACTTCATATGGATGTAGTCCATTATAAAAACATCCAATATTAATTTATCCCCCACAGAGTGAAAAGTAAGAAGTTATATGTGATATCATATCTAAAAGCATATAAATATGTCACAACCCATTCCCCAGGGCCCAGGTTGTGACTACCCCAAGGCCGCCTTCCACAGGCCTATGGCAGGCGAATAGCACCAAAAGGAATATTCCCTATAATTGGAAGGCATTGCTTTTATACCTATACAAACACACGGTCCGAGAACTCGATAAGAATCGACTGTGAAGATAATTATTGTAGTAAAAGTGAGTGATGAATGAGAAAGAGGCCAGAATAATAGCACAACTGGATGTATGAGTAAAACTAAAAAGTACTAATACAACTGAAAGGAACAATACAACTGAAAGAGGATAAAGAAGCTCTCTAATCATCCACCATAGATCCTACTTGAAGTGCAGGTACAACTCATGATATGTAGTCCCTGAGTCACGTCACACCAAATGGTCCACCCCGGATCCTACCTGAAGTGTAGGTACATCTCACTATCAGTAGTCCATGTTTCACGTCACACAAAATTGTCCACCTCCGAGCACCTTACAGTCCTGGCTCCATCTGCCTCAATCAATATAGTATGTCATCTGCACAAGACACAACAAGGTGCAGGTGAAGCCCATGCATGGGTGAGTATAACGATAGTCAGTAGGGACCCTGAGACACCATAGGTCTCATAATGTTCTACAATGTAAAACCCACAGAGAAAGTCATCAACTATAAATAGGTATATGCCCATACATATACCTATGATATCAAGACATACTCATATCATACTTGAGGTATGTATACCACAAAGTTATCACCTTGAAGGTAGAAGTACCACACACGTAACACCATGAAGACAGTACCACGAAGGTAAAAATATTAGTTCAAACAGAGACCCAGCTAAAACCAGGTATGAAACTCAATGAAAATAGGATTATGATGCTGACCCACACAAGATCGATTGGAATGATGATAGCCATTTACAAACTCTCTCGGTCTAATAATAGGTAACATTCCCAATAACAATTTTGAACACCTCTGTTTTTGGGGAACTCCTCCTCTATAGAGTATAATGGACTAGCCTCATCACATAGAGGCGCTTCCCAGAAACCTCGAAATGTTTAGGTACTTCTCCATATCACGTACTGTGGGTATGCCAGGTCATATAGAGCTTCTCCCCCACTATGGTCAGCTGAGGTACTACTCCCCATCGTATACCATTTCCACGACCCACCGTGGCCTGCTGAGGTACTCCTCCCCATCGTGTATCGTGGCCGTCGAGTCACTCAGAGATGAAAAGTCAGTAGTCATCAGGTCTCAGACCGTCGTAGGGTTCCATACATGGCATGGTTGGGAGAACCGCTCCCCAATCCATCAGCGATATTTCAAAAATCATGATGTCTCATAAATAAGTAACACGATTATCTGTCGTGTTACAATGGTCCTAACACAATAGACGACGCTCCAACCGGATTCTCGATTTGTGCATTATCGGCATATCAGTGTTGAGGGACCAATGGGATTTGGGTGCAATTCAACCTGGTCGTACTCCAACTTCATATAAAACTATCATGGAGTAAGTCAAAATGGTGGTCCCACTACAAGGATCCCAACGCCATTGATGGTTTTTCAAATAGACATCTGGTTCTCGATATAAGGCCCTTTAAGTGTTTCTGGACCTGGTTGGGCACAAGTCCCATTCAACCATGTTAGACCAACCCGGACTGCAAAAAGGGGTGGCCCAGTTGGGCGGTGGATCGATCGGGAGGCAGCCCGGTTCGGCGGGGTCCCGCTAGGGGGGCATCCCACTAGGGCGCGGCCCGCGGTGCACCCGCTTGGCAGAACAGGAGAGCCACTCCACCAAGACCCCGAATGGCTGGAGACCGTTGGGCCTTCGAAGCGGCAACACCACCTCGGTGTCGACCGGTCACCCTGGAACCCACTGGAGGCATGGGTTCTATCTCCTTCGTCGTGTATTTGACTGCGGTCTTCTATTCACCAGTGGGCATGACGAATCATTGTCCTTGCCTTCCCAGGATGACCGATGAGCCGACTGTCTTCTCTGACTATTGCGGCTGATTTGCTGCGGCCATATTTCCCACCAACGGCACGCAATAGCACGTCGCCCGTCCTCTACATCCGGCTAGTGCTGGAAACTCCAATGCCCACCACAGCTTTGTGACACAACCTCCTCTCGCGGTGTGCATTGTCGAATCACCACCTTAATAGACAATTGGTTTTTCCTTGCCGACGGTCTTCCACATAAGGCGCAAGGGTGAAAAAGTTGCAGAGCATTCGGTTTGAGTTCATTAGGCTCACACCCTCTTTGTGAGATCATGATCAAAGGGAGGATAAAATGGGTTTACCAATTTCTTGTAATAAACAACAAACAAAACCTTACAAGGATACCCCATAACAACCTCCCGCAAAACGAATGATTCATGGATCAACCTGTTAGTCAGTTGAGCTATGTTATTTGAATAATTTTCAAGAATGGGGAATAGAGAATCATTCAAGGAAACAAAAACGAATAAACCCCCTACCTCGTAACCCATTGGAGAGCGTCCGCACTTGAAGTTGGATCCCATTCATCATTCCCACAACTGGTTCCCAACAACGTCACTTGCATGTTGTCCTTCCGTTCATGTTTCGTTGTCGCCGATCACCTTCTGCTAGGACAGGCTCCGTACTTTAGGGGTTCGGCATCACGACTCTCCTTCAGCACTTCGTAGCTTGGCGAAGCAATGATAATACCCCTCCCCGAGCACCATATATCTAATAGAGGGGGAGGTTATGTTACGACATTAGATTTTAATGAGACTGAACAATTAAGAAGATTCTTAATTCCTCCACAACGTCATTACTTCGGGTTGTTAGGTCAAGCCATTTATTGGTTTGACCCATCGCTGGACCCACCCATTTACATGTAAGCAATATGATGTGAAATAAAATAATAATATTATTTATTTTCATTTATTTTAAATATTGGAAAAATATTACTTTTTCTTTAGACTTACTATGGTTAGTGTAAATCCTCCCTTATGCGAATCCTGACACTTCAAATTCAATGGTGCACTTAGAATTTTAATCATAGAAATGGTTTAGAAGTTAGAAAATGTCACTCGTGCGTTACTGAATGTGCCCTGAAAAAGTTTAATAATTTATCAATGTTCACCATCGACCCATGGCGGTCGAGGTTAGGATCCGCCTATGGAGAACATTCCCCCCATGAAATCAAAGGTACTCTCATATTTTAATCCGATTTACCTTTTAGAAGTTATGAATTTTACAACAAAATAATTGTTATTTAATATTTTATTTATGACCAAAAACTAACATTCATTGGTGGCCCGTGCCTATTAATTTTTGTATCTCCCTAAAGAATGCATACCCTCACGAGTTCAGCAGTGGTCTTAGATTTTTAATCTGCATTACCATTTTTGAGTTATAAGCATTTAAAAATTAAAATATTTTTATTTAATTATTATATTTAAGGATATTCATTTTCATTTTTTCTCACAGGAGGCCCGCACTGAGTAAACATAAGTTGTGCCTTGGGTAAGCCCGCCATCCAGATCTCTATGTTTCCCTCATATTTTTTTCCTAGAAACCATTTAAGAGTTATTCCACTTCTTCTAGAAAAAAACTTATGCTCGCTATTTATTGATTATCAAAACATCGACAGATCATTTTGGGCACTCCAGACCTCAGAATCACACGCCGTATGATTTCGTGGTCTGAATATAATTCCATATCATTAAAAAAATATACGGAAATTCGGGGACATTACATTATCCCCACCATAGGACTATATATACATGAAATCCAAAACAATGTCCAAACAAACAAATGACGGTACTGAGCATGAATCTGAGCCTTGGGATCCCATGTGCTTCTTTGAGGTTCTTGAGCTATAAGTGAATGGGAACCATAGGTATCGATCGCCCATGAAGGAAATGCTCATATCGATCCTCAAACTCCACTGGGAACATTGTAAAAGTCACCCCATTGTAAATGTTCAACTCGCCCTAGTTGATAACGTGTGATGGATCATGTACGCATCTCCTCAGATGTGACACATGGAAAACATTATACACGCAGTGCATCTGTGGTGAATGAGATAGATGGTAATCCACCTTTCCCACTCCGTTGAGAATCCAGAATGGTCTGATGAACCTCGGAGATAACTTGTAGCCCTAGAAAAATCTCTATAAACCTCATTGAGGTGAGACATGTAAGAGAACATTGTCTCCCTCCTCCTGTCATCATAAGAATCCTACTGTCTATGTGATGTCTTCACTTGCTAACCAGTGAGGCATCGTGATACAAACTCTTCTACTACTTCCTTCACCCCTGGCCACTTGAAAAGACACTGGAGGTCCTGGAAGATCTTTGAAACTCCAGGATGTACTGTTAAAGGGGATGTATGGATCTCCCCCAACACCTCCTCCTGAAGCATCACCGGTAGCATGGTGCATCCTCAAAATAGGATGACATGCTCCCCACCTTCAGAAAATCTATCAGGTGCCTTCCATGAGGATATCTGAGCACGTCGAGCCTCACAATCAATGCCCCAAGCTGCACCTTCCTGACTCACTGAAGGTGTGGGGGAGTGACTGTAATAGACTGGAGGTATGCTTCTCCATCTCTATCCATGAAGGATATCTGCAATGTGGCAAGCTTCTTTATCTCCTCACTCAGAAACTACAGACCAGACCTCCTGATTAGTTCATCTGCTATAACGTTTACCTTCCCAAGAGTATAGACTATCTCAATGTCATAGTCTAGGAGGAACTCTAGCCATCATCGTCAGGTTAAGGTACTTCAGAGAGATGATATACCTGAGATTCTTGTGATCATATAAGACATAAAAACATTCTCCCATGAAGTAATGTCGCCACATTTTCATAGAGAAGACCACTGCTACTATCTCCAGGTCATAGGTGACCCAGTTCTTCTCATGTTGTCTCACCTATCATGAGCCATAAGTGATCATTGCTCACTCTATAATTAGGACACACCACATACCGGTCCTAGATGAGTCGTAGTAGAATACATACCCAACTCCCTCTTCTAGTAACCTCAAGATGGGGCCACTTTTCATTATCTACCTCAACTCTTGAAATCTCTCCTAGAATCTCTCTATCCACACGAAGGGTTTTCCATTATTCTTCAATGCTGATAAGGGTTCCAAAACTTTGGAAATGTCATGCACAAATCTCTAGTAGAACCCAACAAAAGCAGAAGTCCCTCTCCCTCCAGGGTGGTAATCCTAGAAACATATTTTTGAAAAGATGTACCCACACTCTACCACTACTGTCAGGAACTAAAAACTGAACACTCCTCCTGCCATGGGGGTATGTCTTTCCGACTCAAGGGTGATCGAATGATCCCTCAAATTCATGAGTTTATCTTATGCTTCATGTGATTCCTTTTTCGCTCAACAAAGAATGCACCATTCCAACATTGTAGATAAAACGAAATCATTTTTCCTAATACAGTAAATCTGAGTACGAACGGTGGTTTCCCAGTCCATACCCAAACTGACGTCGTAGTGCCTCGAAGCTTCCACCAAGAGGTTTCAACCGAAACTCTCACCTTAAGGGTCAGATCACACCATCAACATAAGTTTTATGACCAAGTGTCCTCCAAAAGTTATCTCAATATGTGACGGTCAAGTAAAGGGTTTAACCACAAACTATATGTCTTGGGAAAGATTTGTGGAAATAAGGAATGATTAGTACCTATTTATACTAGTAGTATATATATACATTTCCTCGAATCAGTCCTAGAGCCCTTGGGTCGCTATACATGACTGCATGCAGGTACTCCCATCACCTGTCCTCCAGCTCCATAAGCCTAGAGGGGACCTCATGGGGGGGGGGTTAACACATTGAAATGTACACTACCTCACACTACTCTCCAAGATCTACTTCCACATCTGAAGCCAAGTAGATTCATCTATACAAATCAAATCCTCTTCATGAAACATTTTACATAACCAGGTCTCTGAGATTGGCGTCAAAATCCTTCTTTCCCACTATTAACATTCACTGGATGCATTCGCTTATCCATAGAACATTAAACCAACATTGTTCTCTCTCTCACCCTAATATAATTAATAATTCATAGAGGAATAGTGCTAGCTTAGATGTCCCTAAACACACCTCACTCAGATGTCTGATCCCTAAAGCACTAATCATACTGTATTTATTGAGTACCTGGGATGGTCGGTATACTGCGATGAATACTCAGCTACCGACATGTCATTCTGTCGATGCTGAAGAAGCTCTAGGGAACTCTCATCCCTTTTCACATTATGGGAAGATACCCCCTTAACTGAGGAATGTTATCATGATTTTCCATAGAAAAGTCACCTTTTTGCAAAATCTGGGTATCCTAAACCTTTTCATCATCCTGCTGAGCCAAATAGAAGGCTCTCTACCAGGACAACCATAAGATCGAATGGTGCCCTAGAAAGATTGAAACTCTACTACCTCTTCCAGCCAGTCCTTTTCCACCTGTGTGTCGGCCTCACCTCAGAACATGAGGGGTATCTTATGTTGAAACACATGTACGTCACTAAGCCTACATGATTCCTCTACCAGTACCGTCGGTTGTAACTACTGACCAACATGCATTGATATTGCTGACACACTACCCGATTCTAGTATCTGGAAGAACAGTCCTAGTAATCATGCCCCATTAACCTACAGACAATCCTCATGATAAAATTCTAGAAATGACCAGAATCTAGGATCACTATCTACTCAACTGTATTCCCAACTAGGTGGAAAACACTACCCACAACCTTCATCCTATGCTTAGTTGCTTGGGAATCCGGCTTGCCTCGAAACCTTGGAGGTCTTTATCACTAGAACTCATGTAACGTGCTCATTCGGCATGAAATGTCCACTAATATGGCTTTTGGTAACTGTTGCCCAATAGGTGGTGGTGCTGCTGGAACACCACCTGAAGGTGCCAACACAGTATGAGATCCCTGTACTAGACCCTCATTGCTTGGTGGGTTGTCATCATGTACTCTCTCAGGAATCCTAGCTGGCTGTCTACATGAGGAAATCTTGATAAAGAATAGGTGTTCCATGATCATTATGTTACACTTGGTGAGCATCCTCCAATGATTTTACATGAGAAAATGCTTAAAAAAACATGCAATCATTGTTTTCGTGCGTTGAGTCAGAAATTAGAATTTAGGGTCCTAGTATGGATATACTAGCTGCTTCACCAACACTGGACTTCCCGAATAGAAAACCACACACATAACACTAAAAACTATTGCTTCACTGAAAAGATCAAATTCCTTGTTCTTTGGTAGAATTGAACTCCTCTGACACCACTTTGTCATGACCTGTGCCTGGGGTCCCATGTCATGACTACCCCATGCCCACCTTCCGTTGGCCCGGGGCAGGAAAATTGCACCGAAAGGAATATTACCTAAAACTGGAAGGCATTTCCTTTAAACATGTACACACCCATGGTCCGAGAACACAACAAGAAGTGATTGTGAAGGAAACTACTGTAGTAAAAAAGGATTACTGAATGAAAAATGGGATAGAAAACAATCCCTACTGAATGTACAAGTAAAACTAAAAAGTTTTAACCCAATTGAAAGGAACAATACCACTAAAAAAGGGAAAACTAGCTCCTGGATCATCCACCACAAATCCTACTTGAAGGGTAGCTACAACTCACCATCAGTAGTCCATGCGTTATGTCACACCAAATAGTCCACCCTGGATCATACCTGAAGGGAAGGTACCACTCACGATCAATATACACTATGTCATGTCACACCAAATGGTCCACCTCTAAGCACAGTCCAGTCCATGCTCCCTCAGCCTTGATCAATTCCATACATCGTCTGCACAAGACACAACAAGGTGCGGGCGAAGCTCGTGCATGGGTGAGTATAACGATACTCAGTAGGGACCTCAATACCTTGTAGGTCTCCTACAGTTAAACAACGGAAAAACCACAGAGTAAGACATAAAATCTACTTAGGTATATGCCCATACATAAACCGAAGTCATCAAGATATACTCACCTCATACATGTGGGAATTATACCACAAAGGTAACAAAAAGAAGGAAATAGTACCACACAAGTAACACCACAAAGATAGTACTATTAAGGTAAAATAATTATTTCAAAGGGAGCCTCAGCTCAAACCAGGTCTACAACTCAGAGAAATAGAATTATGATGCTGACCCACACAGGATCGCTATGAATGCTGATAGTAAGCCATAGATTCTCTATGTCAAGGAACATGTAATATCCCCAATCACAACGCCAAACACCTCACCTGATAGACAACTCCTCCTCTATCGAGTACAGTTGGCATGCATAATCCCACATAGGTGCTTCCCACTAACCTTGAATTGCGGAGGTACTCCTCCCCATCCTGTACTGTGGGTCTGCTGAGTCACATAGAGCTGCTACCCCACCTTGGCTGGCTGAGGTACTCCTCCCCATCGTGTACCATGGCCGCTACCCCCTGTTTCCTGTTGAGGTACTCCTCCCCATTGCATACCATTTACTTCGAGTCACTCCGAGTCGAAAATTCTGCAGTCGTCAGGTCGCAGCCAGTCATAGGGTTCTATACATAGTGCACTTGGGAGAACCGCACCCCAACCCATTGGTTATATTTCAACTAGTAAGAAGTCTCAAAAATAAGTAACCCAATAATCCATCAGGTCACAAGGGTTATAGAGAAATAAACTGTGTGTCAACCAGACACCCGGTATTTGTGTTATTGTCATTTCGGTATAGAGGTCCTGGTTGGATTCGGGTGTGTTCCAACCTGTCTGTACTCCATGTCTCTCCAAAACTCTCATGGATTAAGTCAAAAGTGTTGTCTCTCTCTATGGATACCAACACTGCAGATGGTTTGTCAAACAGATTTCTGGTTCTCGAGATACAACTCTTTAAGAGTTTCTGGGATAGGTGGTGCCCAGGTATGGTCGGACCCGGTTAGGGCTAGGCCGCAGCGGACTGGGCCTGCAGGGACGAGGTCCGGCCTAACCCTTAAAATGGTGTGGCCCGCAAGGGGCAGAGCAGAAAGGGGGCGGCCCGTTAGGGCGGGGGCCATGAAATACACAACCCGATTGGGGGACAACCTGGTCGGGTGGTGGCCCGGTTGGGTGGCGTCCCTCGAGGGCGCGACTCGCGGTGCTTTTTATAGGAGTCTTGGGTGAGCTGCTACCCCGTGATCTCAAACAACCTAAGGTTGTTTGGCCTTTGAAGTAAATGTGTCATGTGGGAACCTCCATGTCTCCATGGAACCCGCCAGAGGAGCGGGTTCCACTTCCTCTGTCATGACTTCTAGAATGGTCACCTTCTCACCGGCAGTGCGTGACGACGCGATGCCCTTCCCTTATGTGGCTGGTTGACTAGCCGACCGCCTTCTCTGACTACCATGGATAACAAGATGTGTAACCTTTCCATACAGGTGGTGTCCAATGATGCGTCACACCTCCCCCATGGCCGGACGGTGCCAACCAATCTGATGCCCACTACGGCTTCATGCCACTGCCTCCTCTCGTGGTGTGAGTTGGCGTGTCGCTTCCTTCGTAGTGTGTTGGTGTCACGGCAATACGAATGCTTCACGGATCAACCTGTTAGTCTGCTGACCTACGTTCTTCAGATAATTTTAAACAACAGGAAATAGGGAATCTCTTCAGGAAACATAAATGAATAAACCCCATACCTTGTAACCCTTTGGAGAGCATCAACCCTTGAAGGTGGATCGTGTTCTTTGTTCCCACAACCGGTTCCCAACGACGCCACTCACATGTTGTCCTTTGGTTCGTGGTTCAGTGTAACCCATTACCTCCCGCTAGGATCGGCTCTGTGCTATAAGTGTTCGGTTTCATGCCTCTCCTTCATCACTTCGTTGCTTGGCGAAGCTCTTCCGATATCTATCCTTAAGATCCACATATATAGAAGTTGGGGACGGTAAGTAACGATGTTATAATTTAATGGTTCTCTTAAATTCTGAAACTTTCTAATTCCCCAACAACGTCGTTACATAGGGTTGGAAGGTCAATCCATTTATTTCCTTGACACATCGCTAACCCCACCCCTTTACTTGTTTGTTAGAGGATACGAATGAAAATAATAAAATTATTTCATTTCATTACATTTAAAATGTATCCAAACGTAACTTTTTTCTCAAAACATACTACGGTCAAAGTAAATCCTCCTTTAAGAGAATCTCCACATCGTGGATTAAATAGTGCCCTCATATTTTTAATTCGAGCAATAGTTCAGATGTTAGAAAATGCCACTCATGCATTTACTGAGCATACCTAAAAAAAATCAAATAAATTATTAACATTTCACCCTAGACTCACGCAAGTTGTGGATAGGCTCTACAAAAATAGAAAATACCCCAATAAACTCAATGGAACTCTCGGATTTTCATTCCGAGTTACCATTTAGATGTTATGGATTTTAAAACCAAATAATTTTCACTTAATTATTTTATTCACGGACATAAACTAACTTTCACTGGTGGCATGCACCGACTAATGGTAGTATATTAATAAAGAGAGCTTTCCCTAAGGATTTTATTGGTGGTCTTAGATGTTTTATATATGTTACCATTTGGGAGTTATAAGAATTTGAAAAATAAAATAATTTTATTTAATAATTTTATTTATGGTTAGGCCATTTTTGGTTTTTCTCACAGGAGAATCGCGCCCTCTAAATATAAGTCAGGCCTAGTGTAAACCCACCATCGTGAGCACAACGGTGCCCTCATATTTCTGATCTGGGAAACCGTTAAATTGTTATTCAAAATTTTTAGTAAAATTTCTTACGTGCACTATTTAATGTTTAATAGAACTTCAATAGATCATTCTGGGCACTACGGGCCTCAGAATCACACACCGTCAGATTTCACGGTCTCGAAATTATTCTATATAATTAAAAAAAATTATACAAAAATTCCAAGACATTAAAAAACACCTCTATAACATAGCATAAAAATATATATTCAAACCATTATAATAAAAACTACGACAGGGGATGATGGAAAAAGAATGACCCCTGTTTATAATGTTTTAGTCCACTATATACACAAATAACAATTGCATATCCCATTTGATGGAATGCGAGATTCATTTTGGTCATTAATTTATGTAAATAAATTCTATTTATATTTTATATACTGTTGAATTTATATAATAATTATTCTATAGTATTTGATCATGGTGGAAGGAGAAAAAAAAAATAAAAAGGCTCAGTTAAGCATAACACATCTTCATTGGATGACCCCCATATGTTTGCACCCAAATCCTTCATTGGATTCAATTATGATCAAAATATGGATTATATTATTTTTTGAGAGAAGTCAGGATTGAATTTGTGAATGTATTTTCTAATTCAAATGCCAATGAAGTTGAAAATATATGAGGAGAGTTAGTGTAATTTTAAAAGTGAGGTTAGTAGAACACTTTAATTTTTGAAAAGAAAATTATGCAGACACATTTTTTCAGATAAAACACTAAAAAATAGACCTTTATGATGACTTATATATGATAAGGTCAAAATATTTCCCTAAAATATATTTTATATAATTTTATAGGTCATTTTGACGGATTAATTTTTAGTTCATCCTAGGGTAAACTGGTTTTCACCTTATCTATATCAATTTTATTACTTTTTTTAATATTAATTATTGTGAAAAATCAAGTTTATTTTTTTATATAATTTAAATTTTTATTATTCAAATCTCTAATCCATTTTATCAAAAAAAAATTATATGTGGAAAAATTTAATGTGAAATTAAATCCACAAATATGATAAAAAAGTGGGTTTTAAAGAAGTGTAATTATCATGATAAAGATGATTACCTGTTAACTTTAGGAATAATAATATTTATTATATGAATAATGATTATTATTTAATGAAATAATTTATATACATATTTCTAAACCACTAATCATTGTGTGTTTTATTAAATATTTAAAATAGAGAAATGTAATAAACATTAATACATGTTAACAAAAAATCATGTTTTTATACCAAAACATTAACACATAGAAAATAAAATATAATAATGTTTGAAATATAATTATTTTCCTTAAATATAAATAAATATTTCTTATAATACATGAAAACTTATTTAAAACATAATAGTTATTTAAATTATTAAATTTGGGGAAATGAAATAACAATTTTACAAAAAAATCATTACATTTCACTATTAACTGAAAAAACATCTTATAAAAAATACAAAAAATTTACCAAAGGGAAATTTTGATATGATGTTTATTTTATAAATTAATTTTAATTAATTTTTTGATAATTTTGAATAATATTTTTTTGGAAAATAAATTATAATCATTTTCGAAGAAACCATATTTGTGATGATTGAAATTACATTACCATTAATTTATTGAATATTGTATAATAAATTATCAAAAAAATTCATATTTAGATGTAAATTTATATGTATATAATTAAAAAATTATTCAACACTATTCATATTAGATTTATAATTTTTTAGGTCATCTATTCTCGGTGTTGTGTGTCAAAAGTCCTATTTAATATAGTATTGTTTTCTGAAATCATTGGGTGCTGAAAATGATAATTTTCCCTAATGCATTATATAGTATGAATAAATAATGTTTTTTGAGGGATTTAATGAAAAATAATCTTCATTCCTTTAAAAATTTCAATTTAATTTCCAGAAGTGGGTATTATAAATGGTGCCAATATATTGAAATAAAGAAACTTTTTAAATATTTTGAAAATTAATAAGAGAATTGTATTTTAATGAGAATAAAAAAGATGAAATATTATTCATTATACATTGAAATTAATGGAAATATCCTCAAAAAAATTATAATCAATTTGATTGAGAAAAAATCATATTTTTTCCAAAAAAAATTAAATTAGATTATTTCTCCTAAATCCATAAATCATGATGTACAAATCATTAAAATGTAAAAGATATTATTCAAATTATTTTTTGTGTGAATATAAATTATATGTTATTTATTAATTGAAAATGTAAAAATTATTTAGAACTCTGATATGATATATGAGAATTATAAGATCATTAAAATCTATTATATCAAGGAGGGATGTATTGATTTCCATAAATATTAATTAATAATGTTGTCTAATACGAACCTATGAATTAATAATGGATAAAGATGATCTAGATATATCAAACAATAGTGGTGTTTTTTTGGGAAATAGGTTTTATAAAAGTTCCTAACATGTGTTAATGTATATATTTTCTTTTCTATATACCCATAGCGAAAGATCATTCTTTTGACGGTAATAAATGAATTTGATGAAATAGGATACCATTAAATCACTATATTAAACTATAAGATCTTGCAGTATGGGAGTTTGAGAAGTTTCTATAAATGATTTTTCATGTGGTTTATAACTAGTTAATGGCGTGTTTTAATTATGTTGTATAAATAATGTCTTAAGGTGTTATAATGATGATATATAACCTATTATAAAAAGATTGTATTTTGGTCATCTGAGAAACTATTATTGTATCCAATTTTATATTTATCAAATAATTCATGTTGGAGTTTCTAGTAAACATGTAAAAGATTAGTCCCAATAGTAAAACATTTTAAAAGCAACGTGATTCTATCTATTTCATGTATTCCTCATATAAGGTGAGATTGTGAGATAATATTCAACAGAATAAGAACATGAACATGTTTAATTGATCAAGTTTAAAAATTAACAACTCATAATATAAGACTAAATATTCCCCCAAAATTAATATGGTTACTATGACGTTGTTTTCTACAAAATAAATCCCCGTTTATATACATAAATATGACATTATTTAGTGATAATGGTTGAAATTCCTTCAATATTGGGGTATATTTATTCCAAAAAATTATTTACTTTTTATTGTCTTTGTATTTCTATTTCATATAACTATATAACAAACTAATATTAATTTCATCATATATTTGAACATTCAAGCATAGTTAAATGAACAACCATTCATTTTTTTCTTTATTGTATGTTGAAAATTTATTTTGAATATGGAAATTATTGAAGGAAAACTCATACTAAATTCTTGGTTTTCACATTACCTACAAATAAGAAATAGTTTCATCAACATTTTTATAACACTAATAAAAAAAATTACTGAAACATTATCGTATTAAATCATTGGTTTCAATGTTCCCTTTATAAGCTTATTTTTTATTGATAGAATATTAAATAGGTGATTTATTATGTTTAATGGTACATTATCTCTTTGATCATGGATATTAAAAAAAATTCCATATAAGATAGATCATGATATACTTTTGAAAGTACTGAATTCTATACATCTTATGGATCTCATATATATATATAATTTAAATTGATACATGGAATAGTTCATTCACTTTTGAGAAGGTCATTGGAAGGGGTATCTGATATGATATAGTATCCATGAATTTAATAACATAGATAGTTATGATTTGACTATGTATTAACATACCTTACTCCAAATAATCATGACTATCTTATAATGTGATTTTAGAAGAAATAATGTTTTCCAACAAAAATCTATTTCATCAACGATTACTATCAAATCCCTTATACAGATATTTTAATGCTTTAAAACATCAACAAATGGTATTAATATTTTTCTTATTTATAATGATATCATCTGAATATATATTTTATTATATCTTCACCCTTTAGTGTTAAATATATATATCTCTTCATTTAAAATAACTGATGTAGTTCCATTTAATTCTTGATTTGTAACTATAATTTTATTTGGTATTGACAGGTTGAAATATTTGATCCCAACATCCTTTGAAATATATGAACCTTGTTATCAACAAGTCTTCGATATTCTATTTAGTCCCTACTAATTAAAAATTCGATTGAGTTTGATACTAACTCTTATGGTTAATTTCTATATTCAATTATTTTTTCAAGTCTCATGTTTTACAACAAGGGATCCATCTTTCCTAATAAGATATAATTTCATATTGGACCCCATTTTTCTTTACTAATTACGTCATACATATAATGGAATGACGTTAGAGTAATATATTCTACTGAATAATTATGAAGATCAATTAATCATTAATGAATTAAACAAAACCCCAAAATGAATTATTTTCATTATATTAATATAATTATCAATGAAAAAAGGGTGATTTTATTCTTACATTTTTATTTGGTTATGGGTAATAGTTTGATAATATACATAGGATTTTTAAATTCTTCTTTAACATAATAAGATAAAAAAAATTTTGATGTATAATATTGTATCTAACTCATTATATTTCTATAAAAAAATTTATCTTTGTGATATATATATATATATATTATTTATATTCTAATAATGAATGATGAGATATATAAATAATCTACAACAATACTCAATGATATATGTATTTGATGGGATATATATTCATGTTCCCAAGAATATGGATTTATACTTTTCATTGTTGAGTTGTGTAATGTTTCCGACCTTTATTTGTAAGTCTACAGAAAAAATTATTCGCTACTTGATATTTACATGGACAGATTGATAATAAATAATTTTATAATGCTAAAATTTAAATCAATACATTTATATTTCTTCATTAATACTATTAGAATTTTCTAATATTGGATCTATTTCAATTTTCTATCATATAAAAAATAATTATCCTTTATACTATGAGCATAACCAAGGAAGTTTACCATCATGGTGATATAATTTTTATATAAATCATTATCAAGGATGAAATATAACAATATACTTTGGGTATTATTTAAAAGATTCCATGATAAGATTTATTTTTCATAATTTTAAATCCCCCTGAAGGAATACACATACATTCATATGTATATATAATTATTCATTTTGTAAATATAATATCATTGGCATTTTAATAAAAATATTACCACCAATTACACTAAATAATGAGATTTTGAAATTTTCTAATTGTTTAATAAATAATCTAATGCATAATATACATTATGGTTTGGACTAAAAATAATACTTAGGTTCTTCATTTAACTATCACTATATATCACTCAAAATTCTCTATTATAAGGTAGTGTGAATATAGGTGTGGGCATTATCCTGATCATTCAATCTATGATGCCATATTTTCTTTCAATTAATAAGATAAACATCACTATTATTGAGGATAATAGGATTAGTAGATTTTAACTATGTAAATAGTCTCTCCCAATGGTTCTATTATATTCATCTAGTCATTGAATGTTTTATGAAATTTTTATGATTGTTTTTTTCATTCATCAATTACATTTTTATTTTTATGATATATATATATATATAACGTCTTATATGATTACATGACAACTGAACGATAACATTGGTGATCAAAAGTCAATCATTTTGAATTAGGAATATAATATATGCTTATATAAACTCATCGAAAAAATCCTAAATTTCAATTATTTTTATTCTTTGTTCAGAGAATATATGATAATTTTATATATAAATACAACCACAAATTATTGAGCAAATATATCAAAAATCCAATTTTTATATCAATGAATAAATATATGGAAATTATAAGAAAAAATGGTATCACTACAAATTAATATCTTTTGTGTCTTATATTTATGGGTTTCGAATTTATATCCTCTTTTTTAAACTTAGTAAATGATATCCATATCAATGATCCAGCTATTGAATATCTTGAGATCAATGAAGTTGTCCAAAAATGACTTCAATATGAGTTAGGGGATATTTTTTTATTGATCATGATATTTTTAAAATCATGATAATTAATGGAAATATGTATTATTAGATCAATATGATTAAAAAGCGAGCATTCTCACTCTACTTAGAGACACATGTGTTGATAATATTCCTTTATAAATTTTCATATAATTACAACCTTAAAATTTTTCGTTTTAATAGAAGATATTTTATAATGAATCTGTAATATTTGAAAAAAATTAGGGATAATTAAAATTGAAATATCAACCTCGCGATTTTGGCGAAGAACAAAGAAGGAAATTTCAAATTCCTCAATATATTTCAATATAATTATATAATCATAATGGTTTAGTTTTTCCAAAAACAATTAAGAAACAGTTTATGGATCCCACATTGTTCTTGAAATGTATTTACTATAAAAAATGTAGGAAATATGGATGATTTCAATATGTGATGGAGAAAAACTACTTGGAATGAAATTTCTAAAACTAAGTAATTTAATATATATCATGGATTTCTCATGCCAAATTCAATTTCTTATGAATATTATTACAATATATTGAATCTTTTATTCATCATATCTAGCAATGGTTTTATGGAGAAGAGGGTATCATGGATGGTTTTAGAAGTTTTAAGTTTTCATATTCATATGACAATGGAAGAAGGGTTGGAAGTTCAACCATTGATCATATAACAATTGATGAAAGATATTGTAATATTATAAATTTTTAAAATTAATAAAAACAATTTTTTTTATTTTTAATAATTTAAATGTGAAAATTTATTTTTTCAATAAAAATCACTTAATAAATGATTTATAGGTTTTTCAGAAGGGTATATTTGTAGATAGAATATTTTAATTGTCTATGGATTATTTTTGGATTTAAGAGCAAAGTAAGTGAGAGATTGTGAGCCATATATCCTTGGAATATAAGAAATTAAAATATATAATATATTATATTATCCATGTATGATATTTTAAAAAATAAATGAATATATTCCAAATGATATATTGTATGAGAATGTTGAGGCCACCGTAAGGTCAGGGATTGGGGTATTACCGAAGGCACAATATAATATTCTTTCACGTTGGGTGTTTTGTCACATCTAATGGCATGAAAATTTATTTAATATTCCTTTTATATTTTTTCAAAAATGTTTCAATATTTCCAAAAATAGTTTGCTATGTAAGAATTATGAGACCCCATTATGTCTGGGATGAGAGGCTTACCCTATATGCGACATAATATTTGTGTATATCGAGTGTTTGGCCAGATTGCAGAGGAGGATAATTTTATTAATAGTAATATTATTTATTTTTTCAGGAACTATTAATTATCTCTAAAAAGGTACATCATATTTGAAATATGAGTCCGTTTTATGTTTGGGATTCTAGGTTTACCTTATAGGGTATGTAACATATTTGCATGTCAGGTGTTTGGTTAAATAATAAGGAATGATAATTTATTTAACTTTTTTAAAACTAAATTAATATTAATAATTATTATTTGTCTACTTTTCCCCCCAAGCCCATGTACCACAGGCTATATCCATTAGTAAAACAGGGTGATATCCCAACATTTGATAAATGACTTATTTTGACACATTAAGATTCTTAAATCCTTGATGGGGTATAATGAATGAAGCCACCTCAACATTTTGGTTAAATAACATTTTAAACTGGGTGTTTTAAGATGGGGTTTTAAATCGTGCTTGTTTTGTGGTTTTATATAGCCTAATGATTCATTTTCAAAAATTTTCATTCTTATTGATTCTTAGTGATCCATAAATTCCATTAGGTGCCATTATTCATGTATTAGGTTTTCCTCCATCACGGTTATATGCAATGCGACTCTAATCTTATTCCTCAATTTTGCAACACAAAACTCTAGTTTGTTTTTTTATTTATTTTTATTTATTTATTTCTACAAATTTATGATTTTGTAAATTATAGTGAAAAATAAAAAAAATTAATGAATGAATATATACTAAAATTTAAGAAAGATAAATCCAAAATGTTAAAAAATATTAATTTCAAATAAAATTATCAATCGGTAAATTATAAAAATAATATCACATTATAATTTAATGTAATTATCAATGAAAAAACTTAAGAAGTCCAAATTGATAATTATAATGAATTATCAAAGGATATTATAAATTACTTTATAAATAAGTAATTTTGAAAAATTATCCATGATAATTATAAAAAATATAAAATTATAATTTCATATAATTATCCCAGGATAATTATAAAATGAAAATTACATAAAATATTTTTGAAAATTTACTCAGAAAGGCTCGGAGCATGAGTAAAATTCCATGCGCGCCAAAATTTATTAACAACAATTAAAGGTATGGTGATTACACGAGGTACAACGAGTTTGTACAACCATGTGAAAAGCGAATAGGAAGACAAGGTGCCATGAAAAACCTATAAGTCATCCTTGAGAGGGAGAAAGTGCTCAGAAAGCATCAACCCCAATGCCCGGATCACCAATGATATTTTATTGCAAAATCCAATCGCCTACACTCATACTTGTGTTTTCCTAAAAAAAATTTACACCAGTAATATAAGTTTGTAGGGTGTACATTCTTCATGAAATTCCAGATCAAGAAACAATACTTCAGGCATGAATTGGTGGAGGCTTTAGGTGCACTTTCATATCATGAATTGCTGACTACAACTGTGCACAATCTAGTTCATGTTTCCACTGTAGGGTCATACAATTTCCATTAATTTGAGAATACAGTGGGTAGTCTGTAATACCAGATTAATGCTCCTCATACATCCTGTGTTATCATCAAGAATCATGAGGGAAATCCATCCACTAGAACTTGAAGGTGTATGGAACAACCTACTAGAAAATTACAGGATCCAAGGCTATGGAAAACTGCAGTCAGTGGTTTCACAGGACACAAGTGAAAACATAATGCAGACCAAAATAGATTGTGAAGATCAATAGAATTCATCATGAAAATGAAATGGTGAAATGCAATGAAAAATACTCCAGAAATGTAGCCTTTTGTATCTTTATTGAAAATATTCCTCCTCAGAAAGGAGAACATGTCCAATATTGTCAAGAAAAATTTCAACCAGAATCTAGACATAACCACTAATGGAATGTATAGAAGAATGTCAGCCACTTCACAAGATACATGCTTCTGTGAATGAATAGTATCTAGATGATATCCCCCTGAAGCATGTGAACCATCTTGGTGAGTTCCTGATCATTTGATCCTTCGTTTGATCATACGCTTCACAGATCACACAGTAAAGAAAAAGAATCAAGAAATAGCACAATCACAACATCTCAATGGAAAAATTCAGAAACACATCCATAGATCAACTTACTTTTAGAGACTCATCCACATATATCTATTCCTAGGAAATTTATAGAAAATCAATGTCATGGTCTCTATCAAGTTCAAATTCCACCCTATCAAACATCCTCTCTCTGATACTCAAATACTCATCTATGGTTATCTGTTTGTTAGTATATATTCCAAACGATTGTCTATCTTTATCCATGATCTAGGGGTAAAATTACTCCTTATAACCTTCCTTGATAACACTAGTGCAGTTCCTGGTATTAATAGCATCCTCTGACTCCTCTGAATTCGAAGGTGAGGAAGAAACCTCTTCATCTGATGAGGAAGACGGTTCCCAAAGAACTTTTGGCTGAGGAAGGATCACATGTTTTTCCAATTGGATCCCCGAGGATCTGGTGACAATATTTATCGCCATCTTAGAATAATCGATACTTTTTCGGGTCTTCTTGGAGGGTGGAATAATAAATCCATCTGGGTCAACAATCGTCTTCTTCCATTTTTTAGCACTCGACTAAAGATACATATCCTCAATTTGACATACATGATCAATTTCATCTTGATTAGGTTCTCTAGATTCAGATTGTGTCACATGTTTATCCGTATGAAAAGAAGGTGTGACTTTTGAGGCGACCAAGGTGAGATGAGCATTATTAAAAACATCCACAAATCCATAGGAATCATCAATATAAGGGTATAGAGGCTGGGACTGGTTAGAATGAGTGGTCGTATCCCTATTTGGTGTGAGACTCATTGGGGCCTCCTTATCCCCCACTTCAGGGTTTGTTTGTGCATTATCCATCAGTACAGTCTCCTGGGGGGTGGGGGTTGGGTATCAACAAATCCATCAATGGACATCTTCCATAAGGAGATGTTAGGACAATCATTAAATTCCTCAAGATCTAACTTCTGTATACCCTTTCCCACCCATACCGACTTGTTGTGGGTGAGAGGGCGTGGAACAGTGAATTCATGTTCGAAATATTCTGAAGAATGACCAATCATAATTTATTTGTTACAATAGACTGGTAGGTTTTCATAAGTTATCTCTTGATAAAAGCCCAACTCTCCATTTTGTATCCAAAAAACAGATGGAAGAGGTTGAGAGATTTCATCTTCAGTGAAAACCCTCGCAACGGAGGGTCTGGAAAGATTTTTGGTAACAAAGACCATTTTAAGTGGATTTCCAATAAGGCTGGAAATTGAATAAAGGACTGCTCGAAATCTGGGATGATGGGTGGTTCAAAGTTAGGATCAAAATATGGGGTCCATTTAATAACATTCATGTGGCATCCCCCAAACACCCACAAATTCCTCATCCAGAAACAATAGTAAACATCTTCAGAAGAAAATTGAAAAAAAACATTTGAGGAGTTCAACAAACAAATATGACAATTAACGAACCCAATAGCTTCCAACGTATTTCTTAAGTAATTCAAATAGGGCCTACATTTACAGAACATACCAATAAGCATGAAACGAAGATCCGAGGAGAGTAGAAGAACCTCATTTGGTGAGAATGATATTGTAGCGTGGCCTCGATGTCAGAATGATTTCGGTGAAATAAAAGGATCAACATTCACGTTGCAAGGAGGCTCCTTTGGCTCAATAGCTCGACCAGCAACCACATCCGCAAAGGATCGAGAAGCAGCGTTAGGGTTTCTTGAGTGCACTCCTAGAGGCACTTTCAGTGGCACTCACGATTCCATCTCCTGAGTCCCACTTCATTCTTTTGGAAAATTTATTTAAATTAATAATTAATAATTATTTCAGATCACCATAATTATATTTTAATTTAATTATCAAGATATTATTGTGTAAAATTATTAAATAATAATTGAAATGATATATCGACTATAAATTTGTTAATATTATCTAAGGATAAAACATTTAATTGTCTTGAAAAATTTATGAACATTTAGAAAAGTATAATTTCTAGATAATAAATGGTTAATTTATAGAATAATTGTTATCAACATTTAGCAAAGTGATTTTATCAATGGATAATTTATAGAATTTGATGATGATAATTACTTTTAATTATCAAATAATAATTGTTAAAACATATAAAATTAATATTTTGAAATAATTAAATGACGGTTTATTAGATATTATAAAAAGATAATAATTAAATAATAATTCATGCGAAATTATAAAAAAAGTAATTGACAGATAATTTATGCAAATTTAAAAAGAGATAATTATAAAAGAATAATTTATAATGATTGATCAAATTATGATTATAAACAGGATATTTATGAAAACTTTTAACTAGATAATTATTTTTGAGGGAAATTTCGTGATTCCATGTACTAACCTAATCCATATTTTTTAATTATTCAATATTTTAAAAAATTATTCATATGTAAAATATAAATTAATATTCTAAAATTTTCCAGCAGAGAAAATCTGTCATATCATATGTTATTTTAGATCTTTTTTAAATAAAATTAATTTTTTTTTAGGAACCCATAATGAACATTGATCCATAATGTGTCAATGATTATGAAAATTTTGTATATGAGTATGTGTTCTTGAATGATGAGGTTTCCACTCTAGCTTGTGAACCACACAGGGTAGTTTATCCCATCCTTTGATATCAAAAACTTTAACTGTAATATATGCCTTTCCTTTTTGGTATTTTTTACACATGTTTCCTTAATATGATTTATTCATTGACATATTTGATATTCATATTTGACTTGTGATTTCTTGGGGGGTGGCCCATGAAATGGTATGGCTTTAGTACATGATATTTATGTGATAGAAAATATTTCTTAGGATGTTTGATAAATATGTTTATATATATGATGATGTTATATTTCTAATTCTTTGTGATATAGTTTTTATGGTTCTATGTCTATTCATTTTTTCGTTTAGAAGATTTGTAAATGTATGCTGGACAAGTGCTCTTCATTATTTGACTACTCATTCTGGGGTGTGTGCATGGTGTTCCATGGTGACGATGACACAACCTGATAACCTTGTAACCTAGAATCTACCTAATTCCCTTTGGCTTTTGAGTATATGGCCGACACATGATGCCTTTTGTATTATAAATGTTACATGATGCCTTGTGGGTTTTTTGTTGGTTAAAAATAGTTGATGCCTTTTAGATTATGAATATTACCCAAAACATTATGTACTTTGGGTAGGCAATTTTCGCTTAATGAATTGTGGATACTATGTTACTGACAAATATCCTTGAGGATGAAATGGATACTTATCAACATACAATACATTTATAGCATGGAGTAGAAGCTGGTATGGTCAAGAGTTTGTGGAATCACGATTAATGCGTGATCATATGCTTTTGGATTGTGAAATAAAATGTTTTTTATCCATATATTATTATAATGTTATAAACAAGTATACTTGATGACATTAGGTTCAGGATGGATTGGTTGTTTCCTACTTTGTCTTGTACTCACATCCTACCCAAAAATATAGATGCGCTAGTAGATTTTATCATGGGTTCGGTGAAGGGAAAGGGATCTATGATTGATGGATAAGTAGTGGATCAAGGAGATAATAGCGGTCAAAGGTAGAATCTATAGGACATAAAGTTTTATGAAATTATTTATCTATTTTTTATTTCAGTGGTTATTCTTTCAAGTTTGGGAGCTTCTTTTTTTTATGAAATGTATTCCATCTTTAGGCTTTTGCATATTTACTATGATTATTTATTATATTTGTTTACTATTAAATATTTTTCTAATTGATCTGATTTAGAGGGTATATTCTCCCCAATGACGAACTCCTATCCTCGATACTAATTGGTTGTCTCTTACATATAGGGAGTTGTGTATGAGGTGATATGGCATTGTATCTTTGATCTGGTGCTTCTATTTATGATGTTACAAAATTTAATCATTGAATTAAGACTCACTAACTTATTTTTATTCATTACATGTGATGGGAATGCATATAAAAGAGATATGACCATTTTTATTTAGTTAGGGGAGCTATTATAGTGCTTGGACCAATCAACATTGTGTACCCCTTTGTTCACATAATATATGGAATTTGGGGTTTTCTAATATTACTGATTGAACTCACATTGGGTGATACACATGATGATGATATATGATTTACGGGGTTTCAGGTGCTTTCAAGCATCATAACAATCGATGTAGGTTTACATGCATTATATATACATTTCTTAGAGTAGTACGGTATATCATTAATTAATTGGTCACAAATGTGCAATCTATTCAGGATAGAATCTCATTGAGTAATATATCTGTTTTCCTTGTTATTGTGATATATCTTTATTGGAATTAGTCTATTGAACAGAGTCTGTGGTTGTGTTATTATATATATTATGACTATGAATAATGTACAGGTATGGAAATAAGTGTTATTCTTAGGTGGGGTATTATTTGGGATATGGGTAGACTCATAGAATAACATTTTTTTATCCCATATACTAGTGAAGAGAAACATTGGGTGATCCCAAAAGTTGATTGTTGATTATACAAATAAATCTATCTTCTTTAATATATATGTAATTCACATTATAGATGATTTCGTGTAATATCCTTGTCCAACTAGTTAATGAAACATTATTCATACTAGTCACCACATGGATTCAAGAATGCCTCTCATTACACCAAAGGCTAAAAACTAGAAACGAGGGTCGAATGGTGGTATAGTGGGTATACTGGACCCTCCCGAACACATTTTTAAAATTTAATAACTAGTAAAAATCAATAAAAAATCGAAATTTAAATGATAATAAAATAAAAAATAGAAAAGTAATACTATAATAATTAGGTAAATGTTTCTAACCCCACTATACAACAATACATGTATGTCAGCTGATTCCACATGTAAAAGAAGAAGAAAATACAACAAGAAGGAACAATATAATAAGATAAAGAAAAACAAGAGGCTATATCCTTGAGCATCCTATGTACCTTCTCGGTCCTATGCTCCTAATTCCAATACAAGTTTGAAAACAGAAGAAAATAACCAAGGATCCTAATCCAGTAACCAAGAGGACCTGTTTGGATACCCTGGTGCAATGGGAGATCAAACATGGTGTGTTATAAAATATCAGTAGTTAGGAACCCAAATGTATAGACCAATCCATTTCATGTAAAAAAACTAAGTGGTGTTATAGAGTAAATATATTCTAGATAGAATTAAATAAATAAATACATAGGAATGAGTCCCATATGAATAGCTGCTAAATCTACCTGTTCAACATCATTTGGTGAGTCTAAACTAAATTATTTAGAAAATGTAATGTATGTGATATTGTATAAGAAGCTAGGTTGTCCCCATGATTGTGCATGGGATTGGAAAACACACCCCTATGTTTTATGAAACTACATAACCAAATCTGTTTTGAAAACATTTAATTCATTTTTAATACAATTTGAAAACTCTTTATAAGTTACCAGGAGTTACCCATGGCCCATCTATGGAAATCCTCACCTAGAATCCAAGTATCTCTCAAGGGGATTAGAATTAAAAAAACTATACATTCTATACCTGGTAACATATGTTTTAATTATGAAGATTAACTCTAGTGTGGTATCAAAGTATTCAAAGTCAAATAGACCTCCAATCCTTTACATTTAATCTCACATAGGGGCCTGATTCTCACTCATGGAATGGTATAACTAATCATTCCATAGATACTTCACATGGGGTATCCCAAAGAGAACATATATGACTCATTTGGATTTAAAAATAGATAACGCACGATGATTATGTCTCAATAATATGGTATGTCTCCATCGGCGTGTTTAACACCATTATCACAATCATACCAATGAAAAAGAATCTATCAATGATGTACTTAATTAGGAACCCCTAATATCACTATAGAACTATGGTGAACATATTACCTTTCAATTAAAAAAATATAATTGAATGAGAATTTTATTTTTATTCATGTATTTGTATTTCATTAAGTGTAATTTCAAAGTCATGTCACTGAAAAAAAAACATTATTTACCAAGGTATAATGCATAAATGGAAAATCAATGAGTTAAGAAAATAACAATGGAATCCATATAATTCATAACTAAATAATAATTGCTAAGGTTAGGCACTATGCTTAATAAAGTAAATTATAATGTGTGAAAAATGATTCTCAATGTCCAATATCAGGACTATCCTTGTATCATAATTTAGTTTAATTGATTAAGCCATTTAAAGAAGGAGAAACTCTTACTTGGTGATTTAACCATTTATGGCCTTGGAAAAACGACCATTAATGGTTGGCACAACATCATGGGGGGCCAATGTCCTAGATAATAACCCACATATGGTTTTCAATGTATGTAATTTTCACATAGGATATAGAAAACCATTTTAATTAATTTTTTTATAAAAAAGGAAGCACCATCATTTGGGTCATCAAGACAAATGAGGTCACAACATTTAAAATGCATAAAAATGATAGGAAAGATTATGGACTACCAACCTTAAATAGAGGTTTATGAAAAACATAAAAATATGGAAACATCCATTACATGTAAATAGTCCAATGGATGGAAGATGGTCTTTGAACGATTACCTAGACTAAAGAGTACCTTAACAAGGAACTCTTAATGCTTTTAATGGTGAGAGGTATGGGTGTCATATGAAGAAGATTGATCAACACCAATAACTTAGGAAAAAAATATCCCATGTGTGAGGGAGATGAGAAAAATACCATTGAATAGGAGGAGAAAAATAAATAAATGTGTTTTAGTATTTCATAAATGGAAGAAGGGAATTTTTACCCTCCAAACTAGGCCACATTGAAGATGACGTGGTTTTGGCCAAACTATGCACCAATTTTGAGGCTCCTACTTCCCAGGAAACCCACCTCACACATATGTCTTGCACAGTTTTCCAAAAATCATTTTCCATCCATGAGTTCAATATTGAGAGGTTACGTAATAATTGGAATTAACCATGATGTCTAGGTACACAATATTGATAAACCACATTGTTCCTGTGAAACACCTTCTACTCCTTTTAAATCAGTTTCATGATTTTTTGCAGGGAGATATGGAATTTCATACAACCATGTTCCCAATGCAGACAATCCCAACATTGGATTATTAGGGCCCAATTCTCTTGAATCTCAACAGATCCCTCGGGTGACCACTCAAACCTTTAACAAACACTAAAAAAAATTGAAAGGATCAAACACACATATTTCAAATCTAGAACTCGGTTTACAAAAAAATATCCACCAAATGATAAAATTCAAATTACATTATAATTTTATCTAATCTAAAAACACCAGATTCTAAAATATCCCCACCATAGAACTTATTATCACTCATAAGCCTTCGGGATATGAAGATATAATCACTTGACCTACTCTATTCATGATTTCAAATTCAATCAGTTTTGTTTCATTTTTAAATGTCAAACACACCTTTGAGAGTCACTTTAATATATTGTAGAACAATCATGCATACTTAATCCAATTCTTGTTTTTATGAACTATAAATCTAAGAAACATCTTACCTGAGCTTATCAAGATAGAGACATTATCATCACATTTTCTCTTTAACCACCAAACCTATGGAAATTACACCTCATCATTTAGAATTTATGGAGGAATTTAGAGTTACTGTCTCTCTACCATCATAATTGTCATTCAAGACATGCCCACATCATTCCAACAAATCCATTGACATGAGATATGATTCTAGATTCGATCAAATGGATAATTCCAAAACAATACTATTAAATCTGATCTTTTCAACCTATCTATGAATATTTTCAGTCAATAGTTACATAGAACCCATAATAATATAATTGAATTCCTAAAATAGTTCCTCACCAACACATATAAAAAACGTAGCAGAAAATAATTTAAACCACTCTAGGATAAAAAAAAAATTCAATATACATGACATAGATGACATTATTATTTTAAAATTAATAATAGAAACTAATAGAATAAGGATCCTTAATACCCCACTGATCACACTCACAAAATCCCTTATCTGAATTCTAGTAGAGTATCTAGAAAAAACATCGATCTAAAATGTCATTCCCCATAATGGACATGGAATCATTACTTGATCTTGAAAATTTGATTTCTCCAGACTAAATCAATTCCAATTATCTAGAATTATGTTTATGGAATCATTAGATTCAATATCTAGAGTCCAAGGATCTCATACATGGATAAACACATTCTAAGTTTACAAGTGAGACATCTATATAATGAAAAATGTCAACATAACAAGAACACCGACTAACCCCGAAGGAAAATCCTCATGGATATCTAGTCAAAAGAAATATCTAGATTCCATGCATCCATCCATTGTGTTCCTACAATAGATCCTTGGTATCACTCCATACTAACCATTCTCTTATGATAAACAATGCTTATAGGGTGAACTCTAATAGAAACCACAAACACAATCATTATGACATTTAAAACATTGGTGTAGTGTAAGACAAATTATATCACCCAATGTACCCAAAAGAAACCCATGATTAGGGACATGTTCTTCCTTAATCCATAAGTACACATAGAGGATTCATATGATCTCCAAAAATTATCTCATACACTTTCACCCTAAAGAGGGATAATTTTTCAAACCATTTCTATCCAAAATTGATAAATGAAAAATCGAGGGACTTTTCTAATCATTATAGGTTGAATTCAATTGATGATATCATATAACTCCACTGACATATCAGCTAAAAACTAATCTTTATACCCTTACCACCAAAGGAATCTCATAAGTCATAAGAAACCCCATCGATGTCCCTTCTTAAAAAATGATGTTTACGAATGTTTCTGACATAGTAAACAATATATCATTATGTTGCATCATAATGATAACACGGCCCCAACTCATCTGCCTCTAGGGATCCTGAGAGAATCTATGATCATACATGAAGTATCAACTTGTTATGTGCCTCCTACCTATAATGACACATTTAATAAGAATTTAAGTGACTATATCCACCATAAGATAGTATATATAGTTATATTTGTTTATAAATGAACTCATTACATAGAACACAATTAATCGACCACTGCTATAGTTTTGGGATGTTTCCATCACTCTTTGGAATGCAAAAAACTGAAGAGAGAGAAACTATACACTTATATGATCCATTGGTTCAATTTTTCACTAAGAATATGCTGGATGATCCTCCGAGTCATGCTCCTATACGTCATGGTATTAGGCATAAAATCCAATACAACTGACCAACATTTCAAAGACCTAATTTTCCTTAAAGCATCATTCTAAACATTGGGACTATCCAAGACCATGATCATTGCCCAGCTAGCTCAAAACGGGATCTTGAGTACATTCCAAGTTTAACTACTCACAGTTGGAGAAATCACTACTAAATTTAAATGCTTCATTTCATGATTAACCAGATGAAAATTACCATTTATATCAAATTATAATATCCTATGATTAAGGGATCAATAAAAAATCACTATTATTATCCATATTCTTTTCAAACCTATGCATTCCCGTATCTGATTTCCCAACCCAATAACTAAATATGGGATGTATTAATCTATAAAATTTCACAATAGGTCAATGAAAAACCATGTTTTCAATCACTAAATGTGATAAATAAGGGTCACATTACCTAATTAATGGTCCAAATTCCCTGGGCATGTCTCCACATTTTGTACCAAGAATTAACTAAAGCGCACACCCATAAATAGGGTCAAAACACAAAGAGACCACCCATCTTAACATGGGTATCATTTTTAAAGATTAATATTCTTATGTTGTACAAAAACACCCATACAAAAAATTAAGATGAAATTATCATAAGAAACCATCATGGGCATTCGAATCTGTGGGCGCAACCTACAATGGGATAGCTTCTTACTAATGCTAAAAATGTTGAACCAATATGAGGTTACACCTATGAATGTTCACTAGGCTTCAAGGACATTCATTTCAATTCAGAATTAGTCATGAATGATCCGATGGAAATTCTCGTGTTATTTTTCCCGTATAAATTCAAAATTTATTAAAACTACCATTTCATGGGTTTTAAGGAAAAGAGAACTACTCAATAACCCATTTTAATGGCATTAAATCAATGAACATTCAATTAATTAACCATTTAAAGATATATTTTTAAAGATATACTAATACCATTCATATGGAAACTAATCTAATTATAGCATAATGAAATATAAGTAATTAATATTAAATTTCCTTTTTAAGAATAATTATTCAGGGGCATCCAATTATAATTAGGATATTCAATCATATAAACCTCATTTTAATCACAATTTATTTAACTGTAAGGCCACACAAAAAATAGATCATGGAATATTATAAGGTCTTATATTAATTCAATAGATTCTATTAAAAAGAAAAACACCCTACATTTACTTGAAAACCCATATAGGTAGATATGGGAACATCTAAAATTCCCCCCACAGAAAGCATATGCACACCCCTGTGTGGTTAATCACTAGGGAATAATTCAAGAAAAAGTGACCAAAAAGGGTCTCATTTATCTATTTTGGGTCCAACTAAAGAAACCTGACCATTTTAAACACTATGATATTAAAATACACCCCTCGTGGTTTCAAATACATAATTACATTCTTTAAATAACATATGAGATAGTTTTTTATTTTGAAACTTAGTGATATGGGTCATCATGCCCTAAAAAAAGGGTTATAGCCCTTATAAATGAAAATAAGACATTTAAGGTCAATATTGATCAACATTTATATTTTAAAAATAAGTAAATAATATTATCATAACATATATCTTCATTAATTTTTAGCACACTTTAAATTATATAGTGCCCATACACATTACTTATTACTAGAAACACCAATCTAAACATAACAATTTCCCTCCAGAATAAAAAATTCAATGAAATTTAGATTTTTAAAATATAATTTATGTATATAAAGTTCACATACATAGGTTTTATTAAATGGTACACCCTATTACCATTCTTATTCTTCCCGTACACATCATGAGTTTGAATTTGGCTCCCATATAACCTTAACTATCATATTTTTTGTAGAAGAATAATTTTATAGCATAATTTTTTTAACAATATTCCTAAAGTATAAAAAACATAGCAGCAATGGTTCTGTTATATGGGTTATCATATTAAAATTTATATGGCCCCCATACACATTACAAATTTCATGTAGGCTCGCATTTAATCACAAAAAGTATGTTCAAACCACACTAAAAACATAAAATCATAATAAACTAAAAACAATAACTCTAATAATTTACCTAAACATTTGTAAAAACAATACATGATAAAAGAGTCATAGTTATTAAATGTTACGCATGGGTAGAAACTACATAAGGTAGATAAAAATAAAATAAAAATACATGCAAGGCACCTTAGTAGATTTCAGACAACCTAGAAATTCAATATTCATGTAATGGAATAATCATGGAATACGGATTATTATTTAACTATAATAATTCATGTAATTAAAATTGATTTTCATTCCAATACAATTTTAATTTCTAAATCTCAAAAATTAGTAAGTAGTGTAATGGAATCTAAACATTTAGGGTGAAGTTATAATCAACTATAATAGAAACAACTTAAACAAAAAACCCACCCTTGACCAGTTAGAATTTTCAACTCATGTGGGTTGATAAATCCCTTGCATTACTATTTATCGAGAACTAAAACCTTCCAAGTATCATGTCCACTAGCCCCAAACATTTTTACAATGAAAAATAACCTCTGATACCATATTGTAACGTACCGTTCTGACGTACTATGGAATCATTAGTCGTTCCAGTCACCACATGGCCTCAAGTGCAACTCCTCATAAGTGAGATTTTGTCGACTAGTAGTTATAGTCCAATAGTGTTATGGAGGGGAGAAAATACCCTAATGGTCCATGTCAAACAGTGTAATAACTAGTGTAAATCAATAAATAATAGTAATGTAAATAATAATAAAAAAAATAAAATAGGAAGAACACTGTGATAATTGAGTAAAGGTGGACAATGGTACTACACATCAATATATATATATATATATATATATATATATATATATATATATGTGTGTCAGTTGATGCCACAAGTATAATAAGACTGAAATAAAATTGGTAGGTATACTAAAATAATAGAAAAAACCAAAAAGGACAACTCCTTGAGCATCGTGAGTACTTCCTCAGACTTGTGATCCACCTCCCGGTACAAGAATTATAGCACAAAAAAATAACCAGGGATCCTAATTCCACACCTAATGAGGTCTATTTAGGTACTCTAGTGCAATGATATCCTGAACCGGGTCTGAGATAAAATCTCATTAAGTAGGAACTCATGGTATCAAGGCCATTCAATTTCATGTAATATTAATTAAGTTGTGTTCTAGAGTAAATATTTGTAATAAATAAATATGTAAATAAATTCCTTTTACTGGGTCCCACATGGACACCCCATCCAATTTATCTATATCTACCACGACCAGTGAAACTGAACAAAAGGAACTTGAAAATTTAAATTATGTGATAATTTATAAGAAGCTGGGTATTCCCAAGATTGTGTTTGGGATTTGAGGACACACCCATACTAGTTCCTCAATACAAATAACTAATTAAATTTAGAAAAAATTGAATTCATTCATTTATTCAATTTGAAAACACTTCATAGGTTACGGATATTCACCCTTAGACTGTGCTTGAAAAACCTGAGAGACTTTCCAGGTAATTTTCAAGGGGGTTTTTGTAAAATGAATTCCATGAATTCTATATGAGGTGACCCAATTTTGATGTCCCAAGTGTCACTCTATCATGGTATAAGATTAGAAAAGTCAAACAGACCTTCGAGTCTACACCTAGTATCAGACATTGGGTCCCAAGTCTCGCATGGGGAATGGTATAACCAATCCTACCATCAAGACCATCCAATGGGTCCCCCCTCAAGACCTAGTAAAACTCATGTGGTTAAAAAAATAGATAACAGAAGGTGATATTGTATCAGGAATTGTGTATTTCACCACTGTCATTTTTACTACCATTAACAAAAACCAAATAAGGAACAAGAGTCTTTCCAAGATGTCCTTAAGTTAGAACCCCTTGTATCACTCTATTAATAAGGTCGATAGTTGAATTCGTAATGGTCTTACATTCTTATCTCAAATAAATGTCCCTAACATTTTGGTTCAATCATTTTTGTGGTATTAATTGTATAGGTCATTTCTTGTCATTGTAAAAAACTATTAAGTCATAATTCATAAGGAAAAAATGGATATAAATTCATTATGCCAATAACCATTGGAATTTAAAAAATAATAATTAAGAATAAACTTGTGAAAGGTGAGGCATCAAGAATATGAATGTAAATTATAATTTTTGGGGAATGAAGGTCAAGGGTAAATCTCATATCCATCTATTTAACGTAATTAGGTTTAAATAATTATGAAATTCAAAAAATGAAACCAAATTCACATGGTCATTTAACCATTTAAGGCCTGGGGAAAATGGCCATCATTGGTAGGGACACCCATTGGGTGGCCAATGATCAATAATTTGACCCACATACGGGTTTCTCCATAAATAGTGGTAATAGAAAACATGGAAATAAATTTTAATTAATTTATTTAGAATGAAATATGAATTACTAGAAGGTTTCAACAAGAGGAATGAATTTTCATCATTTAAAATGAATCAAAACAATGTGAAAGAATATTAAACACCTACCATATATCAATGATGAATCCCATGCATGATATCAATATTTGAAGTTTTCTGGTTTGAGTGCAATTGATGAAACAAACGAACATGATGAATGTATGTAAAAATTCATTACATATAAATTGTGCAATGGTTTGAATAGTTATATTTATTGATTATATTGGGGAATGAGGATATTTCTGAGGGATTTATTAAAATATAAATAGTTATATATTTGGTTTCTATATGAAGGAAGAGAAGGGGCCACAGATGATGAAGAACAAGAGAATCCTGTTGAATAATAGTAGGAAACGAAAGAAAAGGTTTTAAGGATTTCATTAAGGGAAAGAGGCAATTTCTCCCACTAAATTGGGTTTTATTATTTTCCAACACATTTTTTTACAAACCGTGAAAAAATCATGCAGCTCCCACTGCTTAGGAAACCCACATCATATTGTTCTCCCACATTTTTTTCAAATAGTGCACCAACAGTGAAATGAATAGTGTTTGGTTACATCCTAAGTAATACTAACCATGTAGAATAGGAGCATTTTTTTATGAAAAATGTGCAACCCATGTGACACCTTAGTCTCCTGAGAAACTGGACACACATTTTCCTTCTTGGGGCCACATTGTTTTAGAAAATCTCTGTTCTCGGTGGAGACTATCCCAACATTTGATTTCTAGGGCGAGGTACTCCCAAAAAATAATAGAGAACAATGGGTCTCCTCATACCATTACTCAAATCTAAAAAAATACATTGAAGTGTAACAAATATTAGAATTAAAATATGACTCCTAGTTTACAAAACAGACCTCCCACCGAATGAAAAAATTCAAATTTATTTCTAATTTCATCATATTTAAAAAAATTTATTCTAAGTGATTCCTCAACAAAGTATTAGGGAAATATTTGGGAATAATGATTTAATACTTTAGAAAGGTAGTATTCTTCTGATTTATAACTATATGTGTAGTATAAAACCATTGAGTATTCCATCACACCATCTCCATTTTTAGTAACTGCAGATTCTTAAATTGATAGTACAATTCTTATTTCTTTTCCTAAGAATAGGAGTTCAAAATAAGGTCATATTTCTCCAAACATTAACATTATTATTTTTCATCCTTTAACAAAATTAGAGACCCTAAGGATTCTGAATAATGGCATGAAATGTTTAGTGATCCTTGACCATGTAGACCCTCTAATGGATTGACAAGTTAGTTGAATAGGGTAGGATTCAGAAAGACATGTACATAACCATTATAAGCACCTATGTTATTCACTAATATGGAGTGTGGTAGACTTCAGATAGGCATTTTATACTAGAGGCTGAAAAAGGTAAAAATGATGAACATATATTCATTGCCAAATGTTGATGATCTCATCAAATTCTATGGGGAGATCAATGGTTTTCCAAGATTGATCTCAAATCAGGCTATCATGAGTCATGAGTTATAGAGGAGGACATTCAAAACACAATATTTCAGAGTAGGTATGGAATATATGTACTTAGTAATGATGTTAGGGAATATGAGCAGAAAATCTATGTTTATGGCTATAATGAAAAATATATTCCATCAATACTAGGTATCTTGGATCATAGTTTTCCTTGATGATGTCTAGATATAGTAACCAATGATAAAGAAACATGGAATGAACCTAGATATAGTCCTAATTATAGTTCGACAACATAGGATTTATTCCAAGATAGAAAGTTATGACATCAGGATTCGAAATGTGATGTTCCATGGACATGTGGGGTTTGAGAATTTTGTATCTTTGGACCTATTGAAATTAGTGTATTTCATGTAATGACAGTTCCATATAATGTGTTTGTGATTAGGATATTTATTGGTTTACTGGGATATTACTAACGATTTATCTAGTACTCTCCTGAGTATCATCAGCCATGAATGAACTGAAAAAGAAGTATGTGAAGCCCCAATGGTCAGAAAAATGTAAATATATTTTCCATTATTAAAATATAAGGATGATGATAGATCTATTACTAACACTCCATGATCATGGTATTGGTTATGTATTGTACCTTTATGGATTAGAAGTTGGTATAGGTGTGAAACTAATGAAAAGAGAAAAGAGAGTTTCTTATATGTATCATCAGCTACTAACCCATGAGTGGAACTACCCAAAACATGGCTTAGAGCTCTAAATAATGGTTTATGATCTATTTTTTAGACATAATCCCATTGGTGAGATATTTATTGATTATAATGACCACCAGTCCCTCAAATATAACATTACATAGAGGGTAATGAGTCTGAGAATGATATACTGTGTTGTGTGTCCATATATATTGGACTTCATGATGGAATTTTCACATGGGAAGATTAATTTTACTGATGATGTTCTTATCTATAAGATACATGCATATATGAAAATTCGTGAGACTCCCATAGAGGAGTAGTGACACATGATGAGATTATTAGATGATTAAAGCTTGGATTCTTTACAGGATCAAAAATTTATGACATGTACCCCTTTGGTGATCATGCCCTCACTTGTGTTTTGTAAAATTATTTATTTGGATTTAGACAAAGTGTATTATGTGTTGAGGTGACAGTTATCAGGTCGTGACTAGAAATGGGGATGATTAATGGAGAAATCAGGTCGAGATCTTGGTACAAAGGAGAGTAATGTTCCTTGATTGCATTAGAGAAATATTATTAGAGGATTCCATATCTTGATATGTGTGGTAAATACAGTTTTGAAGAATTTGTACTATTCCTTCATGAGATAGTTCTTTAGGTTATGGAAGAAGATAAATATTACTGATTTTTTCTTCAAATGTCATACCTATCAGAGGTGAAGACAAAGAAATAAAATACTATTGGGTTTACATAGAAAATCCTTATGACCCTATTGAGGTTAGAGGCTGCCAAAAATTATATATTAATGGGTCACGTAGGATCGAATTGAGTATTGATGTAGATCGAGTTATTTTTGATAATTTAAAATGGTTTGAAAAATTATTACGAATCAGAGAGCCCACTCAGTTAAGGAGATAGGAATTCTCTTTTTCAAAGAGATCATACTCCTAAATGTAGTTCCCATAGGATTTTATTCAAATATACAATAATATTTTATACATTTATTTTTTAATGGATTCTATAAATCCTAATGGATTTAGTTACGATTTATTATGACATAGCATACTCAGACCGATGTACACTCCAAGTAAGTATATTCTTATAGGAAAATATTCTTTGAGCTTTCACGATTAACATCGATGGAGCATGGGATGATAACCTATAATTTATTGAGTTCATTCAAAATATTATGTTTTAGTCTGAAATTACTATGGAACCTTACGAGGATAATTTTGGGAGGTGAAGTCGGTCACCTCTCTATTGGCATGAGGTGGGTAAAGTAGTGGTTATTCCCCCATGTGTGGTTCAAGAGACCTTCGAGAGAGCATAACTAATTAGGAATAGGGTGATCACCATTCAAAGTAGATATATATCCCTTCCCAATCACAGGTGGACACCCATGGAGTTCAATTTGGGAGATTGTGTTTTCTTGAGAGTGACTCGTTAGTTAGGTCACATATGTTTGGGGATGTAGGACAAGCTAGCACCTCATTTTATGGACCCTCTGATATCATCATGTGGATAAGTGTAGTATAATATCTTTAAGATCTTCATTATCACTATCGAGGTATGAATGATATGTTACATGCCTCGCATTTTCAGTGGTACATGCATTCACCTATAAATGTTGTTGATTGTGAGGATGTTGAGCTCAAGACTAATGTAGCTTCTGAGGAGCCTCTAGTGCTGATCAAATATTGAAGTGATAACTTGTTTCAAGTAAATAAGATACCACTAATTTTGATTATATGGTAGCATTGAAGGATTCTTGAGTAGATGTGGGAGCATGTGTTTGTTGTTCAAGCATAGTGTCCTGAGTTTTTCAAGATAGACCTCTAGTGATACTTCTTGGGGAGGAGAAGTAGATAGAGAAGTGAATTTTAATAACCTACCTTTTTTATAATAATCAAAACCTTCTTTGGTAATAATTTTTAACTATTTTTATGTGAAAATTTAATTTGTAAATAAAAATAACATTCTAATTGTTTTCAAGAAATTTTTTACAAGTAAAATCCTAGTGAAAATATTGAAATATTTTATGGAATATTTTTTTTATTTAGGATCTATGTTAGTGAGAGATTCTATAGCCCATAGAGCCACAATGAAATGAAATAGAATTATTAAATATATTACATTATGTGCCCAAATGTTTTGAATTTAATTTAACATCTCTAAAATGGAAAATTTTATGAGAAATATGTGACCACCATTACGTGTGGATTGTCGGTTTGACCTCTAGGACAATATAATATTTGTGCACATTGAGTGTTTGACAAGATCGATTGTGGGGATTAAATTTTTAATATCATCATTATATATTTTTTTTCAAAAATAATATTCAATACCTATGAAACAGTGAATTATATGAGTATTTTGAGACAACCATTAGGTATGGTATGAGGGTTCAAAGTTAGGTGATACATATGATTTTTGTTTACTGGGCATTTGATCAGATAGAACATGGGTATAAATTATTTAATATTTTTATTATATATTGTTTCATAAATACAGAATATCTCCATAATGGTTCATCATATGAGAAATATGAGACCACATTTATGTCCATGATGTGGGGTTTACCCTTGGTGAGACATAACTATTATGTGTATCAGGTGTTTAGTAAAATTACACATGATTATATGTTATTTAACTTTTTTAAATTTTAATATTAATTATTATTATTATTATTACACTTCTTCTTCCCCCAAACCAATGCACCACAAGGTACCACCATTTTGGTCATGCGGATCTATAAAAAAAATGATAAATGATCCGTTCTGACCTGTTAAAATTAGTGCTGCCTAAATGGGCTATATTGAAGGCTTCCACCATAACGTTACAGTTCAATCTCATATTAAATTGGTTTATTTATGTTGATGGTTTATATAAATTTATTTTTTGGTTTAATATATATATAATATTCATTTTAACCATTTTTGATCTTGTTGAATCTGAGTGACCCCTAAACCACCTGGGTGTTACCAATCAAGTCATAAATGGTTCTATTTTGTGGTTCTCTGAGAGGCGACTCTGGTGTTATTCATTGTATTTTTGGTGAAAAACAATGATTTTATTACATTTCATCCACATTATACTTCTATCAATTTTATAGAAATTGTTCAATATTAAATAAAATAATGAATCATAATATTTATGAAAGATAATTCAACGAGTATATCAAATAAAATTTTTAAATAATATTATCGATGCATAAATTATAAAACTTACCCAATTTTAATTTAATGTATTATCAAAGGATAAAAATTAACAATTGTTAAGGGATAATTACATTGAATTATCAAATGATATTATGTTAAAACATATCAAAAAATAATTTATAAAAATAATCAATGATAATTACAATGAATTATAAAATGATAATTTAATATAATTATTTAATGATAATTATAAAATTAAAATAGCAATCAATGTTCAAGGACAATTTATTTAAATTGAAAATAAATAATTATTTTCGAGTATAAATGATAATTTTTAAATAAAAATTGAAAAACATACTCCGTAAAATTATTATAAGATAATTGAAATGATTTATCAAAGGATAATTATTCCAAAAAAAATAAATTATAAAACATTAAATTATAATGGTTAAATTATTAAAAATTATCCAATGATCATTCCTTGATTATAAAAGGGTATTTCATTGAATAGAACTTTTCAAAGGTTAATTCCATAGTTTTATCTATGGAAATATATATAATTTCTAGATGATAATTACATTCAATTATCAAAGGATAATTATTAAAAATTAGATATTCATAATTTTTAAATTATAAAAGAATAATATTTGAGAAATAGTAAAATTATAATTATAAAATAATAATTTATGTAAAATTAAAAAAGGATAATTAAAAAGGGGTGATTTTTGAAAATTACCAAGATATAATAATACAAGGGTAATTTATAATAAATTATCAATAGATAATTATCAAAGGATAATTTATAAGAAATAATAAAATGATAATTATTATTTAGTTGAATATTGTGAGTTCATGAATTTACCTAAAAAAAAATTTTAAATTATCGAGGAGAGAGAAAATATTATCACATATAAAATTTTAATGATAAATCATAAAATATCATGAAGTGAAAAAGATTCATCGCATTTGATATTTTATCCTTACCATTAATGTCAAACAATGTTGAGGTAGGATGTTCATTACCTTTTTTGTGATTTCTTACACATGTTATAATAATATTATTTATGCATAGAAATTTTTTATATTCATTATTTACTTGTGATTGCAAGTGGCTGTGTGTGTGTGGCCTATGATATAGTATGTCTAGATTCCATGAAATTTATGTGATATTTTAGCTTCATGATGATGTTTGATTCACATGTTGATATATATGATGATGATATTTTTTCCTCATTGGAGTTATTGTTGTAATCATGCTAAGTCATGTAATGTTTTCTATTAGAGCATTGGTATGTGTATATTTGATAGGTTTATGTCACGGTTTTATTACTGCTTGTGGGGTGTGTTTATGGTGTGAAACAATGATGATGACACATCATGATAACCCAGTAACTTGGAATATTGTTGATTCCTTGTTTATTACATGTAGATGACCAACACATGATGGCTTTTGGGGTTGGAGTGACACATGATTCCTTGTGGATTCTATTATTGATATAGATAATCGATGCCCTCTGGTTTTCAATTATTACCTAAGTCCTTTTGAATTACATCCAAGTTGTTTTCACACAATTCAATTATGATTCCATGAAACCCACTAATATAATTGTGGCTTTTATGTATACTAATTTACATACATTATATTATTATATTGGGGTTTAAGTAGGAACAACTGGTGGTTTTCGGTGGCTTGGTTAGTCCACAAACATTAATTTTTGGAATATATATTATTCTTATTGTTGTAAACTTATTTTTAAAAATTAATATATTTTTATACCCTAGTACATCATGTTAAGGATTAATTAATGGTGTCATACTAGGTAATTTACTCCTACCCTAATTAGGAATTTCGATGTTCTTATAGATTTCATGAGAGATTCAGTGAAGGGAAAGGTCATTGTGATTGATAGATGAGTAGTGGGGAATATAGATTGAAGTAGACTGAGAAGACTATAGAGTTCCCAATATTTATCCATTTAATTATCAGATGATTTTTTATCAAGTTATTCTTTCACTTTCGGAGTTTTATTATTTGTATGACATGAATCACGACATTCCCTATCCACATGTTTACTCTAATTATTTATTATATTTTATAGTATTTATTATCGGTCCTATGATATGATACTAAGGGTATAGTCACATTAATAACATAATTTACCCACATCACTAGTTGGTAGCCTCTACCATAATTGGATGAATGTATGAGGTCAAATAGAATTCTGGATGAGGCACAGTGGTTTGAGTCGGGATGTTACAAAACCTTTTGAAGTCACATTGTTGAATGAGTCAAGATAACTAAGATAATAATCAGAATTAGTGTTTAATAATATATGTTCTAATAATATCCATTCCAATAGAAAACATATCACATGTGATCTAGATGTTAAACACCTTGCTGTATCATATCTAAATATGGTTCAAATATAAATGAGGATTATAATGGTGCCTCCCTTATATTGTTAAGTTTCCTGTCAATTGATGGAAAATAATAGTGCAACTAATATATTTCATGATCTATACGAATACATTTAGGGTAGAAAACATTGTGTGAATTTATATATGTAGTGATTTTTTTGGAGACGTAAAAAATAATGGATTCCTAGAAGCATTGTTCATAATAGTATAGAATGAGGTTGTTGGGAAAGTGTTTTTTATGACTTCAAGACCCACTAGTTGTAATTTGTAAACCTAATAAAAATTTTATGTGTATTCAATATAGATATGCAGAATCTATACATGTTATTCTGATCTTAAAGACAATTTTGAATACAGTAGGGAGTCACTATTGCAAGACCCCAACTCCGTCAACCTTGGGAACTCTGCACGGTTACTAGGTGGTGACATCAATGAATTTATGGATTCCATAGAGAAGAAAGGAATGAGATCTTCTTCACGAATTCAATCAATGACATTTACCTTATTTTATCCAAAATTTGTCTTATGCATAATTGCTTATTAGGAGAAAAATATAATTTATACTATAATTAAATTGAAGTCTCCCACACATTATTTCATCTAGATAGGTACTTACCCAACCATAATCCAATCCCAACCGTCCCAAAATATAAAATATCAAAAGTAATTCAGGATATTTCAGACCACTATCTAATTCACATGTGTTTGGATAGTAGGGGTTACTAGAAAAATATATTATTCTTCTCACGTAGATGGGCTATGGATCCTATTTTACCCCACGAGGCAGTTTCCTACTAGACCAAATCCATGTAGGTAAGCTGATGGGTGATATTCATGAATGAAGAATTATAATCATGGATTTTCAAGCACTAGTCCACTTTCCATTACATGGAATTGATAAATAAATAAATTTAGAAAATTCAATCCAGTTTAGTAGAAGGGTGGAATGATGATGTTATTAGTTTTCTTCTCATTAAAAAGGACACATTAAGAGAAACTTATCAAACAGTAATGATCTATTCATGAAAATTATGAAACCACATTGTTAAGAGAAGTAGACATGAAAATAACTTTTTTTAATGAATATATTAATGAAATTTGTGGAATTAGTACCGCTAACATTCACTTGGTGGATGATCCTTCTGAAGTTATTTTGAGATAGTTGGATGTATTGAAAAACTCATATTAAATACCTAATTGCATGCCCAGATATTTTCATACTGGATGGGTTCCCAAGGACACATGATGATATTTTATAAATAAATTCCTAATGTGGTATCAGAGTACAATAAGAACATCCATGGATCCATGATAATGGAAAAGTGGTCTATGAAGTCATGGTTTCACTTAATCTGGAGAGCTCCCCTACACGTGATGGATTTCCAAGGTCATTTTATGTCGAATGTTGGGATATTGTCAACTTAGATATTATTATGGAAGTAAATGAATTATTTTGAGGTATAATACTCCCCTATAAAACTTGTAAAATAGGTTTGGAGTTTCTCTAAAAATGTAAATATCATTACCCACTTAAACCCTTTTATCCAATTACATTGATTAATATTCCCTATATGGGGATTTCATGTGTGATTAATATGATATTATCATGGTTCCTCCATGATAGTATAACTGATTTCCAACATTGTTTTCTTAGGGTTACTTTAATTAAATTTCATTTCGATCATGCTAATTCTATGATAGATGACAATGATAAAAAAATCACAAGGATTGAATATAGTCATTAATGGTGACATGGATAATGAATATGATGATATTGAATTGGGTTTCATTTTAACATTTTTGAATTAAACGAGTTTCTATTCATGGGTTATTTACATATTGTTTAGATGTTTTAGCTCTCCATGGATGTCGATTTATTTTATTGGAATGAAATGTGGCTTCATTAAAATAGTGTCTCGGATAATATAGGGGGACCCCCAATCTCCCAACATGATTGTTCTCGAAATATATTCTCCATGAAAATTCATAAATACAAACACGTGGTAGGGTCAATTCAGAATTTTCATTACAAATCTCATTTTTAGGGAGTTACACATGGTTTTCACATACGACAAGGTTCTATTTCTTCAAGGTAGCATGAACTCCTTTTTTTGTAATAAAATAGTTCTTGTCGAGTATTTTAGTTGGAGGAGACATCTTATAAATAATTACAAAATTTGTGTTTATATATTGAGACAATGTTCAGAGAGATTCTAATACTAGAATAAGTAAAATGATGTTTCTCATAGAATACATAAGGGATCTGATTACATTTTGAAGGATTCAAATACAACACTATGATAAAGGTGGTTTATTGGATATAGTCTAGTATCAATAACTAGAAAAACCGGTTTCACTCATTTGTAAGATGAATAATTCCTGTCATAAAACATGTTATAATATTTACCAATGCACTTACCCTTGGTTATAATTGTTGTAAAGGCTATTATTGGGGGTATATGGAAACACAAGACCACATTTATATCATATTCACAATCTTAGGGTTGCTACTATAGGGAAAACTAGGAAATGATGGATTTACTAATAGTAGAGGGTGTCATATGATGGAGGAGCACCACTAATATGATGCATTGTCCTCATGCATGTTTTTCTTGTGAGGTTATCTATGGATACACATTATAAATATTGTTCATACTAGAGATGTTTGTGAAAATGTAGGAACTCTGATAAGATCCTCTTAGAATCTAAGTAAAATACTCCTGATCCAGATTCCATGTCCCCAATTCCATGAACGTTGGATTATCAACCTGGGAAAGAATAGTTTCTATCATGAAAACTATTATGGTTTGATGATTGGATTTCCCAATGCCTCATCATCAGAAAATCATTCAAAGAATATTTTTCTTATTATTCCTTTACATGGTCTATTTTAAATGATTGTAATAATAATAATTTCTATCATATCATGTCAATTGACGATCTGGAAAATTATGCTTTTATGGTTTCATCATTAGGTTCCCTCTAAATCAAGGTATACTGATCAATGTTCATTTAATATCATAAATGGGATATCAGGGTTCATCTCACCTATTGAATATATATATATATATATTATCATTCTTATTTGGATCTTATGGAACCATTTTATACCCACTAGTGAGGAGGTGAAATGGAAGTGTATTAATATTGTATTGAAATGATTATTTTCTCATCATTGCAGTGTCATGTCTATTAAACATTTATTTTTTGAGGGAGATGGGTTAACATCGGACAAAACATAGTTAGTATTATCATTAGATTTTTATCCACATTTCTCTAAGGTGAAAACAGAATCCATTGATGGTTTCAGTGTGCGGGAAGAAATAATATGGAGATGAATGTGAGATAATTTTTTTTTTTAGTTGGATATTAGATTATTATGGGGGAAAGAAAAAAATCATGGTATAAAGGGATCCCTTTCTTAATGATTCCACCAAATTCTAAAACTAGTTGGTTAGTATCCAATATAAGAATTATTATAAAATTATGGGTGGTGATGCCCTATCTAAGACAAATTCTTAAGTTTTTGAATAATTATCTTCTAATTTAGAAGGTTATGTATCAGGTTCAGTGGATTCATAAGAACCCAAGAAACATTTAGTAGAAGCATAATATTGACGGTTCTTATATCATGTGTGATATTTGGGTAGAGGTATTATCTAGGATCCTATTGATTTTTTGGTTTGTTAAATAACACAATAATTTAGGAGTGGTGATTAACCTATGGTGGAGGATGAAGAAATTCTCAAATGTCTAGTGTTTTGAATCTCTATGAATATCATGTACAAATCCATTGAAATCAACTAAATAACTATCTAAAGTTATAAAAAATCCTAATCACTTCTCCTTGGTCTATCTCATATCACATATGATGATGTTGGACCCTCATCAACAATTAGATGAGTTTGTAAAACCACAATGTGAGGGAATTATGGTGGTAAATTTAATTTCACCATGGTCCAGTCTTGAATGGAACTTGTTCTCCAACTAATTTGTTGGGTTCTCTTTCCCTGGAATGTGTCTACCACATTAAAGGATACTATCTGGGCTCTATTACCTCAAAACCTCCTCACCAATGGGGATTTTCCCACCCACTCATTATTTATTTCATGTATCTTTGTTTTAATATTATTAATATATAAAAATTTGATTATATATGTTTAAAAAAGGTACATAGTTACATTGAAGAAGATATTTAGTTATATAATGAATATCAAGAACAAGGAGGTGAACAAGGAAAATTGAATACTCCTCGAGTTAAAGATGATTCTTGATGAGTATAATAATCTAAGAATAATCATGAATCCTTAGAATAAATATTTGATTGATATTAAGTATTTGACTTATATTGAAATATATAAAAGGCATGACTGTAAGAATTTGATCATCAGTCATCATCATTACAAGGTTTTATCATAAATATTTTAGTTACATAATATCAGTCTAAGATGATTTCATCATAGTAGATGTGTGCCAAGATATTCAAATGGGCATGATCATATTCCATTGATTCTATTCTTAAGAAACTATACCATAATACGTTATACTAAACTCAATCCTATTTTTTAACCATAAGGCATCAAAACGAATTTATTTTCTGGAGATCCTAATAAGTGATTAGTAAAAATTCATGAATTTATATTCTATTAAAATAAAATATGAAATAAATATGATTATTATCATGAAATGTTATTCATTGAAAAAAACTCATGATCAAACATATGATCATTACTGAAGGTATGACTGAACATCATGAACCAAGCAAGTGATAAATTGGTATTATTGAGATGATATCTCCATGCCAAAAAAATATAGCACTATGTTATAATGTGGGTGTCTATGTAGAATCAATGTTTTATACATTATGATTCAATAGCTACATCAACATGAATTTTTGGAAATGATAAGAAAATCCATGTTTTAATATATTTAATGGATAAAAAACACATGAAATATTAAATATCATAAGAAATGAAGGCAATTATTATTCAACTAAAAATTCACAAGAATTTTTATGAGGATTTGATGTGTAAATATTATAATAGGAATACTAATATTTTATGTAGTTTTAGAATTAGTATTATCTAATCCTACTATAACTATTCTACATATAAAATATATTTTTGTTTAATGATGAATAATGGTGTGAATTTATTTAATAATAAAAAACCAATAATATTATATAGGCATGAATAAACTATAGAGGCAGAAGAGCCAACTCTACATGTGTTGGAAATTCTCTGAGTCAACAAATGGGTATGATGTTCCAATAGTGCTATAGTTATTTCACATTGATGAAGAGAAAGAAAATATATATTGAGAGATATATCCAAAAACCATTATTCACTATATAAACCTAAACAAGATAGATCTATTATGTGATACTTTTGGACACATTCCCAATAGATGTTTCGAATGATCCAACCTACAACATATAACTATATAAGTCGGATAAAATTGAGATAAACCATTATACTACTACAAAATTGAACTTATACCATACAAAAGGTACTGGAGGGACTCAATAAATCTCAGGTGATATTGATTCAACATATGGATAAGACTGTTCTATTGAGTAGAGGGATAACACACCCTCTCTTATGTTTTACATAGATGGTTCTAGGATTAAAAGTTAATGTTCTTGAATTTACCTAGAATTATTTTTATAATAAAACATAATTCTTTAATCTTTTATATCAATCATGATACATATGAAATGTAGTTATTATAAAATATTTAATCCTCATTAAAAATTGTATTTTTCTCTTGTTTAACTTTCTTATTCTATATTTTAATATCAACCTACCTGGTGATAAATAATGAGATTAATTCTCTTATTATAAAAAGATATAATTAATAAATGAAATTGAATTTGTGATAGAATATTCCTCAAATTAATTCACCATCGTAAATGTGGTTATATTAAAAATTGTTCCTAATAACATATTTTTGAGCATATGTCACAACTCTATTGAATTATACTTTTGGTGTTTTATTGGGATGATTGACATCATATTTTTCGAAGGCTCTGTGATGTGTAGATTTTATAATCATATGAATAATATTTCAATGAAATCAAGGAATATATGCCAGTCATGATAATGTAGAACATGAAGTATAGATATAAAATGAAGTTGATAAAGGAATTATAGAAGAATATTGAATATCACACAATTTGTGAAACTAAATCAATTACACATATTATTAACCCTCATCATAAATAGGATGTGATGATAACCCACTAACATAATTTGGAAGAATAATTAGTCTCCCTATATAGAAAAAAATTCATGAAACATGATGATCTTTTGGTTGAATCCGCAACAAATGAATTGAATGAATGCATTGTCTAAGGTATTGTTTCACGAATACATGAAAAATTATTTACAAAACACACCTAAAAAAATTATTCCACTGATATACCATGTATTTGTGGGGATGTTATCAATTATGATTTTTTACATTATGAAAATATAGGTTCTATAAATTAAATCTGGTATAATTCCCACAAATTAATAGTCTCAAATAACAACATCATTTTTAGAAGTAAGAAGGAAGATATCTCCCAATATGAAGATGAATGAGTAAGTATATCGGAGGCTCTAAATGAAAATTTAAAAATAATAATATATATATATATATAATTTGGTAGGGGTTATTAAATTCATGAATGATGATACTAGAAGAATATGTTCATTTTTTTAATAAATAGATCACTAAAATTCATGAGGTAATGAAATCATTGAAAAATAACAATGACGGAACCTCTACATATGATTAAAATAATTTTTTCAAATATGTTACACTATAGATTAAGACCAAGATGTTTAAAGATCCTACAAATTAAGTTTAAAAAAATTTAAAAATAGATGAAAAAAACTAATGAGATTAGAAAGTCATGTGAAGGAAAATTGAAATTATTAGAGGATGAGAAAAACATTATCATTTTTAAATTATTGGAGTTTCTATTAAAATTGAAAAAGATTAAATTAGTTCAAGGAGAACCATTAAAAAAAGAATATAGGAAATCGCAAACCATTCAAAAAGGAAAACTCCAATCAAATATGAACTCTATTTGAAGGAAAAAACGTCTTGATAAAATATTATAACCATTATGTCACACCATTAAAGTAAAATGAACAATTAACTTTGGTAAATAATATATTTCTAAACCCAATCTTTCAAATTTTGTTTTCTTTCATTAAATATTTTTTAAAAATTAGATAATGAAAAGTAATAGGAATCATATTATAGTTTATAGGTAAGATAAAATAGGTTGTAATAGAGCTATTTCCTTAAGTGAAGCCCAACTAAATGAATCTAATGCTAATAAATATCTAGATCTGAGTTATGGAAAATCCATACAACATGTAATTTAGAAAAATAAACTAATCTTTGATTCAAATTAATTTGTCTAATATAAATTCAGTAATAAGGCTATATAATACTCATATAAAATGATATACAATAAATGAAATAGAGATCCAACAGTTAATGTGAGAAAACATAAAGTGGAGAAATGTCAAAATTCTGTGAAGAAAAATAACTTTATAAGAAATATGTTTTAAATAGTTGAGTAAATATTTTTTATTTTTAATGGAAATAGTCACAATGATAAATAATATTAGTTGAAATTTTTTTTAGGTACATCCTATTAAATTTAAAATGAAACACATAAATAATTTTGAAGAATGGATATAATACTACATTTGGAAAGGATCGTGAAAATGATTATTAAAATAACATTCTCCCGTTTTCTATAAATAGGGATTATCAAATGTCTTTGTGTAAGAAAAAAATGGTGATGTTCTCAACAAGCTTGTGAATTCAACTATGTAATCTATGAAAAAATAGAAGATGATTCATTTTTAGAAAATGAGGACACACCATAGATACATATAAATATGTTATGAATTTGACTTCTTAAAGGAATAATCCTAAATATAATGATAGAATATTATATGAGATAAATTCAACCAGAACATTGGAAAAGATAAAATCTATAGAACAATGTGGATAATAAAAATTAGATGGGCATATTCATATAGATATATAATGAAATTTTTCTTGCTAAATTGACATAATAAAGACAATTTGATGAAAAACATTTGATAACCAAAGGATGAGAAATGATTCCCTCAGAGGGAAAATTCTTATTTCATTATAGGATTTAAAAATTAGATAACATTACAGATTATCAAAATCTATGCAAAATATTGAATTTGTTAAGAAATTATTCATACAATTATCTAATATTTAATTCACCACAAAAGAATTAACTGATTTATATGGATGATGATCAATGAAATTCATGTGATTTTATGGATTTTTTTTCTATAAAAAATCACATTAAAGGTGAAACAAAAATATCCCAATCTACCCAATGAAAAACCATAAAGAATGTTTAAATTTTTCCATTAATATTTTATCTAGATATGGAGATAAATTTGAATGGAAAAACTATTTGAGAAGATATTATCAATTAAACAACTCATATTGATGAACATGGATTTCCTCCTAAATCAATAAAATATTTGATATTCTTTTAATCATGTTGGAAATTGAAGGAGATATTGGTTCTCAAATTGGGAAATAGTGAAATGAATAATTGTAGAATAACTATTCCAGATATAAATAAGTCACTATCATGGTATGAGTTTTGAAATTTAATTTCAAATGAAATAAATAAACAGGTCCCACCAAACATAAGGTAAAGAAGTTGACATTCCTCGACAAAAGAGTGATAAAAGTATGCATCTTGGATTGCATAAAAGACATGATATGTTGAAGCTTATAAGAATTTGTGAATGTCCCTTGACGTACAATAAATAAATTATACCATCTAAGTGTGATATAAATACAAATAAAAATAAGAGTTAAATAATTTAGAGATCACTCTTATAAAGGTGAATATATAGTTAATCACATAAGGATGAGTTTCTAGATAAGGTTTAATGATCATTCTATTAATCAAATCAAGAATTTTTGGAAGGTGATTAAAAAATTCATTAAAAAAGTATAAATTCAAATTTTTTTCATCCAACCTTATCTGAGGATTTTTTTCATTAATCAGTGATATTATTTTATTCAATGATAAAAAATAGTGAATCATGTTGTGATATATGATTATTTGAAATGATAACATAATATATTCACTATAATTCCTTCAATATTAATTTTAATTATATTCAATAAATCCAACATTAAAATGTTTGAGGACATTTTCAAAAAAGGGTTTCAATAAGTTGTGTATTCATTAATATATTTGAAAATAACTAGAAGAATACAATTGGCATTTATAATGGTTGGAATTTATTCTGTTGATTATTGAAATCCTTGTTATCCAAATCATTCCCCAATATTTTATACACTAGCAATTTATTAGGTAGACATGGATTCTATGATTTAGGGTATGTTAGTGAATGAAAACGTGATAGCATCTTCTATAATATAATTTAAAATTATTTTTATTATAGATTATTGAGATGAAATGATAGAAGTTAATGATGAAGAAAAGGGATGGACTCGTTTACATGTTTTTATTGAATTTTTTATGCATTTTTTTTGAAAATTAATAAGAAGGTGGATATTAATGAACCAATTTTTTATTATTAATTTTATTTACCATTAAATTTATATTGATGTTTGTGATATTTTAATGTGTTATGAAGGAGAACAATGTGGGTAAAATGCATTAAACCCAAGAATATTGAGAAGTGACATTGAGTTCCCTAGACTCATGCTATTTTGTGATAAAGACTAATAGAATACAAAAAATATTAGAAGTCTGACTTCCATCACTATTTTTATGGCATATAATATAACAATGATTACTATAGAATTTGGTAATTTTCATATTCATATGATAATGGTAGATTTTCGGGAAGTGATTCTTTTATTTTTTTGGAAAATGATAAACATGATGTTTGAAACCTATATATAGAATCTATTAAAATAACCGAGTTAAGAATATGAAGAAAATGGTACCGAAGGATGTTTCATTATGATACATTCACTGGGAGAATATAATATTGAATATAATTGTTTTAATTATTGTTATTTCGTAATTGGATTAATTTTCATGTAGAAATGATAATAAAAAGGTGTAGTTATTATATTGTTATTGTTATAGTCACCTAATGTCAATGGAATGAACTACTGACATCCATGAACATATGGATTAATTGATTCTAGAGAAAAAAATTTAGATTGTCAACTGATGTTTCAATCTACATAGAAAAATATCCTATTATGGATTTCAGGAAACACTATTTATAATAGTTTGGGAAGAGTTTATTATCAGGATACTTTGTTTCGCTAAAAAATCTATTGGTTATAATGTTATATATTAGTCAAATGGGTGATGAATGAAATCATGGAAGTAAGAATCCATCTTTTGTCCCTTAACCTTAATGTGAATCATTAATACAACATGGATGATGATTCAATATAATTAATAAAGACTAGAGACACATTTATGAATAATCAAGGTTATTTGAAAAATATATGAAACTAGGAGGAGAATATGAAATAATTACAATGTACAATAAAATAATACTTCATTCTTAGAGAAAAAGACTCTAAGACCAAACAGAAATCATTATATTAAATATAAGTGATACTAAGGCTTTTAGTTGAGATATAAAAATGAAAAAGGAATGACTTTATGTATTTGATAATAAATCATCATAAAGTAAGGCTTAATCATAAGTCATTATTTTCCATCATAAATCATGGTGTTGATCGTTCAGACTGAAAAATATGATATTAATTGACACAAACATGAGTGTAAGTATTTATCTGGAACATAGGACTATGGATTTTATGTCATTACACTAAATGAAAATATTTTTTCTTTATGTAATTCTTGAGAATTATAAAATTTCTGAATATCTAAGTGGGTGAAAAGCCATGATTCAAGAATTAATATTCATAATAAATATAAGAAGTAATAACTTAGATGATTCTTATGAAATTTTCTTCATTTAACAAACATCATTATTAAAAATATGATAATTATTCATTATATGATCTAAGTGGATGTACCAACTATTGGAGAAATTGGTTTTCATGTGATGATATCTACAGGATATCAATAACGGTTCCGTGACCAACATGTGTGGCTACATTAAAGGATAGTTACACACTAAATGATATAGCATCCAAACCAAAATACACAAATACAAATATCATGTGAATTTAAAGGTTTGGATTTCAAAGGAAAATTATCCTGCAACATTTCAAATAACACACAGATGAGTCGTCCACTAAATAATTAGGATGTTGGGAATGAAGATTTTATGTGATGACACTATAAATTAATGTCTAGTGTTTGAGGTGGATTGAACACAAGGAAAAAAATGATGCTTGTAATTCTATTATACATATAATTATAGATTATGGATAAAACAAAAATTCATCTAGATTCGTGCTTGAGAAAAAATAAGTATTATTCTATGACTATCGATGAAGGGATAAATAAGAATTATCTCTGTGTGTGATGAGAATTATCTATATTGGATAAAGAAGACAATGTTTTTGTAGTGTGGAAGTTCATGTATACTAAATATGAAGAATAATAAAAAGAATATTCATAGGTATAACTAATGTCATTAATTAACTATATCATCATATTGAAGAGTGAGTCCATATGTAATCTATCTAATCACATTTCATGTTATATTTGCAACAAATTCCACCTGAAACATCATATTATAGATGTATTAATTACAATAATGCATCCCATTTAACCACTACAAGAGAATAATATGATATTACATATTCTATAGAATGGAAATTTTCCATGAAATTTGATCTTTATTTGAGGAATTTATATTCCCATTATCTTGTATATATGGATAAGAATACATATGTTGAATTGTTCCATGTTGTTTCTAGGAGTACATGTTCGACATCATACCCTTTATTGTTCGTCATTCATTATTACTATAGATGTAGAGCTGATGGCAAAGAATCCAAAATGTACTGGGGATATAGTCATCCTAATTGAGGTGATTCTTATTATCAACCCAATGTTTTCTCATGTCTTTCTTTCAAATGATATATCTTTTTTTCAATAATCACTATTCTAAATGGAGTTGGAGATATAGTTTCATAAAATATTAAAGAGGTAATTAATGTAAAAAAGTGAAATTTTAATCTAAGGGAAACTATAGTAACCCCCCCACCCCCACCCCTCAGAATGGGAATAAACAACAATAATCTTGGCATTGGGATGTTATAATGTGATGAATTGATATAAAAAATGAGGTTTACCAATCTCAATGAATGATTTTATATACATGTCTAGAGAGACAATCAATGCTCACTAATATATATTATTCAAAAATTGTAAGATTAATGATATATTTATTATTTATCATCATATAAATAGAAATCCAAGAATTTTTATAAACATGGGATTGTGTGACTACACAATTAATTGTATCCATTAAAAACATAATATCTAATTTTAAGTTAGTGAATGAATAGTATTAGTTAACATTCAAGATCTAAATGATATCATCAAAAAAAAATTGTACTTTTATAATAATTATGTGGATTATATGAATACACAGGGAAACACTAAACATAATTTTTATGATTTTCTACAGTGTTTTACTAAAAATTAGTTAATTAGAAAAATGTTAATAACATATAAAAAATTAGTAAAAAAATTTATTTGAAAATAAATATTACGACGACTTATGGTTTAAATCCTTGATTTCAAACTAGTTTTCAATAAAAAATTATCCTAAATTTATAACCTATTAAAACTAAACACCATGTTGATGAAAAACAATATAGATCATACATAAACTATATATAATTTTTTATCAGCATATTGGGTTAGAAATTACAATTGAAATATGAAATCCATTCCTTGAAAATAGTGCCTTGGCATAAATGGATACTAGTAAATAAATACTTTATTATAAGAACAATTATAAATTTACATAATAAGAATCATATCATATTATTTTTTATATAAATGTAATAAATTATATACTTTATTGTCTCCTACAGAAATGAGATGATTTAAAAGATACATATCTCAATTGATATATATGGAATGAAACATGTGATATGTAAATGATAGCATAATAGTATTTATAAATTAGATTATAAAATTACGAGAATAAAATAAACATATAGGATTGAATAAATTAAAATTGTACATAATGATGTCATAGAGATATCATATATAATTATAAATAAATATTTGAACATAAACATAAAATGTAACATAATAAAGAGAAATAAAATATGAATTTGGATTATTTATTTCCAAAATATATAAAAAGTAACAATCATGTTCGACTACATCACTATTATTAATTATATGAATAATATAAATGTTGATTTTAAAAAATAATGTAGACTATATTCAAATTAATTGTCACACAAAGTAATTATGTTTAGTTATATAAATCATTTCCTAGAAAATATTAGATATATATAATTATAGCCCCACACATCAAATAATTATAATATACCTATGTGATACACATAAACATTAAATCAATCATAAATACATATTTATATATTTCATAATTAACTAATGAAAACTTATGTTGCAAAATAATTTTAATGGGACATAAAAATAAATCATCTATTGGATGAAATTGTATGTTATCATTTAAATTTACACTTTATGATGATGGGAAAATATAATAAAAAATTTACAATTGTATTTTTATAAAAATATATTGGAATAGATAGAAAATTATTTAGTGTAAGAAAAAAATTATGAAATATATTAAATAAATATGATACCAATTATAACATGTTTTATAATCATATAAAACATCAGCTAATGGTTTCAAAAATTTGGAAAATATTAATGAATCCTATTTTTTTAAAAAAAATGAATAAACTAAAATTAAAATAATGTAATATACAAAAAATATAATAAATAAGTAAGATAATGTTTTTCAGTATTGATGTAAATGAATATAGGGGAAAACATCCACGTCTCTCATTTTTATATAAGTAGAAATTATTGTAAGAATTCATTATAAATCTATATAAATTTATTAAAGGATAATGAATACATATATGAATCAATATATTGTGTTTTTATATTAAAGATAAGGATTTATGAGTAGTATTATGAAAATTTCATTTAAAATTATGGTAAATTTTATTAAATGAACTCAAACTCCTTGAATAATCAACATTTTTTATGAAAAAGTAAATAAAGTTGATTAGAATGCCCTAAAATAAACCCATTTCAACAGAATATGGATGGAATAGAGTAATTCCTAAATTTTAAAAGGTGGATACCCATGATAGATAATTAATAATTATACAAAATTATTATTGGACACACAATGTAAAATAGTTGATCTAGTGTATGACACTTATTCTCATTATATTACCATAGCAACATTAGTAGTCAAAAGTATACGGAGTTCACACAAGATTGTAGAATAATCCTCATGTATTTAATATGAGTGTGAATTCTACAGAATATATCAATAGTATATCAAAACACATGAAATAAGAATATATGCAAAATATTTCATATAGGATACACATATAACAATTGTAGTTATTTTAGTGACATAATATTGTTATTTTAAGTCAATATATATATATATATATATATATATATATATATATGAGATGTGAAAATTACAAACATGGAAGAAAAATAAAATTAACCATTATCTATATTTAATAGATAATCGATGTTTGTACCCTGTTCCATATAATCCTCTTCTAGAGAAGTTTATTAATGATTTAACTTGTATTAGAATTATAACGTTGACAACCCTCCATTTTGAACACATTCATGCATGGTATATATATATATATATTGTTCAAAAAAAATATTAGTGTGTTATGTTATCTATTATTTAGGGGAGTAATTTTCATAGGATTTTGTCATACAATGATAACAAATTTTCCATTTTATTATGTTTTTATATGAGACGCATAAGTCACTTAATTATCGAATTATTTTTAAAACCTTTTAGAAAAATTTAAATTTCATGTTATATGATGGGGCCTTAGGAATATTTATTAATATAAAGACATATATGTTCCATACATATAGAAATAATATTTTTTTTAAAATTATATATATATCTATGAGGGTTGGAAATTCATCATTTGTTTTGTATAGAGGGAACACACTGTTATTTGGGTCTCCTTAGAGTTTCAACAAATGTCTCCCAATTTGTGATTAGAAATACAAATAAAACAATAATTTATTACTGTCTTCATAGGAAATTTTACACAATCAATGAATGAATATAGACTTGAAAAATGAACTTTATATATTTTGGTGTTGATGGGAGCACACATGCATGTTAAATCAAAGATGTTTGTGTATAATGGGTTGATATATATATATGCAATTCAAATCATTTTATGTGTTTGTATATGTACAATATTTAAGGTTATAAAAATCATGTTCATGAGTTGGAATTACATATTCAATGCCTTTATATCATAAAGTATATAAGGATGCATATGGCTGCATAATCACAATTGAATCATACACACAATCAAAAATGAGACTTCCATATCGAGTTTGAAAATATTTCCATGAAATACATAGGATTTCATGAATGGATACATTTTATGAATTGTAAACACATGCATAAGTGTTTTGAAATTTATATGAAAATTCCTCTATATCTCAAATTTTTTAATGTCCACCTTGGTCCTAATGTTCAAATATCATGAATATTTTAATTTTAAAGAAATTTATTCCTATATAATTATAATTGGTTAGAATAAAAATAATTAAATTATTTTTTAATAATGATTATCTAAACACTTGATTCCACATTCACATGAATAGGGAATCCAAAAAGCCAGTTCTAAACCATAATATATAGTTCATTTCTTGATATTTTAGACATATAAACAATAATTATATTTATAGAATAAAATAATAATTTAAGTTAAGTTATACACCGTTTTCCCATCTATGGTTTATAATTTTTACTTATATTTTTTACAATGTTATATTAATTTTTTTTCTTTGATGACTATTATTTTAAAAAGGGTTATACTGATATGGACCTCATGTTTTACATTCCAATTTTCATGAACATTTGACAAATTTTTTATTTTTACTATTATAGGAAAATATAATTATCAATAAAATATTTTTAATTTCTTATTTATATGTGATAATATTTATTGTCAATGAATTTTTTCATTATATGTGTTGTCAAAAACCATGGTTGTGGGTGATTGAATAAGAATCTACATATTTAGATTATATAAGTACATTCCCATGGGTAATATCCAAATAATAAAATAAGAGTAGGTAGAAATTTTGTATTCAAAAGGATTTTAACATGTTTCAAATTAAGATTTCTGGATGAGGATACTATTTTTTCAACCACACGCATCAAACAATTTATAGAGCAGTTCCATAGGCAGGTAACAAATGTTGATGTAAGGATGTAAACTTTTATACCACATTTTACATAGCTGTGGACATATATCCCCTTTTTACATATTTAAATTAATAATTAAAAATGATTGAAAATATTCAATACATTTTCTATTGATCATACATAGTGTTGTACAATACTTATCATTCTATTATTTATTATATGTTGTTGAAAATTACAAAACCAGTCACATGGAAGTTGGTGTCTATAGACCAATGTGTAGCTAAAGGATTAATAGAATTTTAGCTCATAAATATACTATAACATGAGATTGTAGATATATTATAAGTGTTCTTATGAAAATAGAGGAACATCTCAAAATTTTTAAACGAACTCTTAATGTGTGTCAATGTTTTTTTGAAGAGTTTTCATGGGTCCTTAATTGTTTTGAAGAGAAAATAATCATAATTGTTGAGGCGATGATTTTTGAGTTTAATGTTGAAATTTGGAAGTGTGTAAAAATAAATGAATAGAAAATAGCATTTATAAGTGACCTTCATATATATGATCTAGTTATAAGAATATATTATCTAATCAAATTTGATTCATGTGTAAGCATCATCATCATTCTTCAAAGGAAATAAGACTTGATATGCTTATGGAATGTCTAGAAGCTATGTAAAAATCAATACACCAATATAAATGTAGATCCAGGTCTATTTAAACATCATCCAATATACATAATAATGATTATTACATTTTTTAACATATATAACAATTCACATGTATCATATCGTTTTTTCTAGACATCAATATAATGTGAAAAATTGAAAACTAGATTGGATGTAAAATAATGATTCTAAATTAAATTTTTAAGGGAGAAAATAAATGTTGGGATTTTTGGATAGATAATCATTGATGCAAATATCTCAAATTTAATGTAATGAATGATTATAAATTTTTTGAAAACATATTGAATCATGGAAACTATAATATTAAAGATTATGGGATTTTGAGATACTATTAGTGTATGAAAAATAGAGTGACCATAATTTATTAATTCTATTGAGAATATATTAGATGATACTAGTAATTATTTTTTAGATCATTTAAAAATTATTATAATTCACTAATTAAATATTATTTACATTGAATGTGGATATGAATCATTACGAGAATATGGTGGATATTAATTCTATTTATTTAATGGACTTTCAGTTTGAAAATTAGAAAATCATAAATCTATGATTAATGATGAAATAATATGTGATGAGGACAGATATGATATGTATTGATCAAAATAATATATAGTGACATAAAAATAAAAATTAAAATAATTAGGAGAGAGGTTACCGAGAACTATAATTGGGTTCTTATAAAAAAATAATTTCAATTCCCATTTTTGGATTATATTTGTTGTGAATAAATAATTTTTCTGAGAGTATTAGAAATATTAAATAAGTGTTAGAGATATGTGAGAAGCTAGAATAACACATGGAAATAGTAAAAGGAACATTTATTTCCCCCCGTGAAGAAATTGTCATGGATAGTTTAGTAGAAGAGATATTAATGATAATGATGGTGGATATGTTCTCCATGGAAATCAGGGGAATGTTTTAATTTATTTAGATGAACTATCCAAAACCTCTAATGGAAATTAAAAGGAATCTTGATTGATTTAGAAATTTGCATAGATGATTTTGAGTTAAAATGGTTAGCTTTGTAATGTTAAACCGTAGTTTTTTTAATATACCTAATGGAAATATTAAAATGATATGTTTTAATAATGTTTTTAATGAATTTATATAGTAGTGTAATGGAAATAAATGTTCTATTAGAATGAAATTGATGAATTAATAGAGCTAAAAATTTGTAACATATGACAGGTAAGAGTCAACTATATCTTCAATGTATATATAAAGATACATTTCATTCTATATAAAAGTAATTAATAGTTTATATTTGAATAAAGGTCACACACAATAATTTTTTCACCAAATGTTCAATATTAATAGTCATTAGTGTTTACATGTTATCGATCCATTGAGTTTTATAAAAATACCATTTCATATCATTATTGTATTGAATCTTCATTATTCTTATATTGTACACACATTTGATTAATTACCTTGAAAATTTTAATATGGTCACTTGTTTTCCTTATTACTGATGTTAAAATTTAGTAGGTTGTATATGTCATTGAATTGTTGAGATTAAAATAATTATTCATTCACTTTTCTTCCCCTTGAATGATCATCTTAATAAAGTAGAAGAGGAGATGTAATTGAAAGAGTATTAAATGCATCATTCTTTTTGGAGCCTCTAGTATCACAAATATTTGATTATTGTGGAAGGTAATAATTGGGACTTATATAAATTATATGGATGATAATAATTTATATTTTAATATCATAGTTTGGAGGAATAAATCATTGGATCTATAGATATTTAAATAAATACTTGATTGAGATTAAATTAGTGTCTAATCAGACGAATCTACTATGATTATCATGGTGTTTAAAAAATTAATTTGTGTGTAATACATTAATTCTGAGGATTCACTATCCAACTATTTATGGACCATTAAAATGGAAAAAATAAATTTTATTCATGGTAATTCCGTACACATATATATTTTATGAGAAAAATATTATGTGGTTGTGAAAACCCAATAATGGATAAGAATTCTATGTAATAAATTCATTTGATGAAGTAAAATTTCATATGCATCCAGGATATCCTTCATGATAAAGAAGGAAGGAGATGACATATGATATTCACTAATTATAGATTGATGGTTTGGAGGATGTGAGAGATAAGAGATACATTCAGCTACCTGAAATGTTGAAATATCTATTTATATATAGTGATCCTGTATTAGTTATTATCAAGGAGTGGTGGAATTTTTATTTATAGAGGAAAAATACTAAATTTATTCCAATAAATTTGTTAGATACTTGTTTGGTTAGGATTATTTAATTACCATTGATAAACAATCAAGAGGAGATATAAATATATCTATATAAGGTGAAAAGGAGAAACATTCCAGATGTTCACTTCAATTGAAAGGATTAAATTATAAAAACCCCATTAAAATGATCATTCTATAAGAACACGGGGAATATATATTACACTATATTATCTACATAGTATTTTAAGATATTTCCCATTAATATTATTAGGCTGAAGAGTGTGAATTTTTACAAGTGACTGATATTATAGAAACAAGGTCCAGAATATCACTCGGACCTAGATGTAGTAGAATTTCATGCCAGTTCCATATAAATACATATAAATTGTTCGTTTTATAGTATTTATAATAGAGTATGATGGAACAAAAACTTATGTTTTGGATCAATGAATCAATTGGCTACAGATGTTTAAATAATTTCAACTAATAATCATAATATAAAAAGAAATAATTGATTCACTCTCTCTCAATTACAAATATGTCACTAGGACTATGCAAATTAACTATACCCATATCTCAATATTACCTCTTTAAAAATTCTACCTTTATTTATTACAATTGATTTATAATTTAGTCAAAAAATGATAGAATTATTCATTAGAATGAAAACTTATAGACTGTAAATCTATATGCGTATATATCAATATTTCAAAAAACTCAAGGTATGGGAAACAATTATAATTGGATTTATGCAAATCAGACAAGATGATACATATAATTCGTAGAATAAATACATTGATATGTATATGGGGAATTAGGTAATGAAATCATATCACCCCTAACAGAAAATGTTACACCAATGTGACATGATATCAAAATAGAAAGGGTATATGAAATAAAATTTAATATATGTAAGATAGAAAATTAAATATCAAAAAAATAAAAGATTTATATTTGAAGGGAATATATTGGAAGTGTTTTAATGGTATATTATGATTGCATTGATGGTTACCTCACTTAGTTCAATGATATAATGAATAAAATCATAGTATTTACTAACACATTAGATGCTTCAATTATCATGAATAATATAATGTCAATTTTTTTGAAGAATATTTGATATAAGGATATATTCCTAGGGTTTTATTGGAGATCTATATATAGATAAAATTTTCAATACACTTCTCAAAAATTAGATGAGAATAGACCATGTGTTAAAAAATAATATAGGAGAAAAAATAACATATATATATCCATGAAATATCATATATTAAAATACTATATGAATGAACTACTATCAAAATTTGATGATGATGTTAAAATAGAATAAAAATGAATAATTTCTTTCATTTATATATTCATTAAGAGGATGATGTAACTATAATGTTATGATACCTTTTATTTTATTTAGTTGTAGTGGTATTAGGGAAATAGAATCTAATTTATGAAGTAGTGAAAATGATTATACTAAGGGTGAGATGGAAGGTGAAGACCATTCAAGAAGGATCCCTAGAAAATTCTTACAGGATTACCATATATTGAAAAATATATCTATAAAATTTGGGATTATTTAAATGAATAATGAAAAGATTGAAGACCTATAATCCTTATGTGAGTCTGATTATGATCCATCTCAAAATTAAATGATACCCACTACCAAGGAAGAAATGAATTATGTCATATCATACAATATAAAAGGTGAGGAAGAAAGTGTAATGAGAATATGATAATGTGATTACATGAGATCATTATTATACAACACATCATTCTTATGAAGAAAAAAAATATTCTTCATAAGATAAAATATTGAAGGATATGGAAACACATAATTTCATAAAAGGGATTTTAAATTATAAAGATAAAATTTAATATAAATAAATTATAATGGAGAATGAAAATGAAAATATGGTTTCCAATAATAATGAAGTAAGTAGGGAACAATATCATTGACATAATGAAAAATTTATATTGCTATCTGTGATAAATGAATATGAGAAATTTGTGTAGATTAAGACTAAATTACCAATGGATTATAATAATTCCAACCCCATGGAAAAGTACAACTACATAGAAATTATGAAATGATACTGAATCTGATTCTGTAAGTTGTAAAATTATTGAATCCAACCTAAATATGTTATAGATAATGTGTGTTTGGAAAATGTTCCTCCAATATTAAAGAGATGTAATGATTAAATAAGAAAGTAAAAACCATAAACAGAAAGAAAAAAATGGCTAGAATATTCCTAGAAAATTATATGTTTTTTATGAATAGACTCATTAATATATGGTAATATCTAGTTTCATGAAATATTCTTGTTGTTTGGTATATTATAGGCCCAAATACTATGACTGATTGTATAACATGTGTCTGGGAATATAATAGAATGAATGAAGTTGGATAATAATTGACAATAAAATATGTAGCTCTATAATAAGAATAAATACACATACAATGAATTACATTAAGGATATAGAAATTAATAGACATATATCAAAAACTAATATTATTTAGAATAATAAAATTGAATTTATTAAAAAAGATAAAAATTACTATAGAAAATGGGAGATATGTAGGAAGAACAAACTAATTCTCCTAGGAGAAAACCATGATGATTAAGGATTTTCTATGGGATTTCCATGGAAACATGTCATTAAGAAGAAAAATATATCATCTAATGATGCATGTTAATTTATTTCCCATGTAATTAAAAAATACCCATATACAATCTAGTTTTAAATAGTGAGACCACCAAAATAACTAAAAATAAAAATTAAAATAATATTCGGGAAAGAATCTTCAATTTTCATCTCAACAAAGAAGTTTTTCAAAAAGGAAAAACATGTAGGGAGATTTATCTTAACCTTCCAAATCACAATAAGGAGAAATTTTTTCCCTTCTAATTACATAAATAACTTTTACATATTAGGTATAAGATATATGGAATTAAGGGGATTGGGATAAGGAAATCTATATTCTATAATGTGATGTATTTACTCATTATTAAGTATTATCACTATCATGATGACGAGATTACATCCCACTACGGTGAGAAAAAATGAAGAGGAACTATCCAAAATATAAATTCGAATATAATTTTATAAAAACCCACTAAAATTAATGTTTTTGGTATTATAACCCAAATATGTACCCTTATTATTCTCAATAAATATAATTTTATAAATAGGGATTCCTTGATTTGGTGAGTACAAAAGGAAGGAGGAATTAATTACCATTTCAATTTTAAATTTTGATTAAATTGTCTATACTTAAGCATTTTATTATGATAATGATAAATTTATTTGAAAAATATATATGTCAATATATTTAAAAGTTTTTTCAAATTATTAATATGTAGTGAATAGTTTAAATGTATTTTCATTGACTCTTTTATTTTATACACATTGTTTTCCCACATAAATAAATTATGATGATGTTCCAAAATATATATGGAGAATAAATTGATTCAAGGAAAAAAATTTATTAATAAAAATAAGGATACAATGAGTTTTATTTGATCTCTTATATTAGTAATATGAATTTATTATCAGTAAGGGGAAGAATAAAGAGTGTTGATACATATATATTGATATAGAAGATAATGAGGGTATTGATAATAAATCCAATGGGGGATATTGTTATTACTATGAATGGATTAAATTTTCATTCAACAAGGGCTATTTTTATAATTATGAAAAGGATCAACATGTGTTTGAGATATGTCATCACTTTCATTTTACTTGGGAAAATAATTTTCATGATTTTTTTCCCTTGAAGAACATTTCATGGATAGGTAACAACAACCGGCCTTAATTTTTAAAATTCTATATCTATTCAAATATGTAACTGAGAGAATTTTTTATGAATACAGTTACAATAAAATAAATTGATAGAAAAAATAATCCATCGAGATTTATTAAAAAATCCCTCAGATTATTTAGTGTTTAAATTCAAAATTTTGATAATATAATTCAATGTATAAGAAAGATACCAAAATGTATGATTTTTTTCACTTAATTAAGTTATATAAGGAATTTATATAGTAATATATGGATAATTCATACCCAATTTAATGTTATGTGAGGAATTCATATTGTCACGTATGTGTAACCAAAGCTATGTAAGGCTCGGGTGGAACTTCACTAGCTATATAGAAGTACATTGAAATAAATGTAAGGGTAATTTCAAAATAAAGAAACCTGAATAAAGGTCATATGTTGACACTTTTCTACATAATATCCTAAAATTTGAAAAATTAATGTTGTCTCTAATATGGTACAAGATACACAACATCAATCTTAAATGTACCAAAAAATAGAATTATCTAAATATGACTATAGTACATAGTTATCATGTTAGAGGGAATAAATTAGATTAATAGAATTTTTCAATATATAAATATATGTAGGTCCTAATTAAAAAATTATATTGATTAATTCTTATAAATTAATCAATCAATTTTTAGTAAAGTCTTTTTATTAATCAAATATATTTTTCATGAAAAATTATTTTTTGTATTTTTATGAGAAAATATTATCATTAATTTTGGTAGAATGTATAAATTTTTATTGATAAAATCAATAAAATTTTGAAATCATCAAATGAAAATCAGCATGTGATTAAATTTTTATATTATTATAAATAGTTTTATTTTTTAATAAATATTTAAAAATACATATTTTTATTGATAACCAAGTTTTCAATTAATGTATTTAGAATGTATATTTCTATTCCGGATTTGTTTAAAAACATAATTAGTTAATTTTTATTTAATAGAATCTATTTATAATCATTAAAAGTAATTATTGACATAAATTTGGTATAAAATTTATTTATACATAAATTGGTATTTTTAGAAAAATTATTTTTCATCATGTTTTTTATATTTAATTTATGTTATATTATAGCACTTCATTAAATTGAATATTTAAGAATAAATTCGTTCTTTAATTAAATGTTTTAAAATTATTATATATTCCCCTTTTATTTCTCTCTTATGAATAAAAACTATAGTAAATATTGTTAACACGGTCATGGAAAAAATTTTACTAAGTGTAAAAATAATGTGATAAGGACTAAAAAGTAACCATAATACATTTTATTTGTATATTTCATTCATGAACATCACAAAGTATAATATATTACCAGTTTCTCCTATTTTTCCATGATTTCTACCCTTATTTAATTTAAGAAAACAAAAAGTAAAAAATTCCACATAATGACATTAATATTCCAAAAGTATTTATTTGAGAGAAATAGAGGATATGTTCGGGTGTATATATTAATTTTAATGATAAATTATTTTTTATAATGCTATGTTATTTCAATTTTTTATGATGAAATAATATATTAATATTCCATCACAAACCTGATACAATATTTATTTAATTAATATATGTATATAATAATTGATATTAAAAATGATGAAATTAAAATGATTTGAATGACATTTTATTATATTTAATTTTTTTGAAATAAATTTGAAAAATTAAATAGGATTTATTGAATTATATTTAAATTCAATAATTTTATTTGAGTTTTAATATTAATATTAACAGGAAAGTCACAAAAATCATATAAATGTTATTTAATAATAAATAATGTTTTATTAAATTATATTATACCCAAAAAATACTAATTGTCAGACAATCGAAGGTTATATATTTTAATACATCCACCATTGTATGTTTATTGTCCAATTTTCCTTTTTTAGTTATATTGTTGACCTTCAAATAGTAAAATCCTAAAAAAATTGTTAATTAGTCAAAAGAGTTAAAATAGATTAAATTAAAAATGATAAGGTTTAAAAAATCCCATAAACATTTCCAAATTTAATTATATTATAGTATTGTGACTGGACTACATCTTATAATCTATAATTATCTATTTTCTTCAATTTGAATATAAAAATTATTTTATTTTTATTTAATAATTTATAAAATTCCATAAGTTCCCCTACCCTAACTTATAAAAGGGAACCTTTTCTTATCATTTATTCACAATTAAATTGTAATTTTTCTCATATTATTTATTATACTAATAGTGGAGCCAATTTTTATAGTAATTTGATTATATGTGTTGATTCATAGGGACTATATCACTTCAGATGTCCATGATTTATGTTTTATTTTCCAATAAATAATGATTTTTGTGTGAGTGACTTAACAAAATCACTCCCTTAAATACCACACAATTTACTTCAATAATTTTTATATAATGAATCCATCCTAGGAATAAATAGGGCTGGATAGAGAACAAGCCAAATGAGGATATCAAAGTAGAGCTAATACGAGTGGATTAAAATAAGATGGAAGAGAAGAACCATGATATATGGGACGATAGAATATTCCCTATTAATTTTAGTAAATGCATTGTTTTAGGCCAGAAAATATTGTATGTTTAGATGGTCTACAACCTTAAATCAAAAATATGATAACTTAAAGAAGGAGAACAAAATAGTTCCTTTTTACAACACTATTTAAAGGTGAATAAAAATATAAGGATCAATATCAAGCTAAAAAATGAGACAAATGCATATGATGTGAATATGGTAGGCCAAATGTCTTTGGAAAACATAAAAGGAGTACTAGAGGGTATTTTTACTAGAAGAACTATTGGCCCTGGATTGATATTTGATGAAGAATCCTTTATGTGTTGTTTATCAAAATTTATAGAGATCTTAGATAATGACACCTTGATAACAATACCAATCAAAGAGTATTTTGAAGATACTATTCAATGTATGTCACAGGACAGTTCTTTGAGTTTGGATGGTATTCTAAGGGCCATTTATATGGAAAAATGGGTCTTTAAGGGTGTTCATGTAGTTAAATCAATACCAGACTTCTTCCGAGGTGGTCCTTTAAATAAAAGTTCTCATACTTGTCATGTGGTTTTGATCCTAAGTGATAATGATTCCAAAATCCTCAACTACTGTAGACCTATTTGTTTGTGTAATTCCTTTTATAAAATTCAGCAATTCTCATTTCTAGGGGATTGAATAGAGTGATCCATAGACTTGTTTCAAAGGATCATCATGGATTTATGAAAGGCTAAAATATCTAAGGGGTGATAGCAATTTTAAAAAATATTTGGTGGGAGATATCAATAAAATAACAATTGTCTCCAATTTTATAATTCATGTTGACATATACAAATATTACAATAAAATTGAATGGAGCTTAGTTATTTGAATTATGATGAAATTTACCTTCCAGGAATGGTTTCTAAACATATGCATCAGGTGATATTTTTCCCCATATCTCAAAATGTTTCTAATATGGAAGGGATTTGGAATAATCAAATGTGTATGTTGAGTATGACAACGAGACCCTTTTTCTCCCAAACTATTCATATTAGATCAATATTCTCTATCTTGAATCCTTCAAAGAAGCATTGAGGAAATAAAGATATTACAATATTATATAAAATTGGGGAATTGTATCATTTATCATCTCTTGTTTCCTCATGATGTGCTTATTTTTATTAATGGAATGTGGAATTCACTCATGAACATCATCAATGTTATGTATTTTTATGGAAATTAATGTGGAAAAAATATTAACTCATGGAAGAGATTAGTTTTTATTTCTAAAAAGTATCTAGGAAGATGAAGAAGATATATTTAAAAGAAACTCAATATTAAAAGGAATAATATTTACATGATTTAAACCAGGATGAAAATTTTCAATTGACATATTTAGAAATACTTTTTTGATGAAGTCATTAACAGAATAATGTGGAGAATTTACAACTAGAAAACAAATTCACATCATTTTGTGGAGGAGTCAACATGAACAATATTGTCTTAACATCTAACCTGATATATATCATGTCAATCATTATGCCAACCATAGGTAGGATTACATGGATAGATAATATCCTGACATATTTCCTCTAGAATGAAAATCAAATGGTACATTGTCACTGGGATTGTTGGAAATGTATGGAGAAACTGGTTTAGGATAGTGGTGTTTGTAGATAAGACGAGGCTGAAACCATGTGTTTCATGCAAGGATGACATTCAAGGGATATTGTTTAAGGGGTTCTTTACGGGTCTCTTTTATAATGAATAGAAACTGTGTTCCATTGGTGGAATGGGATAACTATATAACTAGACTCTTGAGCCTATCTAGATGTATACTCACTCACTAAGAGTATATCCATGATGAAACCTGATGGATAGTGGGGAGAGGTGATATTAACCTATTTAAAGACAACTAGTCTGGCGAGTGGCTAAACATTCTTAGCTATCTTGTACCTAATATGTCTTTCAACGGGGAAAGCGACCATGCATCACTGATGAATTCTATTCTATACAAAGTAAAAAAAGTTTGTGTTGGGGAATATTATCATGAATAATGAAGAGAATAAATTTTTATTCATAGTATTGTGTTAGAGTATGTTTAAAAATTGTGATTTTAGAATAATGCTCCATGCAGAGAAGGTATGCGATGAGTGGGACACTAAATTTAGTGTAGTGAATTTCTCATGAGATTGAACTTTATTATCTAGAAAGGGATAAATCAGGTGATACCACCATACAATAATTTATTGGGGCATTTCCATGGACTGTCAATGATTTTGTTGAAATATACTAAAAAATTAATCAGTGTTGTATCTTTTTATCCAAATAAAATGGTTGACATATCTCTAGACCACTATGGGGATTATTTTGAGTTCCAACAATGAATATTTTTCCATGCATGATTTTATTGTCAACAAATATCAAGGATCATAGCATAAGATGCTGGAAATTAATATTCACAGTGATATTTTCACACCCATATACTGAACACTGTTGGATGCTAGGAACCATGAAAATATGAGTAATCATTACTCGCTTATTTACCTTTATAGGATGAAGATAGATATAATTTTTCAGCGATTATCAGTTCATAAAGGAAGGAATAAGTCACACATGAATTTAAATTTTCTTAACATACACTATGTGGTTTTGAGAACAAATAGTCACTGGGTTAGACATCATCATCCCATCATAGTTTTGAAACTAAATGTGGATGGCTCCTACATGAATTAGAGTTGCGAGTGGTTATACAAATTAGAGATTCAAGATGATTGGTCATCATAGACTTCAATGAATTCTATTGCTTCGGTAATTCCATGGGAGAAAAGGTGATAAAACTACACACTGGTATCATGCAATGTAGGAGATAAGATATGTTGGTAATGGATTCTGAGTCGGACTTAGAGGTACTTGTGCAAACCCTTCTAGGGAAATTTAAAAACCTGTGGGATCTAACTTATCTCATAGTAAGATATTTATTGAAGTCAAATCAAGAGAGTATCACACACCACATTTGAAGAGAATAGAATTTTATAGTGCACATGTTATCTCAAATTGGATGTGTCAAAGAAGATCTCATCATTTAAACTATCTTGAGTTCTCTTCTAATTGAATGAAATATTTTTATTCAATGGGATTCCCTTGGTCTGCATCACATTAGGTATCCTAAGTCACATTATTTGTACGTATTTATTTGTATAACCCACCATTCATAATAAAAAATTAATTCTTAGTTATAATAACAAACATATAACTCCTCTATCACTAAATAAAAGATAACAACAATATTTGTGTATAAACAAGATTACCGTCCCCCGAAACAATGTAATTCAACTTCCATCACCTTCTCTTATGGATGGTTATAGTGATGCATTTTATGTATATATTTGATAATCATGAATTATTTATCATTCTCTATATATAATTTATCATTTAATTTCTTTTTTTCCATTTACCAATAAATGGTATTGTCATTCGTGCGTACATCTCGACTACCCCTTCATGACAAAATGTGATTTATTTTTCATCACCACATGAAATTCTAGATATATATAAGAAAATATAGAATAATTAAAAATGTATAAATAATAATATTATATTTTTTGAATGATAAAATAATACATACCTTTATTTCATAATGATTGTTAAAAAATGTAATTGTTACTTAAGCACAACTAAAAAACACCATCTCCATGTTTGTAATGTAGATCACGTTTAACAATATTTCATTAATGATTTTGATGGTAATATTCATATACAAAAATGATAATTGTTTCTTGATTATTATCATTGATATTATGGGATAATTACATATTTGAGAATGGTTTACCTACTGAAATCTTTTTGGATATATACGAAAAATATCACCAAAACATTTGATATTGACTTAATTGATTATGAAATTTCTTAAAATATTTTAAAAATATTTATATATATGAAATATTATTCTTATTCAAATAAATAATTATCATAATTTTATTATTAAATAATAAAAATAATGTTCATGATGATTCTGATTAAAGGTACACGTCTATCTTTCAAAACATCTTTCTTAAAAGTAACCTTAATATTATTTCACTTGAATTTCTATATATTTCAAAAAAGCTTATTAATGGATTTTTATGGATCTAAAAGTATTTTAATGTAAATTTTTTTCTATTTTCAATTTAATTCATATTTATTCAAAATTAATGTTTTTCATAATGTTTTTAATTTATATCGAAACACATATGTAAAAATCAATTTTAATAATTTGAATTTTAATTACATTTCCTACCACCATAACCATTATTTTATTTCTGGGTTATATTATAGGAATTCTTGTTTTATTAAAAGATAAAACCACTTTACATACCTTTAAAATTTTTGAGGTTTGATATTTTTTAAATGAATGGTTATTTTAATATCTTGATCTTTTTTGATTATGGAATTAAAGGATATATTCAATAGTTTTAGGATGAAATTGTGAATGGTAGTTTTTTTTATATTCTAATAGATCATTATATATGTGAAATGATCAAGAAAAATACTTGTTATATTATTGGTTGATACTTATTATAGCTCTTGATGAATGGGTAACCATAATGTAACTTATTAAATAGGTTTAGACACATTAGAATTCTCAGTGAGGAGGTTATCCTCACATAGATTATATTAAGGGTCATCGACATTATTACACTCTAATATATTATGTAATGTTTATTTACATATGTTTATTGTAGGAGTGAGTTACAAAGGAGGATTCTCCTATGAATTTTATTAGTCTACATTTATTTTATAGATGAGTTGTTAATATAATATATATATGTTTCTTAAAATGGTATTTACTTTCATGCTACTGATTTTATATATTTTATTTTTGAAAAATGTGTGTCTGATTTTCATGTGGAAATGGTTTATTTGATTCTTTAAGTGAAAATTTATATGAAGGTACATAATTCATAGTTTTTCATTTTTCACTACTCTAACAGATTTCTTCTTTTTTATTTCCCTTACTATTAATTTTTTCTTGTCAAATATTTTTAAATGGATTTCATGGGGTTTAATGACGTGTAAGGGAAATGAAGAAGTAATTCTGAATGTCATGATTAATTTTCATTAAAATAAAACATGTTTTATTTTAAATGATTTATTTTCTTAGAATAATGGATACTGAGAAGAAGTGTATACTTTTTAATATATGAGAATTTTATGTAAGAGTTACAACAATATTCTCTAAAACAAATCATGGAAAAAGATCCTAAAAATAGAGAAAATGTTTTCTTAACTAATACTCAGTAATATTTAATGATTTAAGAACAATTATTTATATTTTTTATACTCTGAGGTCATATAAAACATTTGATATTATGATTCTTTCATTAAATGTCATCTTGTGAGTTATTAATATCTTCATTGGTTTACATGTTTACTGATGATCATAAATTCAAAGGGAAATAAATCCACTTTAGTAGACTTATATGATGTGAATTTTTAAGTGATTAATTATATTTTTAGATTTATTTTATTTATTTGAAGTATATAAACATAAAGTACTTTTTATAAATAATTAATTAACATTCTTGGGGATATAAATGGAATAGTATGATATGACCTATGTGAAAAAAACCTCATTAATGTTGAATTCATTAATTTTATTTTTGTTGATTTGATGTTTAATGCATTATTGAATTTATAAGGTTGTTCTATTTTAAATTGAATATTTTCATTTAACATGATATGTTTCATTTCATGTTCTTGTGATGTTATTTTAAATATATTAAATATCAGTTATCATGTAGAAAGTAAAATGACCTCACTAAGACATATTATCCCTCCTAGATGATTAACTCATCACATTCATTCAAAAAAGAATAAACAAATTATTTTCAAATACTTTAGAATATTTGATTCACCTATAAGAAAATATTTGATATATCGAACACATTTTTCATTACACTAAAATTTATATGGATCATAGACTCAATTCAATTTTATTAATTTCAAAATATTATAACATACACATAACTTGGAAAGGGATATTCCACCAAGGAGTTGAATTTTTGTTTTTTAGAGATATGGTATTTATGCTGAATGATAACGGGGATATCAATAGCATAAAACAACCTCCAAATGTAAGGATTTAATATACAACTTTATTTACTATTTTTTAATAATGAATCACAATTGAGTTTATATTAACGAATCAAAAAATAATAATTCTTATCAATAATTTTATGGAATAAATTATTAATGAACATTCAATAACTAATAATTAACGGTTTAAGAAGGATATTAAATGAAATACGTGTTTATGTATCATGTTTTACCATATACGATTTATTGAATTTTTTCAATGAAATTATTATATATTTTGTATTTTATAATTATCCTGAGACGCCTAAGTATTATTTTATAATAATTTTTTTCTATCAAAATTTGGAAGGATATGATAGATGGAATCAATTTCTATGAAAACAGGTGTAGTGAAAAGCTGATAATTTTTTTAGATATCCATTTAAGGAAAGATTAAAAGGGGATAATTTAAACATTTTCTAATATGTTCTTACTATCAATAAATTATTAGTCAATTATGATTACTTGATTTTGTGGAGGAATGATAAGTATAAAAAACATATCATTTAAAAAATGAGTTGATTATTATTTACACTTAATGAGGATTCTTATAATATTTTTTGAAATGTTATAGGGATTATATTTATAGAGTATTAAAAAATTAAGGCCATGTAGTCTTGAGGGATAAACTTAACAACTCTAAATGTTGTGGGGCTTGAGCCCACAACCAAAGGGAGACTACAGTGTAACACCCACCCCTTGCCAACACTATTTTCTAGTTATTTTTAAAACTTAATTACTTATGGGATAATTATTAATTCGATTATGGGAATAATGTTTTTATCATTTTGATATCCCTAGGATTAAAAAGTGATTTGTCGATTAATAGATTTCTATAATTTACAAATAATTCCTCTATTTTTGGAACTATATATGATTAAAAAAATGGTAATATTTTTGGATAAAATAATATTTTATTTAAATATTAGATTTTAAACTATAATTTAAATTAATTATGATTTTAATTTGGATTTTCGTTCATTTTAAAAATAATTTTATTATCTTATATATTATACAAATATGTCACATACGACTTTTGTGAGAGACGTTAAGAGTGATTTATGTTATTTGGAGACATTCTTTAAATGTATCATTGATGAATATATGATCAATCATTGTAATAATTATGTTTCATTATTATTCATAAATATTTTGAAAAATCCTCGGGGATGTTATTTATTGAATGATCAATGTTGATATTTTATTGATACTCTTAAATTTCTAAGATGAATGTATTATTTCATCATATAATTATATATTCATTTTAAGAGTTTTATTACCTTGTGAAAACCCTTTTTGGTAATGTCTAAATATAGGAAAAATAGATTTCTATCCACTATCATTTTATTTTTTCAATTATAATTATTTTTCTTCTTGCATTAAAAAAATTACATTGAATAGTCGTTATTTTGGGAAAAATATTATATTTTGGTTGAAATTGAATAGTGGATGATGTTATACGTGATATGAAAAAATATCTTCTTATGTTACTAGTATATATGATATTAGAATTCATCAACTCTAGGAAATGGATCTTGAAATGAAAATGTTATCCCATTACATTCATGTTTGATGAATCAATGGACTTTTTCATAACTCATTGATTTATGGTTTTTGGTCTCTAATATTATATTTTTAAACCAATTTATGTGTTATTCTAGATAACCTAAATATTTACATTTCATATTTTAAAAAGAATATTTAATATACCATCGTAACTATGTGACATTTCAGTAATGGTATTTCAAAATAAAAACCCTTTTTTCAATGATAAATTAAAAACTGAGAGGTTTAAATTTATTAAGAATTGTAGGATAATGTAACATACCATGATTTTAAAATGAAATACTGTGTTTGATTTCACATGGCTTAAACAAACCATGAAATAGTTTTATTTAAATATAAACATTATAACCAAGCCAATGAATTTGATTATACAAATAGAATTAAACCAAATTTTAAATATAAATATATATATATCATAATAAATTAATGTTTATTTATTATTGATTAGTAAATAATCATTCAATTGTTTTTAGACACTTTAAATATAAAAAATTTGTTTTCTTCATAAATGGTTTTTAATGCATTTCATCATATGATATTACCATTAATTTATTCAATTTGTAGTAATTAATTTTTATAAAAATGTTAAACATTTTAAATTTTCATAACAAATTTAGCTTTTGAAGAAATTTTAGATTTTTTAGAAATATTTGATTTTTCAATAAATAGTTAAAAATAATAATTTCTATAAAAAACTGTGTTTTCATTAAAAATATTTACAAAATAAAATTCTATTTTGAATTAATTTAATTTTTTAATTACATATATTTTATTAAAAACAAAAAAATTATAGTATCTATAATAAATTTTGAACATAAATTTGGTATAAATACATATGGATACAAAAAATGAATTTTCCTGAAAAACTAATTTTCATCACCATTTTTATGATAAATTACAAACTAAATTCTATTAATTTTATAAATTTAGTTTTTAAAAATGGTTATGAAAAATTTTAATTTTTATTTACAAATTTATTAAATAGTTCACCTTTAATTTTTTTCATTGTGAATATTAAAAATAGTAAATTTACTTATCATGATAATGGTAGAATTGGTTAATTAAGGAGAAAATATTTTGATAAGGATTTAAAAATAATCCATTCACATTCCATGATTATATATTATCGTTATATTTTATCCATAAAAATAAAAAAAATCTAATATATGACCTTGTGTTTCCATTTGGCAATGATTTTGACCTTTATATTAATTTAGGAATAAATAAGGTAAACTTTTCCCTCTCTTAAATTCAATGTGCATAAAATAATTTTATGAAGAAATACATATGACAACTTCCATTATAAATAATTATCTGAAATTGAATTTTTTTTATTATCATGGTGATTTATTTTTAATTTTTAGTGAAAAAATATTTATAATAAATTCCTATGCAATGATGATATAATAATTTTTTAATTGATAAAAATATAAAAAAATATTTCAAAAATGATATAAGTAATATAATATGAAATAATTACTATGTTAAAAAAATTTAATTGAACTAATGACATACTATAGTCCTCTTAAATAAATATATTCTAACTCTTTTACTTTATCATAGATTTAATAGTCAAATTAAAAAAAATAGTTATAAAAATGACATTAATATTATTTTATAAAAAGGAATATTTTATTGAATGATATAAAATTAATTGAAATATTATGGTTAGAAAAGTGATTGGAATGTTTTTAAAATATAAAAAACAGTGCATTTATGGACCAATTTCCCTTTCATAGTAACTTTTTCTCCAGAAATAGAAAAAACAATTAATACAAGAATAATTATTAGAAAGGTTTAAAATGGGTTAAAAAATACTATGTGTGAAAACAACCCATAGACATGTATAATATATATTAGATGAGATTATTTGGATTAAAAATAATCATATATTATATATTATCAATTTTTAACATTGTAAATATGAAAGTTAATTTTTATTCATTTAATAATGATTCCCAAAAGATCCCCCTCGACACACTTATAAATGGTTACCCCTTATTCTGGTTAATTCACACATAAATAGAAATTAAGTTTTAATAATAATAATATAGTGTAAATATTTATATTATTCCCCACTTCATAGAGGCATTGGTTTAATCAAAAAACAATCCTTAAAAGGCTTTTGCTTTAATCCTTAGTAGGTTGTCCAAATAAGATGTATAGTTCTTAACTTACACATTTCCTTTTTCTTATTTCACTAAAACCATAAAAAAATTATTCAAATATTCTGAAAAAATAATAATATTATCCCCCATATAATATTATTTTATTTTATTAGTGGAATCACCTAAATCCACCTCTTCTTCCATCAATTGGGAAACAAAAATGGTGTTCCTGTGTTTTTCTGAATCTCACCTTGTGAACTGTTGTAATTCATTTTACATCAGCTAATATTAATGATGGTTTTATTGAGAAATAGAAATAAACTATATAAAATTCATGTAATTATAATAATTATCTAAGGAAAAATATCATATTAAATAGTTTTGAATTCCATTTATAGAATAATAACACCATCATTCATGAGAACAGGTTGACTACCACCACTATGAATTGATAAGATTAATTTTCCATCACCACATGAAATGAATAAAATATATGAGTAAATTTAATTAAATAATATGGTATTACGATATAATTTTAATTATTTGTGAATAATATAATACTTTTTATTTTTCTACACTGATCATTGAAATATGGAAATGATACTTCTATGTATATATGTTAAACCATCTCCATGATTGTAATGTAGTAAATGTTTCATAACCGTATTTCGTGGTTGAATGTAAAAGTATTATATATATATATATAAATGTAATTTATTTTATTATTATTATTATATAGGAAATTTAATAATGAATTCTTTAAAAACATCCAACCTACTAATGTCGTTTTTCACATATGATCGAAATATAAAAATAATCTCACATGAAACATATTGATTAAGAAATTGGTAATATGATGGTAAAATGAATAAAAAAAATAAAAATTATGTTTAGAAAAAAATTAATTGAATTAATTTTATTATTATAGAAGACCAAAAAATTAATGTGACAAGTCAAACTCAAGGTAATGGACATTCATTTGAAATCCACTTTTAAAGTACCCCTTAACAATATTTTCATTCAATTTCTATATTTTTTAAAATGTATTATTAATTATTTTATATGGTTATAAAAAATTATAAATATCATTATATTTTTCTTTCTAATTTCATTGAAATGCGTTCAAGAGGAATTATGTTATGGAATCTTTTTAATTTCATTACAAAAGGAAAAAATAATTTTTTATTTCAATATATAAAGAAACTATGTTTTTTTTCTGCAACCAAAACACATTTTTTCTTTTATTGATTCCATTACATGAATTCGTGATATTTTTAAGGATAAATAGTATTTTCTTTCCTTATTGATATATTTTTTGAAAATGGTGTCTAAAAAGGATATGGTATTTCCATATCCAAAAGTATTTTTTACATAGTTATTAATAAATTGTTCTATTAATGATAAGGTAGTTGAATATTATATAAGTCAAATAAGAAGGCCCGATATAGATTATAAAATGTGTTGGACCATATTATATCTATTCATGAACATGTGATCTTAACACCAAATATACAGTGGGTTGATCCCCATTATAAATCATTATAAATTATTGAACCTCATAAATATTATCAAAATGATGAGACCCATTTTATTTCTTTAATTCATTGGGTAGTATTCAATTATTAATTGCAATAATAAGGGAGTTACCGAGGTGTGTTCACCTCAAGATATAACTGGGATCCATTTGTTTTTAACAACTATTATGAATATTATATCTCACTATCGATTAAAGGGTTTTTAATTGTAATATATAGTTAATAAAAGGTTTATGTTTGGAAATTGTGCCTGTTTTTTTCAAGCGAAAGTTATTTATTTCATTCAATCAACGAAAATTGAGATAAAGGTAAAAATTTCTTGGGATTACTTCTCCTTCACTACACGAACATATTTCGTTTTATTTGTGTCACTTAAAATGGTTTTTATGTTAATACCATATTTTAAAGTATTTTTCCCGCGGTTTAAGGATAGTTAATGGAAAATAACAATTCAAGTTGAATTTCTGGAATATTTTTTATGGAATGAATACATTTTTTTATAAATATTGTTCTTTGGGAAAAAATGTTACTCGGTAGATGTTTCTAATATATAATATATTAGATTTTTTTAATGTTATGACCTAATTATCTAAATATATAAACTATAAAATATCTTCAATACCCAATAAATTGAATTATTAAAAGACAATAACATATAATGATTTTATGTTTTTCCCTTATAGTTGATCTCATGATTGATAATCAAGGTTAGTAATATGTACATGTGGTTGGTTAATTGAATTGAAATATATATATAGTGTCCTTTCTACCTTATGGTTCATTACCTTGTTAAATTGGTTTCTTAGTTTGTTGATTAATTTAGATAAAAATATTATTTGGATTCATTTAATCCTTGAATTTGATCTTCATTGTCAATAGGTCATACAAGTGGTCTATCTAATTAGTTTAGTAAATGTATTTGGTTAATTGATACATCATCGTTTATCTTCAAAGATTATCATATACCTCATTGTCAATAATAACATATTTAGAGCATTTTGATATGTCTTATAGGTAAAAATAGGAGTATTTATATATATAATATCCTATGATGAATAGAATAATTATTTCGATGAGATCATTTTGTCATCATTTTTTAAATTTTATTATCTATAAAATTTCCCTACATCATTCCATGAAATAAGATAATCCATAGAGAAGGGTGTGCTGGATGGTAAGAGTGTTCAATGAAAAAGATAATTCCATGTTTTTTACCAATTAATTAAAATGTATAGATTATTAAAAATAATTTATAAATTTGTGATATTTTTTATGATTATTTGATTGAAATACTTGAATAATATTGGAGGAAAAAACCCAATCTCAAGGAATATTTCTGATGAAAAAATATGTACATATTCTATGGATGTTGGTAATGTGATATTTTTTATCCCATTATAGATGAATTAATTCTATGATCCATAGATATTTAAATGAAATATTGAATATGATTTTTTGAGTATATATTGAGATTATAATCCCATGATTATCATAGATTTTATAAGGTTATTTTAGAATCAATATTTTCCTGATAAGATCTAACCTTCCAATGATTATTCAAATTCCCCAATCAAACAAGAAATAATATAATATTAAAAAATAGATGCGAATATAATATTTCATTGTAATAATTATTTTGTTGATATGATTTATATTCAATGAAATTTATACTCTAAAGATACACACTATATCAAATATGAATATGTTTTCCACTTATAGGGGGTTGTAGGTGTTAATAAAATTATATTGGTTCTTATGATAATAATATATTATAAATGTACTTTGAGAAGGAAGTGACTTATGTTAAACACATCATAATACCGAAGAAATGAAAACATCATTAGTAGATAAAGGTAGAAAATAGAAGAGATCACCAAGGAGAGTGTATTTATATGATTGATGTTGAACAAGTATTGTTTTTTACCATTGAGAAATTCATAGACCTACATTAAAATTTATTTATGAGGATCCATAATAATAGTTCTAGATAAGCTATAATGATCCCATTAGAAGGTGGTGACTATAATAATTTGTATAATTTTCATCAATTACTAGGATGTTAGTATAATTTGGCTAACTGTAGGTAGTATCTTGAAAAACATAAAGACCTGATATTATGAAATATTATCTATTTTTTATTTCCAGATATTGTCATCATAATTTTATAGATATATCTTTTAAATTTTAATCGAGTAATTCATTGTAGATAATCTAGGTCTTAGAACACCATCTAAATTTGGAACAAACTATGATTTGAAGGATGAATCTTCTAAATAATTTTTCATTTTTCATTTTACATAATGTATAATCTAATAACGAAAATATACAATAGTGGATATTGTTTAATAATAATTATAATACATAGTTAGAATAAATAATACGTATTATTAATAAATTAATATTGGTGGATTGGTTTACTTATCTCCCTATCACTGATCTCAAAAAAATAAAAACATTAGAGAAGAAGTGTAAAAATTTAAATGTATAATTAAAATATGATTTTAATACAAAATTTAGAATATTAATGTCTGGGTTAACAATGTAATTGTAAGAAGAGTATTTTAGGGATAATATTTTCGAGGATATCTGCCTTCATGAAGCATTTTGGAAGGGAAATATTATATAAATAGTCTGATCTAAACTAGTTATTCGGATATAGGTGTCAATCCTTTTTGTGAATGTGATGTGTGTTGAGAATTAAAAGTGAGAATGAAATTCTAAAAATGATATAGATATAAAATAGTGTTCTATTTATTATTCTCAATGAAACTATTTTCATTTAATGATACTACATTTTTCAATAAAGATATCCATTCATGTATATAGTGGAATTCATGTGTTGATATGTATCGGACAAGAAAAATGGGAATGTAAGAAACTATTACAAATCAATAGTGTGAATCCAATGAACCTACATGGATCTCGGTAAATAAGGATATCACACTATGACATTATGACTAGTTTGAGGAGGTGTTGTAAAATTTTTAGTGTGAATAAAGTAGGAAAATTCTACTGTGATACTTAAAAATGTAGGGGAATTATACACCAAAAACAATTTTATCTAAGAATGAGTATAGAAGATAATACATTTTTAAAGTTGATAATATATAATGGAATGGAAGATGTCTTTATAACCAACTATGATAATGTTTTTTTATATTTTATTTATTTACTACTCAATTTTAGTATGGATGAGAGACATAAGGATGATAAGATTAGTATATAGAGTAGTCTAGGAGGATTAATTAAAAAGGATAGTTCAGAAATGAGAAATGGACTTTGAATCGCCCTAATAATATTAATAGTATGTTGACTTTAATTAACCACATATGGTATCAGATAAATTCTATGTTACAACATAAAATCTAAGATTCTTATAATTTTTTCTTGATTTTATGATATATTGAATCAAAGAGTAATTTTTATATGTGTATCTAAAGAAAGATTGAAATTTCAATATTATTTTTATAAATATGAACATTATAATAAGAATTACGGGATATAACAAATATATACGTTATAATTAGAAAAAAATAATATTAAAAAACCAATAAGAATCCCCACTAGGAGAAGGTTGTAAGAATTATACTTTAATTCAACCATTTATGAGATTTATGGTATTAAAGATACTTGTAATCAATATATTGATGTTTAGGAGTAAATGAAAAATATTCATGAATATGTTGTTTAACAATTATTTTATCTATACTAGGACATTGATTATGAATAATCGTAACATATAGATGACGAAAACAATGAAAATTGATGTGGAGGGACTGTTGTTAAAATCCCAATCTCTCATCAAAGAGAGGAACTATAATTATAAATAATTCTAAATTATCCAAGGGGAATTATAATTTTTGATATAAACTAAAAAATTTCATTACTAAAAAATATATAGTCAATAAGATTGTGGAATATAATATACATCCTCTATAATATTCACATAAAGATACATGTAATTTTAAAGAAAACTATTTAGTAGTCAATATAAGAAAAATCTATGACCAAGAAAATATCTCTAAGAATGTATCATACTACAAGAGAATCATGTTAAGATATTTAAAAGATGTTGTTAAGAGATATTTAATTCATTCTTTTAATAATTACTACTCAGTAAATGTTTAATTCAAATAAAATTTATAATAAAAAATTACCAAATTATTAAAAACCTGAATATTTTATGATTCCATGAAGTAGTGTTTTGCACTAATCTTTCAATGATTTTTTATCAACAAAAAGTGATTCATACTAGTTATAAATTGTTCTTAAAAAAATTTAGATAATAATTTACCTCATTCTCATAGAATAGGTTGTCCAACTACTATGGGGATCTTATTGGATAAAATATTTTTTTCCTATAAGAGCTAAAAAAAATATATATTTGAATATTTATAAGAATTAAAAAATATAGAGAACACCATATACCCAAATAATTTAATTCTAACGTAATGTACTAAATTTTTTTTACCCAGAAATGGTATCAAACCACACGGGGATTCAACAAAAATCCCACAATTACTTCAAGTAGAAAAATATGAATAGCTTTTGAATAGAATACAAGGATGAGTTTCATCATCCACTATTGGTGGTGAATTATGTTTTTGAATTTGGTGTTTACTGTCGGTATAATTTCTCAATATTATAAATTTTTAAAAGACTAGATTAAAAAGGTGTTGGTTGGGTAAAGGTAAAGATAAAAACAAACCTACTAGATAGAAACCCTATAATTGAAATATTCTATCTGTGAGAAATTTTTGTAAGATCTTTGATAATTTTTTTGAATATTGGTGTATAAATAGACTTTGATGAAATGAAAATTGGTATGTTTCGACCAATAATGACACATATTATTACAATAAGATAATTAAAAAACAGAATAATTTGGTAATGAAGAATGAAAATAGTATTTTTGAGAGATAACTAAACAAACACACTCCCAAGAAGAAATTTAGTGTGATGTCACACATGAGAAGAGAATATTCTTTTAATATTGTAGATGTATTCATCTCATGGACCATTGTAAGATAGAAATGATGAAAAATATTTATGGTATAAAGGTTGAATGAAAATATATTTGGAAAATGATATACAAAGACAAATTGTTATGCTGAAATGCATCTATAATGAGGATTTTGAACGGATCTTAAAAATGGAGAAAACATTTATGTTATTTTTGGTTGGTGAATATAGGTGGAATATGTATTCAATACAATTATATCATGGGTTCCAGGTCATTATATGAAAAAATGGAGAGTTAATAAAATTTTTTCATATTTCTCAATAGGATTCTAAAAATACAGTGAGAAACAAGTGACAAATAAATTTATGAGAAGACATCATGCTCGATCACAGAGACTAATTAGTAATAAAATTTAAAAACTAATGGTGTAGGATTGAAAAAAGAATAGTTCCCTTATTTCCCAAGTGATGATGTAATTCTAGATATAAAGAAATATGAAAATGAAGAGCCTTTTAAAATTTAAAATGGATAATAGTAAATTAATTTTATGAAATGAGACGTTAGTAAATATCATGATATAATAATCCCTTAGGGAATGGAGTTTCTTGTTAGAAACATAACTGTTAACCATAGTGATACAAAAAATATGTTTTTAGATTCTGCATTATTGTTACATTGTTGTTCATGAAATCTGAATGTAGGGATTTATTGTGATGTATTAAAAGAAAAGGATTATGAATGTGTTGTCAATATAGGTAAGGATACTAACAAACATTTAAATATAACTTGGTATTCCTCTTCAATTACTATAAATCATCAAATAGACTAAAATATTCATTAAACTTATATTCAATTTCCAAGGTGTTGTTTGGAAGCATATAATGTAGGGACACTAAAAAATGGGGTGTAGAAAATATGTTTTTATCTATATTCTATAAGAAAATAATTTTAAAATATACCATTCAAAATTGCTGTTTTAGGTATTAATTTTACTCTATAAAACATTCTACTAATATTTGTAATAATTTCTCATGTGGGAGTGGTTGTACTGAAAATTTGGAAGAAAAAGATATATAATATAATGTTTGGATGTAATTTCTAATGTTCCATGAAGTTTTATGAATCCTATAATTATATGTTCAATCAGACCATTCAGAAGTAATTCCATACTTGTAACACATCAGGAAATGTTAGTAAAAGAAATTGGTTCTATTATAAACTCTAAATTATTCTCTATAATAAGGGTTTACTTATATTATACTCTTTATTATATTATATATGATTGATTCATTATTTCATAAGCAATTAATATAATCTCTTAACAAAGGGGGAAAACAAGATGGGATAAATTATATAATGGGATAAGTTGTTTCTTAAATGTAGACGAGTAGGGGTGATAATAGATTTTACCCATGAAGATCTCCATATGAATATGTGGTGGTAAAATAGGGAATAGAGAATGATTTTTCCCACCATTTTATGTATTTCCATTATTGTGAGATGAAAATTGAAATTTTTATATAATATATAGATATTCAACTCAGGTATTTTGATGTTAATTTTTTGAAAAATTTCCCACTGGGGAGATCCTAGATCCCAAGATATGTAATTGTATGTGTATTCAATGATGTATGTTATTATATATGTTTCTAATGAAGTTTTAGTCTGATAATGTAATTAGACTCCAAACATTTAATGAAAATTATAAATTACAACTAGATAATTATTAAAGTAAAAAAAAATTAGAACATGATGTAATTGGAGTTATAGAGAGAGTTTCATGTTTTTGAAATTATATTTGTATGAGAAAAATGTTATGTTTACATCCACTAGAATCATATGAATGAAAGACCTTGTGATTGAGTTACTATTACCGATGGAAGAAGTACAAAATTACTCCACACTTTATAGTGGTGTGAACTTTTCAAAACACTCATATTAGAGTTTAAAAAGAATAGTTGGTTTGATTTTTTTTTTCCACACACAATACTAATCTTAAAAGGGAATGAAACATGATAATAAAATATTATTAAAAAATATAGAAATTATTACATATCCAATGTTTTAGCATGTATCAATATAAGTAACCACATTAAAAAAATAATTTACAAGGTTTTTCTTAACAAAAATTTACAAATTATTTCATATGAAATAGGAAGTCATTTTTCAATAATTGATTAAAGTATATATTATTCTGAAAAATAATTTTTGTTTAAAAAGAATTTTTATAAATGAAAATTATGTTATTTATTTTACAGGATTGATTTAGAAGAAATTTATTAATAATATATTTCATATAATAAATTTTCATTCATCTAATAATAGTTACTTGATAAGGAATGTGTACAAATTGATTATATAAATCAGAAATACATTTTCATTAAAATGGGTTTTTATTTTATTTTATTAAGGAAATTATGATAAATATCCTCCTTTATTATAAAATTTATTTTATAAAATGGTATCAATTTTTAATCCATCATTTCTAAATAATCAAAAGATATTATTATAATTTATTCAAGAAAGTATGATTTTTGCTGGAATAGATAAATATACAATTTTTTTAAAAAAATTATTTCTTTTTGTTAAATAATGTAATTTAAAAGTCTCATTGTTTTTTATATTTTTTAAAATTTATCATAAGATAAATTTTATTAATCATAATATAATTAATTTAATAGTAATTTAAAATATATTTTATTTACGTATAAATTTATTTTTACTGTGAAATCATTGATTTTAATTACATTTGTATTCTGTTACTTTTTTATACACATTTTTAATGTAATTTATACCGCTAATGAAAATTAAATAGCATATATTGAATTACTCAGTTTGGATCATATTATTAAAATTATTAATTAAGGCTTATTTAATTTTTAATAATAATGAATAATAACCACAATAAAATATTGTCACCATAGTATGTTCAATATGTTTAAAATGGGGTTAAAACTATTTGTAATGGCATAAACATTTTAAAAGAGAATAACCTTTATTTCCAAGAATTATTTGATTTCAACATGAGACATTCTACCTTTCAAAATATAAATTTTTTTTCCCACATTCCATAGATTACAGTAGTTATTTAATTTTATGTTATTAGTAATTTTAAAAATTCTATCTCACTCAGTAATTTTTATTTTAATATATATATATATGTAAAAATAATTTATCAATAAATATAGAATCTAGATTTTTTAATAGTAAAGGATATTAACTATAGTAATTTTTATAAAATTATTTATATAACAACATTACTCTTTATTATACATTAATACTTGTCTTTTTCACTAAACTTTACACTTAATACAACCCAAAATATAAATAAGTCTATTATATTTCTGAATTAAGTACATTACATTTCAAATTATCACATTGTATACAAATCATTATTTAACACTTCTTTGACGTGATCCTAATATTCCAATGACATAAACTTCATGGGAAAACCTAGGGATAGTCAAAAGAAATGGGTGAGCTATATAACCCAATAAGGGAATATACAAGGTGTAACATGAAAAAAGATGATATATGTTAGATAATAGGAATATCAATAAGGGAATAATATTTGTTGGAATAATAAACTTGGACAATGATACATGATATATCATTGTCATTATAAAGGAATAATGGGAAATGTTGCAACATCAAAAAAAATTGCATCATAAACCTGTTTAAAGGCTAAATCTTAGAAGGCATCATGGTGGAAAAAGTCCCATAATATAATCAGGTACAACCCTATACCAATATAACATATCATGATACTAATTATAACCCAATGTATTGGAGTTCTATATGTGCACACCCATAATAATCATTTCATTATCATTCTTATGTGCTCCACATAGATCATATTGCATTGGTTTATTCACCATTATAATTTATTCCAAAATCAAGGAATGTTAATTGTATAAATTTATGTCCAAAATAAATATTTATATTTTCTTAGAGTATAATACATTTCATAGAATAATTTTTATGGTATTCACTGTGCAATTATTTAGGAATGGGAAATCAAAATGAAATTTTAGCAACATAATGGATTTACATAAAAATTAATAAAAATGTTTAGTGATGAGTATTTTAGTCTCTAATTATTTGGACATTAAATGGGAAGTAATAGGGAAATGAAAAAATCAAATCTTATTATTGAAAATTTTTATATAGAGGGCATAAGGTAATGAAGAAACATGAATCATGAAAAGAATCCTAATTATATTTTAGCCTGGTATCATGTATCCATAATAGATCATGGGAGAGTTAATAGGAGTTAAAAGTAAGATATCATAATTTATAAATAAAATATATATATAAGGGAATATGGAATATCATATCCCATTATAATTTACTAATACATAAAATACATAACAAAGAAGGAGATCTTGATTAAATAAAAGAGTGGAAGACCCCTTACTAATTTTTTGAATGTAACACCATATGAAATTGATCAATGTGAGAGATAAAAAATAATAAATCCGTCAAATAATCATCCATTGGATGGTAGGGAATGTTTATAAAATAATTAAATCATAAAAACTTTCAATTAATAAGACAAATACAAAACGGTATCTTTGAATTGAATAGAGGAGAGGAATCTGAGGATCCCTTAAAAGAGTGTGTGACTCCAAAGGATTTTTAGTCAGTTTATGAATGATTTGGGCACCGTGGGAGGAATCTATTGAGTTGATGGAAGTGTTTTTACATCTTTCAGGGAGTTTTAGTGAAGAGAAATGATTTCTTTGGTGGGGTTTTTGTAGGATAAGAAGGGGATGTATATATTATTTAGGTTTTGGACACTACATAATGAAATATCTAAATCCACAAAACATCCCACAGGTTTTTTCCATGTTTTGGAAAAATTGAGATTATTTAATTATTTTATATTTCCTAGGGAAGAAATTATTTAAATATTACCCTTGATTATTTAGATGTGAGTATCACTCGTAAATAAATGATTTTAAAATCATAAAATATATCACAAGTCATGGAGGATTCATACTGGATTTACAAAAATAAATCAAATAAACATAAAATAAAACAGTTTTAAATTAAGAACATATTTTTTTAGATAATCCCATTTATATTACTTAATACATCACTTTTGGGCCATTTTGATGTCACAAAGCACAAAGTATGTTTATACGGTATTTACTTCTTTCTAGAAAATTCACGTGTCTCAGAAAAATAAGAGAAAATCACCATTGGATAATTTATAGATCCTGATTCCAAAAATAATATTCATTTTATCTAAATAATTTTATGAATATATTAAATTTCACTTTTAAAAAACTAACTTTTATTGAAAATAATTGGTTTCTTTTCTATAAAATTTTTTTAAACCCTTCAAAAAATTACCTTTGTCTTCATAAAAATTATAGTGCGAGTAATATTTCATAAAAGTTATTTATTAATAATATTTTTTTAAAATTTTATTTATTTCAAATATATTTTTATTTATCAAAATAGATTTCTTAATTGAATTTAAATAATAACCAAAATTATTATTTATATTTTATTGAATAGAATTAAAAAAATATTTTTAATGTTTCATTAATAAGATTGATATATATTCATTATTCTATATAACTAATAAACATAATCATATTTATAGGTTCTGGTTACATATCCCATTAGTGCACCAATAAATTTTCTCAGGGAAAGGTGCGCGATGGTGGGACATTCATGGCGCAGTTGAGTGAATATGGTGTGGGACATGATCTAGATAAGATGGATATTCTAAAATAAATGGTTTCGATCATGATTAAGTTGTTGGATCTCAGATTGGGATTGGTTAAGTGAAATGACCAAAAATTTTATCTCCCTCATAGTAATTGATAAATGAGCTTCATAAGGTCTGATCCTACTGGTTGAGTCTATCACACCCTTTTTGTATTAGAATTGGAAATGTTAAAACACTGTATATATACTAATCATGTGATAAATATTCAATAGATATATCATCAAAGTTAATGATACTTAATATTATTTTAAATCCAATTGGAATAATAAGTCATAATATGTGCATGTGTTTCCTTTTAACCATATTATGAAATGAGACATTTAATTAAAATGAAAGATGAATTTTATTAATAGTGGTTCGGGTCGTTGTAATCATCCACTCTAAAATATTATCCATAAATTTTTTTTCCGATAATAAAATAGATGAGGGTAACTCTACACCATCACATCCTCTGTTTCAAATAATTCTTCTTAAAACTTGTTCTTTATGCACAACACTTTGAATCCGGGCATTATATTATTTCATAAAACATTTTCTCCATATTTTGTACATGTGAGGGGTTTGGTATGTACTTCCTCAGGTGGGATAAATGTAATACATCATGTACTTGAGATAGGTTTGGTGGGAGTGTTAGTTGATAGACCACCGATCGTATGTCATCAAGGATATCAAAAGATCCATTGTACCTTCGACTAAGCTTTACCTTCTTCCAAAATCTCATTAATTTCATCCATATAGATATAAGAAGGAATAATATGTCTGCAAGATCATACTCTTGGTCTCATCAACTATTTTCATTATATCTCTTCTCTCAACTCTGAGTAGCCTTGATGTGCTGCGGAATGGTATTAACCTTCTCTACCATTTTTTCCACTATTTCTGGACTAATAACATTTTGATCCCCAAATTAATGCCCACGTGTGGGTGTTCTACACCTATTTCCATAAAGATAATAATAGAGATCTATTTGTATGCATGATTGGGAACTTTAGTTTTAAGAGAACTCATCTTGAGGAAGATGTGGGTCATATCACCCTTTGAAGAAAAATGATAATGCACTCCACTTGTACACAAGTACATGTATTCTCTACTTAGATTAGCCATTAGTTTGAGGTTGATTCTCCATACTGATGTCCATCGTTGTTTTTATTGAATTCAATAGACTTTTCCAAAGCATAGATGTGAATCTTGGATCTCAATCAGAAACAATTAATAGTGGTAAAACATTCATCCTCAACACTTCTATAAATTATATATGTATAAGTTGATCCATTGAGAAATCATCTCGAATCATAGTGAAGTGTGTAGCCTTCATAGGATTATCAACATCAAAACAAATAGAAATTTTACTTTTATGTCTTTATAAACCCATTGAAAAATTCAATAGTGGTGTTTACCCCTCTCCATGTTAGTATGGTTAATGGTTGGATCATCCCCTTCGATTTCATCCTTTTTTCTTTCACTTGCTAACATACCAGGCACTTTGATATACATTCAAAAATGTCCTTATTCATATTGGCCCACCAATACTGCTATCAGATATATTGATTCATATTTATGATTCTTTGGTGAATATAGAAAATCAATCTATGTGAATCATCCATTACTTATTTCATTAACTCAAGATTTTATGAAACACATTCTCTTGACCCAAAAATAACAATTCGTTTTTTATTAACATTGAACTAAGAGGACTTCCATGTTTTATAATATCCCAATTCTTCTAAATTACCAAATCATATTTTTTGAAATCAATTAAAATTACATGAATAGAGGTTTGAGAAATCATTTGGGGATGGATTCATGATGTTGCATCCTTTATGATTCCCATGTTCATCTTATTCAATTCAAGGATGATTGGATCCTTCTAAATTATGATCAATTAAAAAATTGGTGGATCCTTCCTACATAGAGAATCTGCCACATTATTCACTTTTCCAAGATGGTAGTGAATAGAGTAGTTAGAGTACATGATCATATCTAACCATATTCATTGTAAACTATTCAACTCTTTTCTATATGAATATATATTTGAGACTATTGTGATCTATATACATGTCACACTTCTCCACAATGAGAAAATGTTTACATATTATCATCAAAAAGATCACAGCTTCATAATCTATGTCATGTGTGGGATAGTATTTCTCATTAACATTATAGTTCCTCTAAAAGTGGGACATGGCATTTTCATTCTTCATTAACAAATATCATGATCCCTTATTCAATGAATCACTGAGTACATTGAAAAATAACCTCTTATTTTTAGTACCAACATAGGGGAAGTGTGAAGAGTTATTTTTATGTCATTAAAGATTTATTCACAATAGTCATTATAGAAACTTTAATCAGATTCAAGTTAGATTTCCACGAGGGTTTAATAATCATGAGAAATTTCTCACAAATTGGCAATAATACCTAGATAACCTGGGTAAATTACCAGTATCTTTCACAGATGTTGACTTCAACCATCCTATAATTTTTTTCTTTAAAGAAACCACAAATATCCCATTTTTATGATTATTTTCTTTAATAATGATACATCATTTTACTAGAACTCACACATGTGGTACTTGGCATAAAGAGTCTCATTTCGTAAGGTCATTAGTTCCTTTTTCAAATGATCCTCATGATCCCCATTCCTTTTAGAGTATATTAGGATGTCATCTATGAGGAATACCAAATATTTGTCACGATAATCTATAAATACAATATTAATAAAACCCATAAATATTTATAGATCAATAGTGATTTGTAATGGCATCACTATATACCCATAGTGCTCATACCTTGTACGAAAAATGTCATGGGGATTTCTTCCTTCATCACCATTACTTAATTATATCCTGATTGAATATACACCATAGAGAACTATTTTGTTGTGCATAGGTGATCAAACAAGTCATCCATCCATGGAAGATGATACATGTTCTGTATCGTGATCTTTGTTGATCTCATAGTAATTAATGTAAAGGAACGTTGACCCATCATTCTAATAGAAGAATAGAACTGGTGCACCCCATTATGATGAACATGGAAGTATAAAACCTTTATCCCAGTTCTCATGTTATTTTTTTAGCTCTACATATATTACAAAATCTATCCTATATAGAGTCTTGTATATTGGAAATTCATATGGTATAAGATCGATTGAAAATTAAGCATCCCTACTAAGAGGAAGAACAAGAAATTCCTCCTAAAACACATAAGTGTATTCCCTCAGAATAATAATATATTAAAGGACAATTATTTCCGTTGACATAAAAATTTTAGATAGATACACATTCTCATAGAAAAATAATATCACTTAATGAGATTATAGAGTTAAATAATATTCGTCCCCCTCCATGCACTTGTGAAGAATCCTATATCGATTCATCATACGGAGAGTGACTTACTTCTCATAGAAATTTATGTTTTCCATATATAGAGAATTCCATTACATTCCTAAAATAGGATCAATTTTAACCAAATGAAGTATGAAAAAAATATCTAAGAAGTTCATTCCATGAATTTCGATAGGGGAGGAGTAATACAAATATGATTCAGTACGTTCTCCATTTTTTGTTTTCACTATCATCTCTTCATCCATTATTTGTGGTGCTGTTTGAATAATTGTACAAAAAATTCATGATATGAAGGAATGTATAAAACCAAAATAAAAAAGTAAAATATCTATTATTTAATGAATAACATTTAAACCTATCACCGCATTGTTTTCGGGATTCACTTTAGTTGTAGTGATGGATAAAGCACAATATTTTTGCCCAGGAGTCTTTTGGTTGCCTCTGAAAACCCTTTTCATAGAGAATTGGTTTGGAAAGTACCATGGTCATTTGAAGTTCAAGAAAATGGAAAATATACTAAGGGATGAAAAAGGGATTCCTTCCCCCTGTCTCATTCAAGTATTCCACCTGTCTGCAATAGTTAGCTAGATTTCCTTCCTTCACTCACCTAAAGCATTTAGTTGTTTCTGTTAGGAAATATCTATTGTTCTTCATCACAACCATTGAGAAGTGGAATGTTTAAATTTGTTTTCAGTATTAGATCTCTCAAATAATCTACCATAGTTAAACACCACTTTCCAGTTCTTATCCCCCATGATATCGTTCATATTCACCGATCTGCATTTTGGCATCGAGGGACCATCTGACAATTTCTTCAATGCAATCAATGTCAAATATAACTAGGGATTTTCATAGAAAATTTTTTATCCCACCAATGAAGCATTTATCCATGTATTCAGGGGTAAAAACAAAGTCGGAGGCATATCATGCAAATTTTGTGAAGTTTTCCATTAATGTCACGATAGATTCTCTATCTCTATATTGAGGAAATTGAAATCCCATTCAATTTTATATTGGAGGGTGGATGGAAAAAAAATTCAATTTTTTTCCATATTCCATTCCACTCTAATGGTTATATCTCTTCCTCAGGCTTCGTATTATTGATCCATGTCCACCACTGAGTAGTTTCTCCTTATGATAAAATACGAGCACAACTTTTTCTTGTTGGGAACATTGAAGGATTAAAAAGATATTCTCAATGAAATTGATCCATCATCCATTAATTTAGGGATCAGATGATCCATTTGATGTTAGAGGCCTTTGTTGCATGAACCTCTCGATTGTGGATTTTTCTCTCTTATGTGGTTATGGGAACATCTCTTGATTCAGGATTATTTTCAAAACTTGAGTTAACTAAGATAGTTTCATGATGTTGTTTTAATTTCTCAATCACGTTCCATTGGGAATCTCATTGGATAAGTCGTCACATTTCCCTACACATAAGTTGTTAACCAGATTCCTCCAATTAAAAGCAATTGGCTAGAATAAAGGTAAAACATGGGATGAGATTTTAAACTATTAAACACATAAAGGAGAATCCAATTAAAATAATGGGATATCATATAAATTTAATTTTTTTCCTCAACTTATGAATTTTTAGGTTTCAATGTATGTTATCGATGATCTATTTCCTAACATATATTCTTATCCAAATTTTTTCACTTAATAATGGTTCACAATGAGTGTATGAATTTACACAAGAATATCCCCCATCCGTGTCAATCTCAGTGTGTAGTACAGATCGTTGTCATGTACTTGGTTACCCTGAGTCAGGCCTGAAACACCCAGTTGGAGTTTTTACTCTTAGGTACATCTGTTCCAGAAACACCACTACGGGAAAAATTGGTAATTGGAACATGCTATTTGCGATGGGCATGTATACCGTCACCAATAGCACTTTGAAAAATGTTTTTGTGATAGGGGAACCATCCTATCTCATAAAATATGGTATTTGTCATGGGTTAATGCTTCGAGTCACAAAATATTTCTCACATGCTACACACCAAATCACAGGAAAGGGTATTTGTGATGGGCTTCTGTATCCCTTCACAAATACTCAGCGATGAGCTATTATAGCCTGTCACAAATACTCGGTGACGTTTTTAGTATTCACGACGGGATATATAAGTCGTCACAAATACAATGTTTGATAGTGGCCTTTTGTGACAGGACCTATCGCAAAAGACTTTCTTAGAAAAGAGTATTTGGGACAGGTCTCATAGAATCTAATCCAACCTACATACACGCCACCAAATTTGTCCCTAATTCCACTCATTTCACTACTCATCTCTCTCTCTATTGGAAAACGGTATTTAAATTTTTTTTCTTTATAATTTTAATTCGTGGCATTATTTGGAGCATAGATCAATAGAAAGCTTTAGTTTTAAGTTTTTTATATATTTGTTTTTTTAACATAATTCATTTTAATTTATTTTAGTTATAATTATTGTTATTTAGATGTAGTTAAATTAAATTATAATAAGATAGTTTCTTTTATCATAGTTTATGTTTTTTTAAAAATAATTATTTATTATTAGTTTTAATTAGTATTAATTAGTAATTAATATATGAATTACTTAAAATTATTATTAAATTTTAATAATTAGTATTAAATTGTAATAATTTGTTTTATACTGTAATTATTTGTATTAAATTGTAATGATTAGTAATAAATTGCAATAAATTGTAATAAATTGCCACAAATAAATTTCATTAATTAGTATAAAATTGCTATAATTAGTAAAAAAAATTCAATAATTGGTAATAAATTTCATTAATTAGTAATAAAATGCAACAATTAGTAAAAAATAGTTAAAATTACTAATACATTAAAACAATTAGTATTAAATTTAATTAATTTTCAATAAATTGAAAAATTTTAAAATAATTAGTAACAAATTGAGACAATTAATAAAAATTATTATTAAATTGTAATAAGTAATAATAAATTGTAATAAGTTGTAAAATATTATAATAAGTTGTAAAAAATTATTAAAATTATTAATAAACTATAAGAATTAGTAATAATTAGTAATAATTAGCAATAAATTCTATTTCGTAGAAATAGATTGTAATAATTAGTAATAAATTTTAATAATTAGTAATAAATTGCAATAATTAGTAAAAAATTGTAATAGTTAGTGTTAAATCGTAATAATTAGAAATTATTTTCAAAAATCAGTATCAAATTTTATTAATTTGTAATAATTTGTAATAATTTGTAATAAATTATAATAAATTTTAATAGTTTTAAATAAAATGTTATAATTTATAATAAATTGTAATATTAAGTTATTAATTTTATTAATTACTTATAAATGTAAATAATTAGTAATAAATTGTAAATTATTATTAATACATTGTATAATTAGTATTAAATTTTAAATTTTTTTAATAATTATTAAAAATTAGTAAAAATTAGGAATAAATTGTAGAAAATAGAAATATATTATTATATTTAGTCATAAATTGTTATAATTAGTAATAAATTTTAATAATTAGTAAAAAATTACAAAAATTAGTAATAAATTGAAATAATTAGTAATAAATTGAAATAATTAGTATAAATTATAATAATTAGTAAAAAATTGAAATAATTAGTAATACATTTGAGTTATTAGTAATTAATTGGAATAATTTGTAACAAAATGGAAGAATTATTAATAAATTGGAATAATTAGTAATAAATTGAAAAAATTAGAAATAATTAGTTATAAAATCTTATAATTATTAACAACATGTAAAAATTAGTACTAATTTTTAATAAAATTTACTAATTTTTAATAAATTATAATAATTTGTAATAAATTGTAATAATTAGTAAAAAAAATTTACAGTTAGTAAAAAATAGTAAAAAATAGTAAAAAATAGTAATAATTAGTAATAATTATTAATAATAAATAATAAATTTTAAAAATAAGTATTAAATTGCAACTACTAGTAATAATAAGTAATTAATAGTATCAATTTGTAAAAATTTGTAAAAATTATTAATAATTGTTTATAATTACTAATAATTAGTAATAATTAACAATAATTATTAATAATTATTAATAAATAGTAATAAACCGTAACAATTAGTAAAAAAATAGTTATAATTAATAATAATTAGTAAAAATTAGTAATAACTAGTAATAATTAGTAATAAATAGTAATAATTAGTAATAATTATCAACACTTAGTAATAATTTGTAATAATTTGTAATAATTACTAATAATTACTAATAATTAGTAAAAATTAGAAATATTTAGTAATATATTCTTATAATTAGTAAAAAATTGAATTAATTAGTAAACAATTCTAATAATGAGTAATAAATTGAATTAATTTGAAATAAATTTCAATAATTTATAATAAATAGAAATAATTTTCAATAAATTATTACAACTGGAAATAAATTCTAATAACTAGAAATAATTTCTATTAATTATATTCAAATAGAAACAATTTGTAATAATTAGTAATAAATTATAATGTTTAGTAATAACATAGTGATAAATTATAATAATCCGTAACATATTGAAAAATTTATTAATAAACTCTAACAATTAGAAACAAATTGAACAAATTAGTAATTATTAGTAATAAATTGTAATAATTATTAATAAATTGAAATATTTAGTAATAAATTGTAATAATTAGAAATAAATTGTAATAATTAAGAAAAAAATTATAATTACATATAATTTGTAATAATTATTAATAAATTGTAATATTTATTAATAAATTGTAATATGTATTAACAAATTGTAATAATTAGGAATAAATTTTATTAATTAACAATATCTTCTTAATAATTACTTATAAATAATAAAAAATAATTAACAATAAATTGTAATTAATTGTAAAAAATTGTAATAAATGGGCATAATTTATTAGGGATTGGCAGCTTTCTTTTTCCCGATGCCTTATCTCCTTGCAATTTTACCCCACAAAAATCACAATGAAAAATCTATTATCGCGTACGAATATCCATTTTCATATGCACAATAATAGAGAGAAGTGTGGAATGGCCCTCTTTCTCTCCATTATCGTGCATATAAAAAAGGATATGCATACATCAGAGCAGATTTTTCATTATGATTTCAGTCAAAGAAATTTCTAAGGATATGAGTCGTTAGGAAAAAGTGGATCTTTTACCAAGTGACTCATTCCACTGTCATCGACTGAAATCACTATGAAAAATCTACTCAGACATACGAATATACATTTCTATATGAATGATGATGGAGAGCATGGAAATCTTGCGACACTGCACTCCATATTAATGCATAGAGAAATGGACATCTGTAGTCCTGAGAAGACTTCTCATTGTGATTTTTTTCAAAGGAAGTGGAGATGAGTCATCATGATAATGTGAGTCCACCAATCCGCTGGAAATTGTGTCCCTTGTAAATAACCATTATTAGTACAAATTAGCTATATTTAATATTAATTAGATGTAATTATTCTATATTATTATATGTTATTTTAGATTAGTATAAAAAATAAAAAAAATAATACAAACATTTATGAAATAATAGAAATTTGTATAATTTGATAGAAAATTAAATTTAATAGTTTTATCTTTTTTAAAAAGTATTTTTCATATATCAAGTAATACAAAAAAATACTTATATTATATTTTTTTGGGAAATATTGAACAAGGAAGATGAAAAGAATCATTATTAGATGATCATGCTTCGAGAAATCAGCACAAGAATCCCATCGGTTAATGTTTAAATACTATATATATCGAGGGTGTTGAAGATTTCTTATCATTCATATCATACAAAAAATATATTTAGGAATGTAATTTTATGCTTTCTTCTAAAAATGAACTTTAAGTATGTTTGAAACGTTTAACAATGTTGGGGGTCATTTATTGCAATTTGATTTTTATCAATATTATGTTTTTTGGTACAAATAAGGGGAAAAAATATCCATATTTGACACTAAAAATTTGGTTCTAGATAGAGAGTAGTTTAAAAATTTAGTAAATGATGTGGAAGGTTCGTCTTTTCAATAATTTGAAACTGAAGATGATACTAATTTAACTCTTGTGTTGGAACCATCTCATTTTATTGAGTTGTTAATGTCCACTAAGGATGCCTTATATCCTGATTGAAATATAAGATAATTTTAAGTAGTTTCTAAATTTATGGTTATTAAATAAGATAATGGAATATAAAATATCTATTTTTATTAGATATTATCTTTGGTAAACACACTGCTACATGAAGGAAATGAGTTTCATAAAAATTTCTATGAGATTAATTAGATTGTTTGTAATTTTAGTCTTAGTTATCTGAAGATTTATGTATATTCAAATAATTTCATCTTATATTATGGTAAAAATGAGTCATTTCATAGTTGTCCCACATGTGTAAAATCTTATTATAGAGTGACTCTACAAGAGATTTCTAGATTGATTCTTGTAAAACAATTGATATATTTCCCGCTTATACCAATATTGTAGCATTTATATATGTCTTAGAACATAACATCACTAATTCCATGGCACAAAACCAATAATAGAACTGGTAAAACCTTAATTCATCCCTATGAGGGTGATTCATGGATAAATTTTGTCCATATTAATCAATTTTTTTATTTAGATACTCAAAAACATTAAATTGGGTCTTTCTTTTAATAGTTTCTGTCCATTTGGTTCACACAGTTTCCAATATTCTTGTTGGTATGACTTTATAACTCCATAAAATTTACCTCCTTGGATGTCGATGATGGAACCATATATATTTTTGACCATATTATTTCCAGTACATCTAAAAACTAATATCTATGTTTATTTAAATCCATTAATTAATGAGTGACATTCAATATGGAGTAATGGTGTATTTACATTAGATGTTTCTATGAAAAAAATATCTTGGTGAATCTTCATTGATGTGGATAATTACAGACTTCATATCATATAACATTTTATCCAAATAGAGTAAAAATGGTCCAAAATCATGTTCTTATAGTATGAGAGAAAACAAATGATTTATTCTACTCAATGCAGTAAACCATTTTTTCGACTTTCAAGGTAGAATACTTCCAACCGATTATCGTTTTCAGAGGGAAAAAATATCATTTCAGAAAAGGCACAAGTGAAAGATATGGGTCTCCAATAATGATCTCCATTATAGAGTTAATATAAATTTTCTCTTCATTACCTCCCATAACATTTGGACCAAAACTGAAAAAACAAAAAATCAATGGGTTTGGGAAAGAACACAATTGGATAAAACATATCATTTTTTGGGATCTACCATATCAGAATGATTTGTTGGTATATCAAAGGTAGGATGTTAGGAATATTGTAATGAAATATTTTGATGATTTAATTCATACAATTTTGGACACACACATTAAGACCAATTTAATATAAATACATGATTAGATCTTTCCCAAATTTCTAGGCAGCCTGAACATGAACTGTTTGAAATGGATAGATTACAAAAGTTAATGAATCAAAAAGAATATTATACACTCTACATAGAGAATAAAATATTATTTTTTCATTGGATTTCAGATTTCTGGCATTCATATTGTTATGATTCAAATTTGGGAAGATATATCATAAATGGTCATATTAGGAGAAAAAAAATTCACGAATGTAAAGTTATAATAGAAAGACATCAACTGATTTGATTAAAAGGTATGTTTAATTATATAATTTGGGTTATTCTAATAGAAATATCATATTTTTTCTGAAACATTTGGGCTACGACAAGTGACTTTGATGCATTAAAAAGAGTGCAAGAAGATGCAGTTTTAATTTTATGTAAACATGAAAAAATATTTATACCGTCTTTATTTGACCCATGGGAACATTTGATATTATATTTGTGGATGCTGAAAATTGTGGATGTTTGGTAGAGTTCCGATGGATATACCAATTCGATAGATTCTTGTAGAAATTGAGAAAAAAATTACGTAACAAAGAATCTGATTAAGGTTCAATTACATAAGTTAATTTTATATAAGAAATTTTGTTTTTATACACTCATTACATTCAATCTGAATATCCCTCAAAAACAAAATTGTATGGTCCGTAATGAGGGAAATTTTAACAATGAAATGAGAAATCAATTATTAGTTTTCAATCAGCAGGAACATGGCATCTATGGTGTTCATGAACAATAATATTTAGATTATGAACATTATAGAGCCCATACATATGTTCTACTCAACTGGGAAGAAATGAAAAAAAATGTACAATGAGTTCCCATATCTCTTATTCAATATTCTTTTTATTGTTAATCGATATTAATTTAATTATATGTTATATTATAATCGTATCAAGAAGAAAATTCCCCAAATTACTTTATATGCCCTTGGAGAATGTTGGAAAAAAAACTTTTCTTACTCATTTCAAAAAAAGGAAAAAAAATTATTTGGATTGAAATTTAAAATCAATTTATTATATTTTATGTTGAGGATTGTTTTAAAATTATTTATTTATCTGAACATACTGATAAAATAGATAGTAGATTGTGTGTACTGATTAAACCACCATAAAAAACGGTAAAATCATATAACATATATGTGTTGAATCGTTTTCGATTTCATACAAGTGCATATGGGGAATCAAAAAAACAATGAATAGTGGTGTTTTCTTTATAATATCTCATTATTGAGAAACTGATGTTGAATTTTAAGGCATGTTTTATGAAATTATAGAAATATGTTATCTGGGATAGCATTTCATAATGATGACTAAATGTTAGTGGTTGGATACCGAGAGAGGTTGGGTGTTCATCTGACCCACGTAATAATTGATATTAAATATAAATGTACTCTTGTAGTAAATGAAAAATTTTTATTTGCTCATTAGGTAAATCAAATTTATTATTCAAAATATTGTTCTACATCATGAGAGTTTATTGATTGGTGGAGCATAATAAAAATTAAATCTCAAAAAAATCCGTTTACTCAAACGTATGTGGTTCTGCTGAAGTAGAAATAAATGAAATATTTCAAGAGACTGCTCCAAATTTATCTTTTTTATGATGAGAGAAAAATATTGATCATGACACCCCAAATTTAAGGGTCGATGGTGAAAATGATGTTAAAAATGAAATTGTGATGACAATAGATGATGAAACCAAAACTCATATCGTAATTGATGATACTGAGGTGGAATATAATGACATTAACATTGTTAAATTATGGTTATAATCATATGTAAAATATATCCATATATAATAGTGGTTTTCAACTATTTACTTACAACATTCATTTCGTTTTTCATATGGATGAGGATATGTTTCATATGTTAGAGAGAGATAATATACCAATGGATAAGCAGGATGTTGGGTCATCTAAACCTCATACTACTGGTAGATTAAGGGGGGAAATAGAGGGGTGTGTTCCTGCATGTTTAATGATTCGTGACTCGATCCCCGAGTGACATCCAAGTATTATATTCGATCGAAAAATGGAGATGTAGGTTTACCTATGTATTTTAGTTAATTTTCAAAAAAAAATTTATATAATAACTTTTGGATTATTTATAATTTTTTCATTACTTTATGCATATCACCATTAGAAATTGGAGACCTATATTGCACAATTATTTTTCAGAGTCATGGGTCTCATGGGATCAGATTCCCATTAATGTGTAGCACAACATGTTCAATCGTTGGAAGGTATGTAAAAAATAACATTTATTTAGAAATTATTTTAATTAATAACATAATATTATAAAAACTTTTTGTATTTATGGTTTCACATCGATGAAATCATTCTTGGGGCTATCTGGAAGGCAAGGAAGGGGACTATGCGTCAATTTTGTTTTGAGTTTTTTCACAATTTTTGAAGGATATCAATGGAGAAAGCTGGAGTAATAGAGTTTGGTGAGACTTTTCATGCTCACTGACCTAATTACATTTCATCTCAGATTTGGGATGGATTATATTGACAATATTTGGGTTGACATTTTTAGAGGAGATCATTAGTTGTCCAACAATACTATTTGAGATAGGAGGTGACACATTGAGCTGGTAGTCGTGCATTCATTATGAATTGGGATCATATGGTAAGTAATATTTTTAAAATATTTTATATAACATTAAATGAAAAAGTTTTATTTTATATTTCTATAGGTAGTCAAACAACCCAATATTTTGGTTTTCTATGTTTATAGGATGATGTATAGTGGTTCAACTACTAGATAGATTAATGGTTCTCACCAACATCAGATTGTGTTTAGAATATTTTCCTTTTGTTTTAAAATTTTAACTGAAAATAATATTTTAGATGTTTTAAATGTAAATTGCAATCAGAGATGTAATATGAGGCTGTAACATCTCAGAGATTGTCTACAAGTCAACCTGAGACTAATACTCAGACCAGTGCCCACTAATATGATGAGACTTCATGGATTCATGTGACTCAGTTTGCATTCAAGAAAGGCCATGTTGTTTGTATCGGTTCTCAATTGATGCATATGGATTATTATGGAATATTTGTGATGTCAACTTCCTACCTGAGAGGAGCCTATGGATATTCATCATCATATGATGAATAGTATCAGGAGCAGCTATGAGATCAGAGTGATCTTATAGAGAGTATGTGTAAGGAGTAGGAGCAGATACATCAAAGGTAGTAGCATAAATAGCATGAAGAGTTCCAACAAGAGTAGTAGAAGGATATACATGAGAAGATGCATTGATGATGGCAGTAGTAGGAGTAAGAGTCGTTGGAGTACATGTGACATCTCATTCATGGTTTAGGGATGGTGTTCCCTCCATCATCTCCTAGAGCTCCTCCAGAGGACACTGACCCTCATTGATCTATTTATTATTTATTATAAAACAATTGAATGTAAATTTTAGTGATAATATTAACTATTTACCATTCTATATAATGAGTTTTGTATAATTTTTTTAATGTTACCATCTATTATTATTTTATTACATTTTGTAATTTTTTTGTTGTTTAATTAATTATTATTATTTTATTTATTTTTTTTTATTTTTCACAGGAATCGAGTTTTTCATTATTTTATAATTATTTATTATATCAGTAATATAAATATAAATATAATAATTATTATTATTGTTATATTATCGATGTCATTTTTAATATTATATAAATATTATTTTATAATTTTATAATTTATATTACTTTTTTAATATTAATATTATTAAAACATTAATAATAATAATATTTTTTTTATTTTTCCGAACATTTTGCGATGGGCCTCGTCACAAACAATAATTGTGGCAGCCCTATACAAAAACAATGTTTCAAAAACCCCACAAGTCCTTTTGCGATGAGCCTACCACGAAAACATTATTTAAAGACACGGGAATGATATTTGTGATGGATCATTTAACCATCACACATACTGTTATTTGTGAAAAAATATAAAAAAAACAATATTTTCCATTCCCTATTCTATAATGGGAAATTTTTTATGGGGCTCCGTTGTAAAATAGAAATAGCGATGAGATCCCATCAGTAATTCCCCGTCATTAAATAGCCCATTTCTAGTCGTTCATATGCATTTGTAGTATCTATATTGTGATGTATTTTCAGGAAAAACCACCTTCTCTATACTAACCACAATTTATGGATGTTTTTCTATATATACTGTATCTGTAATTAATTCTCTTGATTTTTCTAATCTTAATCAAAAAGGTAACTTCAATTTTCCTCTAATATGAACTATAAAAACCTTTCTCATCATCCCCCATTAATACATAATTATTATATATAAGTACACTAAATAAAATTTAAGAGATCTGAATTTTTTGTGCATTATAAAATTAGGTACAATACATAACAACTTGTAAAATGGGGTAATAAAATTCTTGAACACTTATTTTAAATGATTATAATATTCTAATGAACAATAAACTTCATTGTATAACTTAGGGACAAAATATTATTGTGGTGAGATATAAATCAAAGTATAAGAATAAACTAGCAATAATAAGATGATGATGATATATGTTAGACAATAATCTTATCAAAGGTGTATAACAAGAGTAGGAATCATATACATGAATAATGATACATGATATAACATGAAAAATATAACGAAAACATGGAAAATGGTGTTTAACCCTAAAACACTACATCATAAACATAATGCACGAATAAATCATCAAAAACATCATCATAGAATAAGCCACATAAATGAATTATGTACACCCCAATCTCGTGATAGTGTATCTGGATTCAAAACATTATCAAATGAATTGGAGGGCTATCTTGGCTCACCCACCATAATCATTTAATTCTCATGATTATGTGTTAAATATAGATCATATGACATGGTTTAATTAATCATCATAATTTATTCCACGATCATGTAATGTGGATTCTATGCATGTAATTCCCTAATTAGTATATAAATGTGTATAATGTTGAATACCCTGGATAGAATAGAGAGTATGGTATTCACAATTGAATTGTTTTTGAATGGAAAATCGCGGCGAGTATTCACTAGCAAAATAGAGTTTTTTAAAAATTAAAATAAAATTTTCAGTGAGAGATAAAGGGGTCAATCATTATTTGTACATAAAATGGGTAGTAATATAAATAAGTAAATTATATTCCATCATTATAAATTTTGAAATAGAAGGAATATGGTAATGAAGAATCATTAATATAGAAAATAATCATAATTATATATTGACATGTTAACGAGTGTACATAGTGGATCATGGGTGGCATTAAGAGAGTGAATGAAAGATATCAAAATTTATAAATCAAATTTATAGTAATGGTAATATGGAATATCTTATGCTATCATAATATAATGTAATATAAGAGACATAACATAATAGAGTGCTCGATAAAAGATGGGAGTGGAAGATCCCTTAATAAATTTTGGCATGGTAACCATTAGAAAAAAGGTTAATGTGGGAGAGTATAAAAGATAAATCTATCAAATAATCATAAATTTGATATTATATGATATTTATAAATAAATTAAGTCATTAAAAATAACACTTAATAAGAAAAACTCGGAAAACAATGAGCTTGAAATGAAAAGTGGAGAGGAAGGTGTGGATCCCTTACATGAGATTGTGGCTCCAAAGGCTTGGGAGGGGATATATGAAAGATTGGGGTGCCTTTGGAGGAATATAGGGGTGTAGGTAAGATTGTGGATGTGTTGCAAGGATTTTTATGGAGGATAAATGGTAGCTTGGGTGGGTTTATATTGGAAATAAAGGGGGTTTCTTTATTTTTTAGGTTTTGGACTCTACAGAAGAAAATATCTAAAACCAGAAACCATACCATGGTAATTTTCCATGGTTTCTACCAAATTAGAGTGTTAAAAATTATTATATATGTCCAAGTGATGAAAATTATAAATTATCACAATTGTTTATGTGGAGGTGAGGCATGCTCTTAAAGAAATTATTTTAAAATCAGAAAATATAACATATTTCTTAGAGAATTCATAATGGCTATACAAAATAAATAAAATAATCATCAAAATTAAATTATATTAAAGTTAAAATATACATTTGGTCGTGTAACAATTTTATATTACTTATTACATCACTTTTAGGTCATTATAATGTCATAAAACACAATGTATATTTATAAGGTATTTAATTTTTAACTGAAAATTAAAATACCTCAGAAAATTATGAAAAATTCACCATTAGTTTTTTTAGACATGCTGATTCCGAAAATAATATTTCATTTTTTAATATTTATCTGAATATGTTAATTTTCACTTTTAAAATAAAAACTGACATTTTTTTAAAAATTATGGGTTTTTTGACAATAACATTTTTTCAACACTTAAAAAATTACATTTGACTTCATCTAAATTAAATGATAAATTATATTAAATAAAAATTATTTTATATTTATATTTTATTAAAATATTATATATTTCAACGATCTATTAATTCATCAACATATATTTCATAATTGAAGTTCAATATTAACCAAAAATATTATTTGTGGTTTATTGAATGAAAATAAAAATGATTTATAATGTAATAATAATACGATGGAATATATTAATTATTATATAAAAAATAATATTTATACTCATATTTCTAGGGTCATGTTAAATATCCATTTAATACACTATAAAATTCCCCAAAAGATTATGGTGCATGATTATGGGGCGGTTCGGCGAACATGGGTTGGGACCTGATCTCGATAAGCATGAATGTCTCCCTCAAATGGTTTTAATCATGCTAAAGTTGTTGAATCTCAAAATGTTCATGGTCAAGGGAAAATGTTATAAATTTTATCTCCCTCTGAAGATCTAATAAATTGGAATCCTAAGGTATGGTTCTATTGGTTGAGTCTGTCACATTCTTTATATGTGACAATTGGATCTGTTAAAACCATATATTTATACTAATAATGTGAAAACTATTCAATAACTATATTATCAAAAATAACAATACATAACATTATTTTAAGAAAAATTGGCATAATAATGCAAAATAATTTCATCAGTTCTCTATAACCATATTATATTATAATATATTTAATAAAAATTGAAGGAGAATTTTAATAATAATTGTTCGAGTCATTACATTTTTTAAGTGTATAATTACCTTGATCATTGACACCACATCGATGCAGAACATATATATGCAGTAGATTCATAGTCATCCTAAAAACCAAAATTAAACTATTATCCACTAAGTCTAACCATCGTTTATAAATTTACACTAGCCCAACTATCACATCTAAAGATACATATTTTGGTTCTAGTGTGACATCACACATCAAACCATAAAACCCATGAATCTATACCCAAAACAACACCCCACTAGCTCAATCAATGGAGTGATTCACATTTCCAAGAAGGTTCACATAGCTGCCTACTTCGAATAATCATTCTATATTCTATTTAGAGAGAGTCAGTATCTTTATAAAAACAACATCTCAAGACAACCAATCCCTACCTTGTAAAATCACTATCAAGATCTCTAAACTAATTTAGTCAAACTCTTATGACCCCACTCCATAAAATAATCTAATCAACGAACAAAACATTTGTAACATCACCCCATTGGTTATTCCTAATTAAATGGAACATTAATTTTTGCCTTAATTAACATCAAGTATAATATGTAATAGTCATTCACAAGAGAAAAAATGTATCTAATTTAGTGACATTCACATATCCACATTAAATGACATGGCCAATTTTAAATGAATCAATATTTTTTATGAAAATATAACGAATTTAGAAAAGGTTTTTTAAAAAATTGTAAAATTAGAAATGTTTTTAAAAATGACTAATTTATTGTAATTTTTGTAGAAAATTTTTAACATTTCAATAAATTTAAATATATCCATGTTTTCTAGAAAATATGTATAATTTATCAATTTTTTCTATATTAAGTTACTAATTCAATGATGTTTTTATGAAAACATGGCTATTTTAGTATCATTTTTACCACTTTTTAAAAAACATGGATAATTATATATAATTATATTTCTATTAATTTACATATATATAACTTTATATTTAAATTTAAATATATGAATATATATAATTTAAAATTAATTTAAAAATATATTAACACATATTTAAAATATCATAATATATATATAATCATAAATAAAACACACACACTCACACACAGTCACACACACATGCCCACAGACACACACATAGACACACACACATATATATATATCCATCATTGTGTAACTTAGTAGAAGATTTCTATTTTGGCATCAATGAAGTCTCGAGTTCGAGCCTCACCGAGTTCTTCCCAAAAAATTTCAATTCATGTTTTTTCATAATGTAACCCATTTCCCTACATTGATGTAAATGTATATTTACAGACACACACAAAGATATATATATATATATATATGAACATATATGATATATATATTTATATATGTATATAAATATATAAATATAAACATATATATATATATATATTTATATTTATATATAAAAACAAATATATGTATTTTAAATTTATCCCTTTTTTTAGATAAGGTGGAAATTTTTAGGATATTTTTAATAGTGTTTTAAAAAGTGTATAATTATACACACACACACACACACACACACTTACCCAATAATTTGGCCACTACTACAATGAAATTTTTTTTTTGTTTATGGAGAAGTTATTGGATCATTACAATGCTCAAGATGAGCCTGAATAGAATCTATATTCAACCACCTACATTCAAGTAGATCATATATAGACATCCATATAGTAGTAATGGCATCATAAGATAGGAAGACATGATACACATCTTCTCTGTGCTAATTGTAAAATGAACATTTGGAACAATTATGAACATCATGATATTAATGATAGGTATGTGTGGGTATTTGGTTATGAGAAATTATAAAAAACCATAGTAAATCTATGAAGTATAAAGTACAGTTTATCAATGTTTTTCTTCCATGATAAGTCAAGGTTTGTGTCAAAAAAAGTGTTTCTAGAAGACATTATAGTCTTGCATATTATTATTTGAAACATACGAAATAAAAAAATCACCAGTGTTTGAAAATTAGAAATTGTTAATTATACAATTAATCTAAAAAATATATCCAAATACAAATAGTTCGTGATGACTTTTATTGAAATATTTGAGTAAAGAAGTTATTGAGGATCCACCATAGACATATAAAAGATCCAGCCCAGTTTTCTAGCCAAAAATTCTGGAAATATTTTCTACTAACCATCCATATGGATTTAGAAATAATGTTCATTAAATAATATTTTATTGATGACCAAGTTGTTGAGTCCATATATAGGAGATTACCCTTTTAAAAAACTTTATGAAATCAATCTATTTGGAAAGTAATATTTATAGAGTTATTATTCAATATATTCATAGTGATCCTTTCTTGTAAATAATAATTAAATGGTTTGAGATTCTTAATACCAAGAGCATAATTATCAAGATACTTATAGAACTTAATCCATGGAATAGTCATGATAATTTTTAAAAGATTTTTTACCCTAAAAATATTGATTTTTATAGAAATATTAGTCTCCTTAATAAGACCATTAGGCTATTTGTAGAAATTTAAAGAATAAACTATTTTAGAGACTCGGTCAGACTGGACAAGAGAAATTTTTCCAGACATAGATAAATATTTCCCTTTGCTAGATGAAAAAGGATATTTTTATTTGATACTCTATTTTAGAAAAGTATAACCTTTTATAAATTCCCCAAAAAATAGAAGCATCGTTATATATGAATGGAAAGACCCCTATTTTATATTTAAATCAACTATAGAATAAATATTCATGGAATCAGAAATATGTTTCCAAATAAAATAAAGTATTTTATCTAGTTTGTTGATGAATATACATAGTTTCTTATTGTGGGGTGAATAACCTATGATATTTTATATTTTTTCTCTATTAGTAAGACAATTCCTTCATCCACATAAAGGAGGTGGGAAGTGACAACCAAATTCCTTAAGGTATTGATATGACTATATTTACATTGATTTACTAGTTTTGTGAGATATCTACATATTTAGTCATCCAAAATATAAATTAGGATAGAAAATGGGGGTTCCCATATCTAACCCCATTTGAAAATTTAAAATAATCCATAGAAGAACCATTAATAATAATAAAAATGTGTATATATTTAAAAATAATTTTTATTATTTAAAAAAATATATAATTGTAACCAAAACATTGAAGGAACTTATAAATGAAATTCCATTCCATTATATCAATGGGCATTCTAATGACCATTTTTTGAAATACTACGTAATCTATTTGATTTCATTAAGAGGTTTCTAAATTCAATGTCCAAGTAGATGAAATCATGAATGGTTATACCCTTAATAAATCAAAATTGATATCATTATACACTATTATTATAAATTAAATTGTGTCTATCTGATGGAATCATGGAAATTATTTTGTAAAGTGTGTTAGTAAGGGACATGGATATGAAGAGGTGAATCTCAGAGGAATTACCTTCCTTAGATATGTACACAGAGAATTGATAATTAATTCCATGGGGTAGTCTTCCATTATAAAAAAATTATTTTACTAGTTTACTGAATTATATGTGAATAAGATCCTAAAATTGATGAAAAAAAAATTCCAAAATCAATCAGTTCTGGGGGAACTCTCATGATTTAGAATACAGACTACATCTTTGATCTCATTATCAATGGGTACCTAGGTGAGGGAAGTATTATCATCATTTATAACAATGACTATAATTATTTCTGGAAGAATATATTTATTTAAAATTTTTCCATTAAAGATATTATTAGAATAAGAAAAAATATAATCAACAGGTCCTTCCCCATTTTCAATTAAATTACCTCTATCGTATATAAAGAAAAGAGGCCAACAACTTTTCTAGAACATTGCAGAGTGTTGTAAATAATTTTGTTCATATATCGATCATTAATCTAGTAAATAATGAAGATATATCTCTATTTATTTTATCAATAATAGAATATATACAATTATGTTTGGTTGAAATTACAATTTCTTGTTTAGGATCAATAGAAAGGTTCGTTTTTGGAGAGATAACTTATAGTTGATATGGATTTTCTTCCAAGGTGGAAAATCATTATCAATTTGGATGGAATTGATTTTCCCCATAATTTTAATTTTTTTAATAATAGTTTTAGTTTCATGATTCAAGAAAATTCATCATTAACATAATTCATAAAATTCAATATCTCAATATCTATATCCCCACAATCAACACATGATATACATGAATTGTTAAACCTAAAAGGAAGTAATGTTGGGGAGATCAAATAAAAAGAATGTACAAAATTGTATAGTGACCTGAATATAATCTAGAATGATTAATAATGGAGATGGTGTCCTATTAATCATGTGGGTTATCTTTAGAAAAGGCTCTATCAAGATTACTTTCTAAAAATATCTTGAAATTTCATCTATTCTTATTGGATTCAGATCAAACATAGTTAATATAAATTATTTTATTATGTCAAATCTATGTTTCAAATGCCATTGTTGTGATTGTGGAATGAACATGGACCATTTTAATCACTTGGGCTGAGGATAACATTGGATCACCAATAATGACCTATTGATGAAATAATCAACTATTTATCCAAGAAATGTTTTCCCAATGAAATATTCTATCATTTTAAATGTATTTATAATAAATAAATGAGAAATTAATTGGGTGAATTTTTAGAATCTACTTCACAAGTGAAATCTTAGTTACCATTGTTATAAACATGAGCATTACTCAAAGAGTAGGGTATAAATATACAGATAGATTCAAATTAAGAATTATTATTATGGGAACTAATAAAAACATATCCAATATGTTCTAAACTAGAAATGAAAAGTGAAAATTAACTTTAGTCCATGAAATTGAAAAAAATGGGATATGTATGAAAATAAGTATTTTTAATGTAATGATATTCTCATGGTTTTATATACCCTGATAGTTACAATAAAGAGTATTCATTTGAACATGTGTTTGGGGTTGGATGCCCCCTTCATTTTACCTCTAGTTACCTTTCTCTTTGATGATTTAATAGTTTTTTTATATATTTCACACCATGAGTAGAAGTATCTTCATCCTTCTTGAGCATAATAAATGTGGGAGAAATATTGCTATTATAATTAAATACCTCTTGATATGTGGGAGTATTTTGTTGTTTACCCAATTTTTTATAGTGGATAGAATCTTTGGACTAGTCTTTAAATCAATGTAAGATTGTTTCATTCTTATTTCACCAATAAATTTCGAGTTTATAATGTCACCATGAGTAAAAGTTTCAAAATCTTGCAAATCCATTTCATTTCAATGAATGTTAATCAGTTTTGGCACATATTTGGATTAGGGATAATAAATTATTCTTATCTAGATTGATTAATAATGCTTATCTTCTATAAGAATTTTATTAGTGGAGTTAGTGTCATAATATGACTATCTAGGAGAAACATGAATGTTTTCATGTGTATCATGTTATATTTTTTATTTTCCATTCATCTTATTCATATTTTCAACACTATCGATGGAATGTTTCAACTTTAGAAGTATTGAATTTGATGATATATCATTTTGGAAATAATAAGTATAATCATTGCTACAATTTGGATAATAAAAGATGTTTTCATGTTTTGAGATATTAACATTATCCCAAACCTCCTTAGAAATTTCTACAACTGTGGTTCCCTTTATAGACTCTTTCTCTTACTCCCCCTCAAATTCAGACTAAATCATTATAGATACTTCTTTTGAGGTAGAATTAAAATCTTTATCCTTCATCCATATAATAGATTCAATCATTTTTAGTGGTTCCTCTTTCTCAATGATATGTCCCTTATGATTTTTGTGTTTTTTATCTATTTTCATTCATTTTTAGGGGGTATCACATGTTTTGTATTGACCCTATAATCAGATATGGAAAGAATAATTCAATTTAATACCTCACAAAACTGATATTCATTCCATATTACTCCTTAATACATTATAGATAGTCATTAGTAATGATGCTAATGACATTCAGAAACATTGAATCCAGATTTTCTTCCAAAATTATCCCTGCATATAGACCAATCTCACCATTTTATTCTTTTTGATCTATTTTCAATGGAATACCAATAAAAGAAGTAATGATGTACAAAATCATTAGGTGCAAAAAACACAATTACATCCATATATCCAAAACAAAATCTATTCCTACTAATTTCAGAGTGTGAGGTTATAGAAGGCGATATCCTATTCAGATAACTCTAGGAATCTTTGTTGAAATGGAAAATTACTAGGCTTATATAAAAAATTTAAATAATATTAGGTAAAAAATATAATATGAAAATATCCCCTTGTAATTGGAATATGTTATCAATTTCTTTTACCGAATATGTGGGATATTATGGATTTTAGATCATTAATAGACTGTGTCTTGGCCACTTTTAGAAAATAACTACGACCCAAAATAGGGAACATACACATGTTGAGCATTTTTAATGAGAATATAGATCTTTGGATACTAAAAAACATCTATCCAAATATTTTTTCAAATGAGGATGCTTCCAAGTAGTTTCTTTAGGTAGATACCACCATTTATGAAATTCTAGGAACGATATTTCTTTATATGATTATGTAAAATTTAGATCTGTCTCTTTATCGCATAGGCTATTTTTCTCTAATGCGTCTGGATAGGGTTCTCCAAAGATCATTTCCATACCATGATGAACGTTTCCATGATAATTTTTTAGATCTAGTGAGTCAACAAAAAACTACCACTAATCATTATAGAATAAAGGAATAAGGTTTGGAGTTAATATTTTCATAGTGGCATTAACAAAGTCACTTCCCTCTCATAGTTGTGAACCACTATTTTGTTTTGAATATATTATATTTTCTCAAAAAAAATTAAATAAATTACTATTATAAAATTATATATTTTCAATTGAATCAAATGAAATGAATATTAAATTTTCAACTAGCAGGTCTAAATTTTATAATTTGTTCTACTTTATTTTAATTCATATTGATAAAATATCATCTAATAAATGTCAGATACCCTATTAAAATAATTATTTTCAAAGAATAACATGATTCTAAATATTTTGTATATAAAATTAAAAGAAATAAATTTAATTGAAAAATATAAAATAATTATTTAATATATATAAAAAATAATTAACTATCTTTTTAATAGTAATAAATATTAATTAATATGATGAAAACTTCATGATTATAAAGACATTTTTATTGAAATAATGCTTTCAAAAAAGTACATATTTTGATTTAATATTTTTGTTCAAATTTATAAACTGAATAAGGATAAATGGATCCAAAATTTTGATTTATCATGTATAAATATGATAATATGATTGTAAATGTAGTTTAAAAAACAATTGACATGATTATTATTTAAATCTAGGTAATTATTTTTTAAATGACTAATCTAAGGTTACTATACTTTTCTAAATAAACAAGAAATTTAGTTCATTTATCAAAATTATTTTTAGGTTATAATTATTTAACTATAAGTATAAATATTATCCCTACACCAAACTCACCTAAAATTATAACATTTTCATTCTTTTCAATTAGTTTACATTCTTTTTCATAGAAAATTCAATCATATTCACTTATAAAATGTTGATAACTTGCACCATTTCAATAATCTTCTCGTATTTTAAAATTTACTTGATTTTTTCTCAGGTTTCATATAATTTATTTCTAATATAATACCAAATTCTTCTAGTCAATACAAATTCTACTAACACACTCAAATTTGTGGAATTTTTTAAAATGATGATCAGAGTATCATTATGGGTATCTGATATTTATTAAAATTTATTCATATTATTTAATTTTTTTAAAAAATCACTATCTATAGTTAAATAATTCCACTATCATAATTACTGTGTCAAGAAATTTATTTTCATAAAAATATAATCGTTATTTATTCACATCCATCTAGTTAAAAACCTGAATAATCATTATTGTGTCTGTACGGATTAAACCACCACAAAGTTGTAATTTTTATTTTACATCATTACGAGTAATTAATTTTCATAATTATGGTATTAGAGAATAAATACTATTTATATAGCATATATTTGGTTTATAAATGATCACTTCCAAAATTTACGCCACCAAATCATTGAGTTACCAAAATTAAAATTTTGTCTTGTGTGGAATACAGCCTCCATAGAAAAACATCTTACGTTTTCCATCACATCCAAAAATTTATGGTTTTTATTTATATTTGATGAGTATATATGATATATATATGTAAAATATTTCGTTAATATTGTTTTCTATATAACACAAAAATTAGTGATCATTGGTTGTTAATCAATAATTATCAGTAAATACCCAAAACTAGTTCATTAAAATTTTATTTTTAATAAAAATAATGAAAACTCTCATGTAATGGTATTATTATATTATATGAACTTATAGAAAATAAATTATAATTCCTTTAATGGTTATTAAATGATGTTATTTTTGTTTAAAGGGATGATCAACACCACTTTTATAATCCTAGTAAAAAGTGGCAAACATTATTGACACTTGAACATTATAATATATTGGAAAAATTTAATACACGAAGAAACTTTTTATTAATAAATAATATAAATGTAAATTTATGGGAATATTTTTTCAAAAAATGTAATTAACATTTGATCAATAAGATACACGAGGTCAACGACCATCCATAAAAATCTTGGGTAAAATTAATGGAATTTGTAACTCACACTCATTAATTGATTTATATAATTTATTATTTGGAAATCACAGTTAAACGACCTTCAATATTATATGATGTTATTTTTTTATAATTTGGGGGTATATTTTTTGAAACGATTTACTTTCAAGGATTTTTTTTCAATTCATTTTTCATAGACTAAAATGTTTATTTTTGAAATGATACACGTAATCATGACTTATACCATGCTCACTAAAAAATGTTTTCAAAATCCTTATTTCATGATTGGTTTTCATTAAATTAAAAATTATTTTCCACTAATGGAGTTATTTTTTAGGTTTCACCATATGTTGTTCTATTATTATGGTATTTTGTTAGGTGGGAAATTGTTTGAATCAAGTGATTTAATTTACGATGTTATACATATTTTTTTATAAAACTGATATTATTTTTCAGGAATGTAATGAAAATTGAATAATTTTGATTTCATTATTATTAAAAACCCATTATACATCCATGGTTTCATTTTATGATGATTTGGAAAGTTCATGAAACCAATTATATTACTATGGGTTATTTTATGATATTGTATTCAATTTCAAGTAGCACATAAATATATGGACTACCAAACGGATGAGACTTATATCTCACTCTAATTAATTGGGTAATGGTTTATATCTAATTTTATGGAAATGTTATGTGAACATATTATCATTTAAATATGTTCAAAAAAGTTTATTTTGAAGGAATTAACGTCTACTCAAAATTTTATAGGTTAATGGGGTGGTGGTAGTGAGTTCACATAGATAATAAATTCAAAGTCTATGATTATTCTAAATTCATTCTGACATTATATGGCCCATGTTATATGAATCACATTTTACTTCACTCGTGCCAGGGTAAAAATGTTATCATTTGAGTTGTTATGTCTATCATTCAGGTTTATGGTTAACACTTATTGTTTTTTATTATTTAGAATTATATATTTTCCATATTATTTCATATAAAAATGTTTATGATTTAACAATTATGTTTTTTCATATATTATCCCTTAATTAGGGATTGAGATAACTGCTTTTTTATATTTTCCCTTCAATAATATTTAATGTTTTTTATGACCCATGGAATATATATGAGTGGAATTAGATTATAGATAACAGTTCGAAATATCTGAATAAATTATTTTTTAAGTTATTCGTCTCTATGAGACAAAATAATATTCACTTGGATTGTGAAACAAATTTTGGATGAAAAAATTTAACAATTTTATAAATGTATTCTGTATATATGTTTATCATTGGACACTTTAGTTTGTATTAGATAATGTTTTTATTATTTTTGATTCTAGAATGATTAAATTTTTTTTGAGAAAACTTTGGATAACACTAATTATAGGAGAAAATTATATGTTAATGAAATGATATAAGTGTGTTTTTCCTAGAAATACTTCATTGTCTAAATAGTACAAGTGGGTGTGGTTTTGGAAATAATTTATTGTGTAATAATAACACTAAAAATATCATTTTTTTTATATGTATTAAAACTGTTTGTTGTATGGGGTATCATACATTACTGTGCACCTCATTAAAAACACCTAGGAGAGATTCTTTGTATAATTCACATTTTCCTTATGGGCTATTATTAAGGATTTGCATATCATGATAACTAGCATGGTTAAGGAAATTAATGTAGTGGCATAATCATGGATAGCCCCATTGGATTTCATTGAGAATTTAAGGATGAATATCCATAGTATTTCTACTTTATTTACTCTATGATCTTAGTTTTGTAATTTTTTGATAATTTTAATTGAAGTATCAACAACATGAACTATCCTCTATCAAGGTTATAGTTGAAATAGGATGGAACTAAACTAGTTTTGGATAGAATAGTCAATGTGGTGATTTAAAGCTTGCAATAATGAGTTGAGTTCAAATATCATATAAATTCTCACACAATAATCTCATGTTATAAATAATAACATAAAAAATGTGGAGCTCCAAAATAACTATGAATGAAGTACATTAGTATTGTATATTTTATGTGTCAAATCCTACCAACCTATAATGGACAATAAAACTAAATTATTTCAATGAAATATATTAATGAAGAAGAAAATATATTTTCTATCATTTAATGATTGTATCATTAAAAGTTATTTTAACTATCAATATACTCTATTTTTGGGATGAAAAATGTGGAATATCCTAAGTAATAAAATGATAATGGATCAATTTTATTCTATGAAGTGGTATAATTTTATTTTTTATTGATATTTAAATATTACTTAAGACTCCTCGTAGAGAGATAATGATAATCACAAAATTTTAAAAACAAACGATGATTATTCTATTAAATAATATGAGGAAAAAGTTAGGAGACTCACAAGGTACAACTGAGAGTCTATCTATATATCAAAAAAGAAACATTTTCCATTATGTGGTGGCTTAAAATCCCATTTTCTGAAGTCGTGAACTATAAAAGAATTTGTAAACTATAAGGATGATTTCTAATGTTATCTTATTTTTTAAATTGATGATGTATAACCATTTGATTTTAGAGAATGGAAATGATTGATTGAGTATCATGGATTAAATAATGACCAATATCAGTGTTATGTGAATGTTTAATAAGACCCATCTTATATATTTAGTAGAAAAAAACCTAGGTTTTTTCCTTCATGGTTTGGGGAAGGTTTTTATTTATGGTAAGCCATGACATTTAACTGGAGACTACCAATGAAATATAACGAATTTGAATTACATCACTCAAGATAAGAATGACCTATTTGATTTCACAGACACTCTATTTGGATTTAAAGGACATGAGTATAGGTATTAAGTGGATCAATGCCCATAATCATAGAGTTATGGAATGAAATATGTATCTACAATATACAAAATCAAGGGATTATGGATAAAATATGAATTAACTATTTTAGAGGAAGATGATAATAACTAAGTAGTGAAATGTATCGTCATTATCAACCCTAGAAACATGAATTCCTTGTTTTATTATGTTTCATGACATAATTTTATAACATAAATATTTTCGAAAAACAAGGATTCACCTCATGATACATTGAATAACATGTTATCCATTAAAACACTTATTTTCATGTGAAATTTAAAAAGGGTGAATGAAAATTCTATAATCGTGATATTTTGAGAGATACCTCTAACATATATGGCTATTTTCTGTCTAGACTATTTTTTATAATTGTGGGTATTGAATATATTTCCTGATATGAAGATCTTATGAATTTCTGAGAATGAGGACCTCTCTTTCATATCCCTAATCAAATAGTTATCATGAATCAAATCAAGGATGATACGACACCTTCTTTGGAAGAAAATATTATAATATGGGTTATAATACAAAACAAAAATTGGTGTATAATGTTTTTTATCGTATAATAATTCAATGTTGATAACAAACCCATTATGTAGTAATAAATTAATTTTTTTCTCAATGAATTTCCTTTTCCTCCCTAGAACAAGAGATTGATTTTTCAATAAAAATAATACGTCATTCATTAAATGTCTAAAATACTAACTATATAATATCATTAACTAAATTATATTAATTGAAGTATAGATTATAAGATAAATGTATAAGGTTTTTATATACTCTATTGACTCTTCATGGTGTGTCTCAGTCCTCCTAATAAAGAGGAACGATATAACAATTATTCTTTGAATTATTTAAATTGATATCAAAAACAAGATAAATAAGAAGTATAATATTAAAAAAATTTATGGAATATTAAATACACTAAAAGAATATCATTTATTCTGAATGACTGAACTCCATTGTAGATATCATCAATTCATGGTTAAAATATATATATTCCAAATACAGTATTCCAGAATAGTTTTGGACACTATGTGTTCATAGTTATGTGTCATTAAAATGATTAGGATAAATACTAATGAAAATTAAATGATAATTTATTTTTTACTCTCCCTAAATTAAAATTAACGTAAACATTTACTAGACACATACATTGGAATTATTAGTGGAGGTATTTTAATTGAAAATTTATTACATTACCATTACAGCCATAAGTGTGATATATACAATGATCACAAGGGATTTAAATATATACTTATGAATAAGAAGTTTAACATGTTATAAATGATGTTGTTATAGTTAATCATATATTAGGAGAACTGGATACCTTATCAACATTAAATGGAAACTATTTTGGTTGATGCATTTACTTGAAAATCTTGTGTTACTCTATCCAAGACGAGCATTTAAATTGACTAAATTCACAAGAATTTTTTGTGTATTAATCTTATGTCCATAACGATTTGAGGTAAATTTTATATTACCCATGTTTCTATGAACCATCCATTCATGTGATGATCAATGAATTATAGAATGATTATGTCAAACCATAGAAAAATGTAGTGAATATTCCATAGTTAAGGTTTTATAAATATGGGATTTTATGGTTTGGAACCAGTATATATGCCCCATATATAGTAGAAATATATATGGTTATTTTAGAATATCCACATAGCTCATAAATCTCTATCAAGCATGGAATTTCATTTTTTTATATAGATAAAAAGAAAAACATCTTAGGGGATAACATTTTGATGGAACTCTCAGAGTATATATCTCGATGCTTGGTATGATGTCATGTTATCGAAGAGGAAAAGAGACTAATTAGATGACTAAACCATTACCCATACTATTATGTAAATGGAATAAATCGCCATTGATTTCATTGAAGGACTCCCAGTGAACTCTAAATGTCAATATTTCATATGGGTTATAGTTGATTTCAATAGAATTTCATCATATTTAATTTTCATAAAATAATATAATCCCTTGTTCAACTAAATATGATATATATAAGTGAATTTTGATGGTAGAATGGAGTACCAAGATACATTAAATCTTATCTAGATCCTAGGCTTACAATAAAGTTCTAGATAACACTTTCAAAAGAGATGGAGATAGAGACGAGCTTTACCACTATATATATTCCTCACATGGATGTTCGGTCTAGGACAATAATTCAATACCTAGAGGATATACAGTAATTTGATTCAATGTATATTCCAGTATTTTGGGACCAACACTTTCATCTAATAGATATCTCTTATAAAATCACCTTCCATTATAGAATCCAAATGGAACCATGTAAGGCATTGTAGGGAAAGAGATATAGGACCCCAACATGATAAGGCGTGCTTTGAGAGTTGATGTTGATCGGTCTTTAAATTTTATGAATAATGAAGGATAATTATCTAACCATTCACCAGCATATGAATGAGTAAAAATTCAATATATGAGTTATGTTGATAATCGTAAAAAATATATAGAGTTTTTAGTTCATGATAATTTTTTTTAACTGGATATCAACATAGAAATGTTTCTTAATATTTTAAAAGAAATTTAGAAATACCATGTATATATTGATCCCTTTGATATCCCTAATCAGTTTGGGTCATATCTTATCACCTATCTCTATATTGTCACTTCTCAATACATCATAATACCCTCTGTTTATAATTTTTTTTTGAAGAATATACTATATCCATCAAATGTAGTATACTCAGAAATTGTGAAATTGGAGAATGAACTCTACTATGAAGAACAACCCATTTATATCTTTGAATAAAGTGATGTGGATTTTAAACATGACCATACATTTTGTAAAAAAAATTATGGTGTAATACTTTGTTTGTGGTTGATATATGGGAAATTTAGGATGTGTATACTGAAAGGTTTGCACAATTATTTGGTTCATTGTAATAAAAGTAGAAGGAATAATTTTTTTTAACGAGTTGAATGTGACAACCTCCAATTTCCATAATTATTTTTCCTTAATTAAGAACCATGTGACTATCTTATTTGACATGTAATAATTGAATTTTTTTAATAAAAATATAAAAATTATTAATATTACCTTAGTGTCTATCAAAAAAAATAACCACATTATAAAAACTATATAAAAGTTTATAATTAAAAAAATGTATTTTATAATAAGAAAAATAATTTCTGTAAATTATTTTATATTAAGTTGTATCTAAATTATTTTTTACAATTTTAAAATTTTAATTTGATAAATTTAACATAAATCTCGGACTACCATTTTTATATGAGCTTAAGATTAATTTTTTCGATTTTTTTAAAATATTACAATTTTTGTGAATATTTTAAATAATATTTTCGAAAATATCATCGATTTTAATTTATAGGAATATTCTAAAATAAATGAAACTTTTTTATTGAAATATTTTATGTCTATTAAGAATAATTTTATATTTCAATATTTATTTAATAAATTACATACTTATATTTGATATTTTATGACAGAAATAATATTTTTTCAAATATTTTATTCAGAATGTTAACCGTTTAAATTAAGTATTCTTAATTAAATAAATTGGAATTGATTTAAAATTTAAAATTTGTTCCTAAAAATTATTAAATAATTATCAGATTTTTGTTTCGAATAAATATTACATTATATTGGGTAAATACAAGTTACCATTACGAAATGATTATTTTAAAAGAATAATAATTTTAAAAATATTTTGTATTGTTAAATTTAAATGAATAAATCGTAATTTAAAATACTATATTAGATTTCATAATATATAAAAATGAATTAAATCTCATTTAAGAGTAAAATTATTTTTAAAAATAATATGACTCCATAAATATTATAAAACATTTACTATAAAAATAGTTATTTAATACATTAAATGTTTTTTTAATTAAATTTTTACTAATTTATAAATTGAATTATGATAAATCAGGCCCTTGTTTTTATACTAAACTTTTAATTTTGGTAATTAGTGTCTATATATTTTATTATTATTAAACTAGTTGAAATTATTAAAATTTCTTTATGAGTAATAACTGTTTAAATTGATAATAAAAGATTCCACTAATTTCCTTAATTTAACATTACATATTGACCATGTATGAGAAAGTTTTATCTATTAAAATTTTCCCTACATTAGTTACCCTTAGTACCTCTACAAACTCACCAAATATTTATTCCTCTACATTCTTACACCTTACATAATATTATAATCCATGTAAAAGGTCATCTTCATCCCTTAAAAATCGATATCACTTACACCATTTCAATAACCCACTCATTATTCTAAATTTTATTTCTACCATATCTATATTTCCTCTAATTTATATCCATTACAATTGTTAATTCTCCTGGTGACCAAAAATTTTCCTATGCCTCTCAAATCTATGACCTTCATCAAGAGAATGTTCATGATCTCAACATGACATCATGTCTTTCTTTAAGATTCTTTCTAATTTGTTTATTTCTAAGCCAAATGTATCCAATGTTTAATAATGAAATTATCAATATTATTGTGTTTATATTTTCCTATAGTAATGGTATAACCAATATTTATTCACTTCGATATATTATGAATAATATTATTCATTAATAATTCTTATGTGCAGATTGTTGCCTCTAAGAAGTGATGCCCTATACTTTTCATCACTACTCCTCATGGATGATCCTAATGAGTATATTTATGAATAAATATAACTTAGATAACATTCATATTATTATAAAAAGAAAAATTACTATTATAATTCACCATTATCATTCATTGAGTAATGGAATGGTTAATTGTGCATTTTGTGGGATACCCACCATTAATAAACATGTTTCATTTTCCTTCACATACAAACACAGATAGATTTAAATTATATTTGATGATTTTATATTATATATATATGTAATATAGTGGAATAATATGGATATTTTTTATAAAATAATATCTTATGACCGTTATAAGTTAATATATCAATATCTACAAATAACCCCATACTAGCTAATCACCATTTTTTGCTCATGAAACGCGACTAAAACAATTTTGTAATGGTATTATAACTTTATATGTATTTATAAACTATAAACTATAGTAGATTAAATGGTTTCTAAATTACTATATTTTTGATAAAAATTAATATTAACATTGATTTATTTAATATAGTATAAAACATTTTTTGATTATTAACACCCAATATTGGAAAGAGATTTAAAAAATAATAGGTGATGATAACTGAAAATAATGACGAATAAAAATGGTTATTGTAACACCCCAGGTAAATAAATAATATGAAATTTTCATATTTACCCATATTTGTGAATAAAATATTAATATGACTGTAAAGGGGAAGCTATGCTCGATGGCGTACCCAACACGCACCAACAAGTTTCTTGGGAATCTTACGTTGCACTCTAATAATAAAATAATATTATTTTAAATGGTAGTTAACATGTAGCCGTTGTATTGGCGGTAATAGATTAAAATAACTAAAATATGAATATATATGTTTTTAAATGTTTTTACATTTATCCAATAAAAGATAAAGGCTTAAAATACAGAAATAATTCAATTTTAGGCGTATATGCCCTAGTATTCACTAAAGGTTCACTTATCACCTTTTGATGGAAACCCGTCATTAAATATAGTTTTGTTCACTCTTATACATTCTATTAGACCAAATAAAACTATTATTTAGAATCAAGACATCAAAATTTACTTTGTGTATATTTTTTGTATCTTTCCGATAAAGTTCATTTTTTTAATGAATAGTGTTAAATATTGTATTTTAATTCAAGACCTCTTTTTAATCTAATTTATTTATATGATTATATTATCATTTGAATTTGTTTTAAAGTGAAATTAGAATATATTTTTACGATTAAATCCAATAGTGGTCGTTGGAATTAATTTCACATTTAAATCATACTTAAACTAGTGTCAATCTTTTGATACTTATTGTTTCATAAAAACACGCTATTTGCTCTGACATCGGGAATTAATTATTAAAATAATTAATGTGACTTATATGTTTTCAATTTTGTAAAATAGTCTTCATTTTTGAATTCTGAATATCAAATATAGCTTAGGGTGAATTTTTGGGATTTTTCTGAAAAACATCAATTTTTAATGTATAGTGAAACCACTAAGTGGTACTTATAAAAACTGATTTTTCGTTTAAATGAAATTTTACCACTTCTGTGTTTTGAATGTCAAAAATCCCACATACATGGTTGTCATTAATAAGTAAAATTTAGTTCAATGAGATTAAAATAATTTTTTGGTGAATAGTAACTTTTAAGTTCTTAATCGCGATTAGAGGTAATTAGTGTAGTGTAAGGTAAAAATAATGTTTTAATAATATGAAATGAACTTAACACATGTCCTAACCTCTTTGTATGTGTAATGGCCGACCAATACAACCCATTGGTCAACTTGGGGACCCCATGAAGCCACTTTGGTTGGAAAATGACATTAATATCTTTTTATTTAATGTTAAATTAAAAATGAGACAAACATGAAATGTTTTACTGAAATAATTTTAAATGGGGTTATACAAATCAGATTTTTGACTATAAATATTAATTGAAAAGATAAAAATATTTCCTACATCATAGTTTTTTTTATAATTTTTACACATTAAATAAATTATATTATTTATGACATCATGATGATGAAGCGATGACCTCATTATTTAACGATTTAAATAAAATGGAAAGATAAAGTAATATCTAAGAACTACACATGTCCAAAACCTATTATATGAGTGTATATCTAACCCTTATCACTTTATCCACGAATTATTTCAACGTGGGACCTTTTAAAACCGAAACTTATTTTCAAATAAAGTAACATTTGCTTACTTTCCAAGAGTGCCCCTCTTCTCCTCTTATAAAAGGCCCCCACCTCTACCTCTTTACCCACACATCCAATTCCTTTGGATCGGCCATCCCCTACCAATTTTGTCTCTATAAATCCCTCTATAACTACTTGAATCCGCACTTTGGGCAGAATTCTTCCCAAGGAAGCCTTTGAGCTCATACCAAAAGGAGTTACCCGATTTTAAGGTAATGTCTTCACTTGTGTCCTTTTGTTTTATTTTGCTTCTCCAACCCCCTAAACAATTTTTATTCACTTATTTTGTAACAACTCTAGTATCTTAAATATACTAGGATGTTTTTATAATAATTATTCGTGCTACACTTACACACACCTTCTTATAATGGTTAAAGAACAAACTGTTTCTCTTGTTGGCAATTTTCTGCCTCACGAAACGATGATTGTTCAATATTCTTTTAACACCTTTAAAGGTGGACATTATGATGTCACTGTATTTTATATATGATATATATGGTATTTATGTTAACTATATGAATCTTTATTTTATATTTAAACCATACCTTTATTCTATTCATGTTGTGTAAATGCGATAATTTCATATGAGGAAGTGTGGACTACCGCCCCCTCAAGTGATGTGACTCGTACATGAAATACATGGAACGTATAAAGAATGAAATTAATGAAAATATTTGACCTATATAACATATATATTATACTGGAATAATAATATATATATATCATTTATTTTTAATTCCGTTAATATGACAAAGAAAAAATGAATGTAGCGTTCATGCGTATGTACGGCCTACCGTCTCCATGAACGACGCTTTACGTTTTTTATCTACAAATGATATGGAATAGTATAAAATTAATATTTACTGGATATATATGATATTTTAATCTTTAATACTATTCTGGAAATTATGTACCTATAAATACATGGAAAATTATTTTCCAACAAGTTCAATTTTTGACTCGTGTACCAAACATCGACAAAAACGTCTGATATGAACCCATATTATTAACCAATTATTATAACAATAAAATATGTGATATTAAATGAATAATAATATTTATAGGAGGTAATTAAGAAAATATAAATTTACCAAAGTTTATTATTCAGGAATATATAGAAACGAACAAGACAAGTTGGACTTGAGGTAAGGGATCCGACTCCTCTCTTTCTTTTAAAGTACACTCTTTTATATCATTACTTTTAAAACTCATCTTTCTTGTTAATGGGCTATTTTTTATATTAATATTACTGTAATTTTTATTTTCATATGATGAGAGACCCTATTCTCTCTCATTAATCCATTTTGGAAGTTTTAAGTGGCGCCGTTAGGCTGCCGAGTTTTCGTAAGGGATTTTTAATCTCACTTTTATTCCCGTGAGATTTATGCCACATTTGCCACAATTTCCTTTGAGTGGTGTATGTACTGCACATTATTATAGAATTTTTGTAGTATAATTTCATTTATGGGTATTCACATCTTCATTGTATGACCCTTCTTCCATGGAGTGTACGTTTTGAAAGTTACCCAACTCAGTAAGGGGACCTTTCACCCTCCACTTTTTAAAAGACTTCTTTTGTTATGACTTTTAATTCACATACTATTATATTGGGATATGTTCTTTTATATCCATATTGATTTTAATTTTATGTCCAAGTGATGAGATGCCATTTTTATCTCTCATCAACCCATTTTGTTAATTTTGAAGTGATGCTGTTAGGGTGTCGAATTTTACCAAGGGAACTTTTTAACCCAATTTCGATTTCTTTTGGTTCAACATGTAGTTATTGAATATGTAATCCTTTATATATATGTGAATGAAATTTTATTGTTTTACACTTAATATCCACTTATATTGGGTGTATTTATATTTGTCACACATAATTTTTGAGATTGATTTATCCTTAATTTAAGGATACCTTCTGAAGTGCAATGTGTTGCATTTGTTGTCAATGAGGCATGAAGTTGTCTTGGAATGAATGGATGTCAAGGAGTCAAGATGTGAATGTCAAAGGATGTGATGGTGATGGTGATGAAGGAGAATGGCCATGGTACTTAGAGGAATGTCACTTAGGAGATTCACTAAGTGGCATTGGAGAATATGGTTGAAACATTCTCCATGTAAATCAGACGATTGATGAGCTGATCTTTAAGTTCATAGAACTTGTATCATGTTGATACAATGTCACAACATTGTTTGAAGACCATGCATTGTATTGACAATGCATGAGGAGCTGAAGATATCCATTCACTACTTCTAAGTGGATGAAGTGGTTTAATGAAGTCCATGCACTAACACTTAGTGCATGTGAATCTGAAGAAGTCCCAATTTGATCTCTGATTAGATCAATGAAGCACTTTGAATAATTTAAGTGATTCAGGAGTTCGGTTGAAGATGCAGATCCTTGAGAATTCTCTCCTATGTAGAAAATGAGATGTTGAAGAAGAATTATGAATTGAGGAGTTGTTTCTAATCAAGAAGATTAATGTTTGAATTCTCAAGAAGAAGATGAAGAAACCTTTTGAATTCCATATCCTAAGTGAAGATTATATGTTGAGGAGGATTAAGGAATTCTTAATAAGTGGAGAAGGGAAGAAATTGAGAAGAAGAATGAAAGGGCTTGATATGGCATTTTACATGGAGGAGAACTTTGTTTTTAACAAAGTCTTTATATTCTGTCCTTTACCAAAAAATAGGCCACCAAGGGCCAGCCCCAAAAACATAGGCCACCAAGGGCCAGCCTTAAGGGTTCAACCCCCAAGGCACATGTGCGCCTAAGGCGCCACGCCCAAGGGGGGATCCCATGTGGACAGCCCGAGAGGCAGGGGGGCCGTGTATAAGCCCCGAGCTACGCGGTGGTGAAGTCCGCGCAGCGCGCGCGCCCGAAGGCACGCATAGTGGGCGCCAGTGGCGCGCCCGAGTGGCAGGAGTGGGCGCAGAGCGCGCCCGCAGAAGAACTCGGTGCGGGGCGGCACCGAGAGGGGAGGAGATTCAATTGAGGAGTAGCGGGGAGCGCTTATTTTATAAACCGCGGAGATTCCGCGAGAGAATTCGATGTGGGACGCGGGATTTTCACCGGGAACAAATCCCAGCCGCACGATTCATCGCGCGCTCGATCTGGACCGATCATCTAATCCGCGGCGCCGCGATCTGATCCAGGCCGTCCAAAGTCGCTTGATCGGCTGATCCAACGGCCCAGCGACTGTCTTCTTCCTCGAGCTCGAGCCGAAGTCTCCCGCGAGCAGCCTCTGAACCAGAGGCATCCCGACGACCTATCTTGAGCTCCCGGCCACCATTTCCGAATCCGAAACCTCCATTGTGATCATCTGTGCCTACTGAACATAACCATGCAATAAAATAAGCATGCATGCGATGAAAGGAGGATTTCGAGCGAGGCCGAAGCAACCGGAGGTGAGAGGCCATTCGGTGTTCGTGTTTTTGCATGGATAGGCCTAAACAAAGGCCGTGCATGCGTTATAAATCGCATGCACGAGGAGGAAAGAAAAAAATAATGATCCCGCGTGAAACAGAGGAATGAAAATAAAGATTTGAAAGATCTTTGAAGATCCGAAGATTTCGGTGATTCAAGATTTATTGCACGCGGATAATCTGAGGCATCTCTGCCTATAAAAGGAGAGGTCGAGACCTCATTGCCGCTTGCTGATCCTTTTTGAAAATACGAGTCCCGTGAGAGCTCTGCCTCGCGAAGCTTTGAAGCCCCGCGCAACACACTTGCGCGGCTGTTGTCCCGAAGCCACCCGAGGCTTTGAAGGTGTTCCTTGCGCGCTATTTCTTTGCGCGACAAGAAGAAGGAGGAGAAGAGATCCCCTGCGCGCCTTCCCTTTGCGCGACAGGAAGAACCCGGGGCAGTAGCACTTGTGCGCCCCGTGGTTGAGGTGCCTTGCACCGAGGTCTCTTGTGGCTGTGTGTCATTACACTTGCGCGGCTAAGCTACACCAGAGGACTTGCGCGCCTTGCCACTGCACCCTTGTGTGGCTGTTGAAGAAGAGGAGACCGTGGCTCTTGTGTGTGCAAGGAGAACCCGATTCCACATCTCTTATGTGTGTGAAGTGATGAAGTGAAGACCACAACTTGGGTGTGTGCAAAAACAGAAGAGAACCCGAGGCTTTGCCTGTTGTGTGTGCAAAGTAAAATTTGAAGGCCGAGAGGAAGTGTGTGCAAAAGAAAGGTGAAAGACCACACATTTTGTGTGTGTGCAAACAAAGGAGAAAGGCTGTTGGCAGTAGGTGTGCAAAGGAGGAAGAACCGAGCCCTTAGTGCTTGGGTGTGTGTGCAAAGAAGAATAAAAGCATTACACCATATAGGTTGTGTGCACTTGGACAATACAAGAAACGTGTGTGCAAGGGAGGCCGAGACCACACCATTGTGTGTGTGGGCTATAGTGAAGAAGTAAGCCGAGGCCAAGTGTGTGCTAGAAGAAGTGAAGGCCAAGTCATGTGTGTGCAACAAGTGAAGACCACAACTCAACCTATGTTGTGTGTGTGTGCAAATTAAAAGGAGTGGCCGAACCTTAGTGTGTGTGCAAACCAAAGTGTGTACACACTAAGAAGAAGAGAAGACATCCACACTAGTGTATAACACACATTTATGTGTGCAATCAAAAGAGAATAAAGTGTGTGTTGTTCAAGAAGGTGTGTGTGCTAAAAGTATTTACACCCATTGTGGGTTTATCACACCAAGGAGAAAAAGGGGAGTGCATGCATACATGCATGCACATGAACACGTGAAAAAAGCCAAACCAGCTTGTGTGCATTTGAGGAGTCCAAGACCAGAGATCTTGAAGATATTGTGATGCCATGCATTCAGTGCATGAAGTTGTTTTGAACTGAGACTGGACCAGACTAAAGTTAAAGATATCATTTGTCTGAGTATTCAGTAATTGAAGAGAGGCCAGGTCATCCTGAGAAGAAGGAGATAAATCCTGAGCAAGACGAGAAGACCTGATCATCACAAGTGATCAGAGGTACAGAGCAAGGCCAGCAGTCTTTATCCCAGACTGCTGAAGATACTTGAAGAGCTGAACAAGAAGAAGAGCTACTCGTGTGACTCGAGGAGCCAGGAGAAGACCCTGTGGGACTCAGGGAGAAGAAGTCTTCAGTGGGATTCTGGAGCAGGCCAGTGGGACTCTGGTAACACTGTGGGACGCAGTATAAAGACCCTCCTGTGGGACTCAGGAGAGATACGGTGGGAAGCTGTATCGACCATTGTAATACTAACAGATTATAATGGGAGAATCCATGCTTGGAGAGCATGGAAAGGATGTAGGCCTTTGGTGCCGAACCTTGTAAATCCTTGTGTCCTGTGCCTTTTCATTACTGCATTATCCGGGAAAGGTTGAGAGATACAAGAAGAGTGGATCGAGGCTTTAACCAGCCATAGAGGTTTAATTGATTAAGAATCAATTAGTAAAAAGTTTTAAGGGATCACTGATTCACCCCCTCCCCCTCTCAGTGATTCACACTGATCTGGGCACTTCAATTGGTATCAGAGCCAGGTTCCCTCTAAAAGATCCAAGAGAGTCTATATAGAGTACAGATTTGAGGAAATGAAAGAACAGCCTCAAATGGAGATATCTGCCAAGACTCAGAAAAACAGAATGAAGAAACAGGCAAAGAAGATGAAGAAGAAGGCTGGTGCAATCAGAGAAACTCCTTCTATGGAAAGAAATGTGAAAGTCACATCAGATGACAATTCCTTTTATCATTCTTCTGATGAAGCCTGCTCTAGCTGTGATGAAGATGAAAGAAACAATGATCTTCTAAATGCAATCAAATATCTTCAGAAGAGAGTCCCCAAGGAAGTTGCAATGTGTATAGCTACAGGCCTCCTTGATCTTCAAGAAGAAAAATTACAGCTAGAAGATGAAGCCAATTCTCTGGAAGTCCAATTGGCTAAAAGGGTTGGCATAACCAACACTCTCAGAAAGCTGGTAAATGCCAAAGATGAAACAGTATCTCTTTGCAATGAAAGATATGAAGACACTGCTGAAGAATTGCAGAGAAGCCTTTCTGAGAAAGAATTCTTTAAAGTATTGGTCAAAGAAGTTTTCCATGCACTGGAAAAGAGGCACAAAGTGTCAATGGTTGTCAGAGATTCTCAACTAGAAGACAAAGTCAAAAGGGTGAAGGAGCTGGACAATTCATTGCAAGAATTGAAGAAGGTGCATGAAGACCAGATGAAACAACTGGTGGAGAATTGGGAAGGAAAGCTAAGAACTGTTGAGGATGAGAAGAACTCCCTCAATATGAAATGCTTAGAACTGGAGGTGATATTGAAAAATCAGCAATCACCTAAAGCTGAATCCTCCCAGTCAGCTGAAAGAAGACATGTTGCTACTCAAGTATGCTTTGAGCAGGATGATTCTAAGAGAAAGACATCCTTCAATAAAAGTGCAACATCTTCTAGAAAGAAGGTACCATCCATACCATCTTGTACTCATGCTTCTAAAAGTGTTTCTACTAAAAGTGCAGGATGGAAGAATAATTCCAAACAAATATGGATGAAGACAGTAAAGAAGCAGAGCTCTCCTGAAACAGCACAACAGGTCAAGAAAAGTACCCTACAATCAGAAGGACTGAAAAGGTCAAGATTCGTGGGACAATGCTGGTGTTGTAACAGGTATGGGCACTGTGCAAAGGATTGTTGGTACAATCCACTAAATGTCAAAGCACAAAGGAAGCTCATGCCAAGGGGGAGCAAGCCAGAAGGAAAGAAGCAACATCCACAGGTCCAGAGACATCTGTTTACTGCAAATAGATTTGGATTACTTGACAACATCTGGGATGATTGCAAAAGTGGTCAAATAGATACATGTCAATCTCCAACTGTATCCAGAGCTCAAAAGAAGAAAAGATCACAGAACCTGGCTAAGAGAGATTCCTTGGGAAGCAAGAAGAAAGTAGAAAATGCTCCCAAGAAGTGTTTTAGAAATGAAGAGAAGACCTTGGAGTCTAAGTCCAAGAAGGGTGAGTCATCCAGTAGGACCACCAAGAAGACATGCTTCTACTGTGGAAAGAAAGGTCATACCATGGATCTTTGCAAACAAGCCATGGAAATCAATAGAAGCCAACTGAACTCAAACAGACAATCAATCCAGAAGAAGAAGAAGGGATTGATTGAAAACAAGTTGCCTAAGAAAGGTAGCTTGACAGCATCAAAAGAACCATGTGGAATTTCCAAAACTGAGGTCACACTTCCAAATGATTTACTTGTCATATGGCCACATCAGTTGCAACTTGCCAGAGAACTACAAAGAGTTGAAGATGAAGCTCTGGCAATTGCTAAAGCAAAAGGGAAGAAGAAGGTTTCACATGAAGATGTTTTGAGAACCACACCAGCACAATCATCAATGAGGATCAAATGTGCAAGTGTGAAGACTGGTGAAAATGGGACATCTCGGTTGAGAGAATCTTCTCAACCTTGTTGTTCACATTGATGAACCAAGGAGGTTCCATCTTATTCCCTTATACTATTGGTATTTACATGTGCTGACATTGCAGGGAATTGAAGATGATGATCATTCTCAAGTGGAGGATGGTTTGGAAGGAATGGAGTGCACCCCTTGAGGGGGAGCCAATCTGGAGAAGATGATGTTCTAAAATTAATATCATCTTGAGAAAGTGAAGGTATTCCAATCATGCTTTCATCCCTTGTTTCTTAATTGAGTTTATCTTGTCAATTAAGGGGGAGTATGGATTGAAGACAAATGGATGAAAGGGGGAGCTTTATCTTTGCACCTGAACTTTCTAATGAGTTTTGTGAAGTTGTGCAGGATTTAGCAAATTCATTGTTATATCTGAAAAATTTCAATCCCCTAAGCATGATCTCACATGTATAGTGAATGTTGGACAGCATTGAGTTCCTTGGTTACATCACTCTTGTTTTCTACACTGGGTTAGCCCAAGTAGACTTAGAGTTGATCAACTAAAGGTTCTTTGCTAAAGAAGAACATGTGACATCATCCCTCTCTCAGTGTTTTTCAAGAAAATACTTTTCAAAGGGAGGAAGAGATATTGTGGAAGAGAACCACACCACACCTTTGCATTTGATTGCCAATAAGGGGGAGAAATATTGGCACACATATTGACCCATTCATATGTGCTGAAGGAGTGTATTGACAACAAATACAAAGGGGGAGATTGAAGTGCAATGTGTTGCATTTGTTGTCAATGAGGCATGAAGTTGTCTTGGAATGAATGGATGTCAAGGAGTCAAGATGTGAATGTCAAAGGATGTGATGGTGATGGTGATGAAGGAGAATGGCCATGGTACTTAGAGGAATGTCACTTAGGAGATTCACTAAGTGGCATTGGAGAATATGGTTGAAACATTCTCCATGTAAATCAGACGATTGATGAGCTGATCTTTAAGTTCATAGAACTTGTATCATGTTGATACAATGTCACAACATTGTTTGAAGACCATGCATTGTATTGACAATGCATGAGGAGCTGAAGAATATCCATTCACTACTTCTAAGTGGATGAAGTGGTTTAATGAAGTCCATGCACTAACACTTAGTGCATGTGAATCTGAAGAAGTCCCAATTTGATCTCTGATTAGATCAATGAAGCACTTTGAATAATTTAAGTGATTCAGGAGTTCGGTTGAAGATGCAGATCCTTGAGAATTCTCTCCTAAGTAGAAAATGAGATGTTGAAGAAGAATTATGAATTGAGGAGTTGTTTCTAATCAAGAAGATTAATGTTTGAATTCTCAAGAAGAAGATGAAGAAACCTTTTGAATTCCATATCCTAAGTGAAGATTATATGTTGAGGAGGATTAAGGAATTCTTAATAAGTGGAGAAGGGAAGAAATTGAGAAGAAGAATGAAAGGGCTTGATATGGCATTTTACATGGAGGAGAACTTTGTTTTTAACAAAGTCTTTATATTCTGTCCTTTACCAAAAAATAGGCCACCAAGGGCCAGCCCCAAAAAAATAGGCCACCAAGGGCCAGACTTAAGGGTTCAACCCCCAAGGCACATGTGGGCCTAAGGCGCCATGCCCAAGGGGGGATCCCATGTGGACAGCCCGAGAGGCAGGGGGGCCGTGTATAAGCCCCGAGCTACGCGGTGGTGAAGTCCGCGCAGCGCGCGCGCCCGAAGGCACGCATAGTGGGCGCCAGTGGCGCGCCCGAGTGGCAGGAGTGGGCGCAGAGCGCGCCCGCAGAAGAACTCGGTGCGGGGCGGCACCGAGAGGGGAGGAGATTCAATTGAGGAGTAGCGGGGAGCGCTTATTTTATAAACCGCGGAGATTCCGCGAGAGAATTCGATGTGGGACGCGGGATTTTCACCGGGAACAAATCCCAGCCGCACGATTCATCGTGCGCTCGATCTGGACCGATCATCTAATCCGCGGCGCCGCGATCTGATCCAGGCCGTCCAAAGTCGCTTGATCGGCTGATCCAACGGCCCAGCGACTGTCTTCTTCCTCGAGCTCGAGCCGAAGTCTCCCGCGAGCAGCCGTTGAACCAGAGGCATCCCGACGACCTATCTTGAGCTCCCGACCACCATTTCCGAATCCGAAACCTCCATTGTGATCGTCTGTGCCTACTGAACATAACCATGCAATAAAATAAGCATGCATGCGATGAAAGGAGGATTTCGAGCGAGGCCGAAGCAACCGGAGGTGAGAGGCCATTCGGTGTTCGTGTTTTTGCATGGATAGGCCTAAACAAAGGCCGTGCATGCGTTATAAATCGCATGCACGAGGAGGAAAGAAAAAAATAATGATCCCGCGTGAAACAGAGGAATGAAAATAAAGATTTGAAAGATCTTTGAAGATCCGAAGATTTCGGTGATTCAAGATTTATTGCACGCGGATAATCTGAGGCATCTCTGCCTATAAAAGGAGAGGCCGATACCTCATTGCCGCTTGCTGATCCTTTTTGAAAATACGAGTCCCGTGAGAGCTCTGCCTCGCGAAGCTTTGAAGCCCCGCGCAACACACTTGCGCGGCTGTTGTCCCGAAGCCACCCGAGGCTTTGAAGGTGTTCCTTGCGCGCTATTTCTTTGCGCGACAAGAAGAAGGAGGAGAAGAGATCCCCTGCGCGCCTTCCCTTTGCGCGACAGGAAGAACCCGGGGCAGTAGCACTTGTGCGCCCCGTGGTTGAGGTGCCTTGCACCGAGGTCTCTTGTGGCTGTGTGTCATTACACTTGCGCGGCTAAGCTACACCAGAGGACTTGCGCGCCTTGCCACTGCACCCTTGTGTGGCTGTTGAAGAAGAGGAGGCCGTGGCTCTTGTCTGTGCAAGGAGAACCCGATTCCACATCTCTTATGTGTGTGAAGTGATGAAGTGAAGACCACAACTTGGGTGTGTGCAAAAACAGAAGAGAACCCGAGGCTTTGCCTGTTGTGTGTGCAAAGTAAAATTTGAAGGCCGAGAGGAAGTGTGTGCAAAAGAAAGGTGAAAGACCACACATTTTGTGTGTGTGCAAACAAAGGAGAAAGGCTGTTGGCAGTAGGTGTGCAAAGGAGGAAGAACCGAGCCCTTAGTGCTTGGGTGTGTGTGCAAAGAAGAATAAAAGCATTACACCATATAGGTTGTGTGCACTTGGACAATACAAGAAATGTGTGTGCAAGGGAGTCCGAGACCACACCATTGTGTGTGTGGGCTATAGTGAAGAAGTAAGCCGAGGCCAAGTGTGTGCAAGAAGAAGTGAAGGCCAAGTCATGTGTGTGCAACAAGTGAAGACCACAACTCAACCTATGTTGTGTGTTTGTGCAAATTAAAAGGAGTGGCCGAACCTTAGTGTGTGTGCAAACCAAAGTGTGTACACACTAAGAAGAAGAGAAGACATCCACACTAGTGTATAACACACATTTATGTGTGTAATCAAAAGAGAATAAAGTGTGTGTTGTTCAAGAAGGTGTGTGTGCTAAAAGTATTTACACCCATTGTGGGTTTATCACACCAAGGAGAAAAAGGGGAGTGCATGCATACATGCATGCACATGCACACGTGAAAAAAGCCAAACCAGCTTGTGTGCATTTGAGGAGTCCAAGACCAGAGATCTTGAAGATATTGTGATGCCATGCATTCAGTGCATGAAGTTGTTTTGAACTGAGACTGGACCAGACTAAAGTTAAAGATATCATTTGTCTGAGTATTCAGTAATTGAAGAGAGGCCAGGTCATCCTGAGAAGAAGGAGATAAATCCTGAGCAAGACGAGAAGACCTGATCATCACAAGTGATCAGAGGTACAGAGCAAGGCCAGCAGTCTTTATCCCAGACTGCTGAAGATACTTGAAGAGCTGAACAAGAAGAAGAGCTACTCGTGTGACTCGAGGAGCCAGGAGAAGACCCTGTGGGACTCAGGGAGAAGAAGTCTTCAGTGGGATTCTGGAGCAGGCCAGTGGGACTCTGGTAACACTGTGGGACGCAGTATAAAGACCCTCCTGTGGGACTCAGGAGAGATACGGTGGGAAGCTGTATCGACCATTGTAATACTAACAGATTATAATGGGAGAATCCATGCTTGGAGAGCATGGCAAGGATGTAGGCCTTTGGTGCCGAACCTTGTAAATCCTTGTGTCCTGTGCCTTTTCATTACTGCATTATCCGGGAAAGGTTGAGAGATACAAGAAGAGTGGATCGAGGCTTTAACCAGCCATAGAGGTTTAATTGATTAAGAATCAATTAGTAAAAAGTTTTAAGGGATCACTGATTCCCCCCTCCCCCTCTCAGTGATTCACACTGATCTGGGAACTTCACCTTCTTTATAAGGGATTTCATCTCATTTGACATTTCTATTGAGACGTCATTTTTGTTATGAACCAATTCACTATTATATGGTGTATATACTCTCCTTTGGAATATTATATCATGAATCCATTTATTCCCATGATATTATAAAGTTCTGACTAAATGTTATTCCTCAATTATTGTATTCAAGTGTCTCTAATTTTGGTAAAACCCCCTTTAACCAAAATACCACTTTAAATCTTTTAATTATTTGTTCTTATTAATATCCATGCTTTCAAAATGGTTTAATGATTTATTTATACGGATATTAATGGTTTAAAATTTTAAAATCTTCAAGGTGGTATGGGAAACTTTGATTCAAAAATCTCTTTATTAAATGTTTTAAATGGTTTTAGAAATGGTTTCTTTTTGAATGGATTCATTATATAAATATACTAAAATATTATATTGTGATTGAAATGTGGAAATGTTATGTTTCCTTTATTCATGTTTTATGTGATACGTTTATGTTATGGTTCTTGGGAATTGTTATGAAAACAGGTGGTTCTGTGATAAACTAAGGGCAGGCGAGCCCGATATAGCTCTACAATGTATTGGGTAACGCGAAGGAGTGAAACGTTAAGGTTTCTACGAAGTGATTTATGGAATATACTGTGATGGGTATTCCAAAACGTAACCAAGAGGGTTACTCCCTACGTAAGAATGTTATGAATTCCTCAAGTTACCTTTTATGTCTTATGATATCTATGATTTATTCATGATTTGATGAGGTATGTTAAAGTGCCTATGTTTTATGGGTAAAGTATGATTTCATTCTTATGTATATATGAACTCATGTTTCCTTTCCATATTTTTATATCACTTACTGAGCTTTTTATTCTCATCCCAGGTTTTTGAAATGTTTTTCATAGGTCAAGGGAAAGGTATGTGATGTGATGATAGTGTCAAGGAAGTGTCAAGAAAGAATCCAAGTTTTATTTTACATATGATTCTGTTGATGGAAAGAATGAATCCTGTCTTTTATGTAACTACTTTGGTTAAATGTGGAATGTAATGATAGTTTTATGATCTAATTCTCGAAAACTCTAAACCTGAAAAGATCCTCAATGTGTAATCTTGTATTAACTCAAGATTAAGTAAGGTTTAAGGCTGGGGCCTTATAGTTGGTATCAAAGGTCGGTTTAGATAACTTTAGAGGTTAGGGTATTCTTTAAGAAAAAGTGACATTACCATATTGGTTAGGATTTCAGAAAGAGTCCTGGTTTTAGATAAATTGAATGAGTAAGTATATATTAGTGTTTATCTTCCTCATTAGTACATTATGGTTATGTTGATATACTCACACTGAACTTTTTGGTTTTAGTGAATGGATGGATCTAGCAGGAACCAAAGTGACAATAGGTTTGAAGGAAACTGTGGTTGTTCTCTGATTAAGAGACTGGATGAAATGGGGTTTTCAATAAGGAAACTCGTGGTTTTTCTAAACCAACTATCAAGGAGTCATGACCAACCACTTGTACCTTAGTATGTTTTGTAATGCATCATCTACGAGATGGATAACTAGATGTGGAAGTTTAGGTAATAATTATTAAGGTAACCATTAGGGTTTATATGATCCTTACTTTTTAGGTAATTATGGGTTACTCTATGATATGATGGAAAATGAAAGGCATGAGATAAACTTGATGTTAAAATATGTTATGTTTATTTTTGAAGATTTTATCTCGTTTTGGGAAATGTTTTGAGAATTACATAGTTTTGGAAAAAGGACAACACATAGTCCATGTGACAACCCGTCGTGTCGGACAAAGCTTCGGGAATCGAACCCACAACCAAAGTGCGACTGGTATTTATCGCCTACCACTAGACTACGTGAAGTCCCTGGTTATTTTGACTGATTCTTTTTTAGTTAGATGATTTTATTAATTAAGAGTAAGTTGATTTTGGGTTATCTATGGAAATTTATTAACCTATCATGGACGATAAGTGATGAGGATTAATTACTTTTCAATACGATACATTAAGAGCAACTGATGTGGTTTGGAGATAAATGATACGATTTAACTTGGTAGACTATGTGACTAAATCCTTCAAAATATTTGGGTTTAAATCTTAGTTTGTTTTACTTTGAAGAATTTTATGGAAAAATTGTTTATCGAATGGTCCTCGTTGAACTTTGGGTTTTGTTGGACAAATTTTGGAGATTAATAATAGATTTTCTTTTTATAAAGGGTTATCCTTTTCCGGATTATCTGATCATGTACTAACCTTTTTGGTTTTGGTTTTGTATTTTTTCTAAAAACATGGGAAATATATAGTTATCTTTTTTGGATTAAGTTATTCTCAAAGAAGTTGATTATAGTACTCTTAATGCAAACTAGTCTTCCTAAATACTCGTCTTTTGGAGAAAATATGAGTTTGATTAAGGAATCTAGTAAAAGTTGAAAGTCTACATGACAAGTAAGTATGTTTCATTATGATTTAGTTAAGCTAAAAAATAAATTCCTCAATGAAGAGTAACTTAAAACAAAAATGTTTTCTATTATCTTTTCCTACTAGGGAATCTAATACCGTTTAACCCATAACATGTTTGTGATTTTCTTATGGTTAACTTTCTCCTAGACATGTTTACTATCACTCTCCATCAGAACATGACCCTTTGTTTTTTCCTCCATGTCCATATTTTCATACTTGAAATCCTAGTATGGGTTAACTCAGGTGACCTTTGTACTTATCATTCTTTATTTTAAAGTGACTGTTTTACCGACTCTTGTTCCGATGTGGGACTTTCAAGGATGTTTCGAAGCCCAATTTTAAAAAATTGCGAGGACGCAATTCCCAAAAGGGGGGAAGGATGTAACACCCCAGGTAAATAAAGAATATGACATTTTCATATTTATCCATATTTGTCAATAAAATATTAATATCACTGTAAAGGGGACGCTGTGCTCGATGTCGTACCCAACACGCAACAACGAGTTTCTTGGGAATCTTACGTTGCACTCTAATAATAGAATAATATTATTTTAAATGGTAGTTAACATGTAGCCGTTTTATTGGAGGTAATGGATATAAATAACTAAAATATGATTATATATGTTTTTAAATGTTTTTACATTTATTCAATAAAAGATAAAGGCTTAAAATACGGAAAGAATTCAATTTTAGGCGTATATGCCCTAGTTTTCACTAAAGGATCACTTATCGCCTTTTGATGGAAAACCGTCATTAAATATAGTTTTGTTCAATATTATACATTCTATTGGACCAAATAAAACTCTTCTTTAGAATCGGGACATCAAGATTTACTTTGTGTAAATTTTTGGTATCTTTCCGATAAAGTTCATTTTTTTAATGAATAATGTAAAATATTGTATTTTCATTCAAACCCTATTTTTAATCTAATTTATTTATATGATTAGTTTATCTTTTGAATTTGTTTTAAAGTGAAATTAGAATATATTTTTACTATTAAATCCAATAGTGGTCTTTGAATTAATTTCACTTTGAAATCATACTTAAACTAGTGTCAATCTTTTGATACTTATTGTTTCATAAAAACTGGCTATTTGCTCTGACAGCGGGAATTAATTATTAAATTAATTAATGTGAATTATATTTTTTGAATTTGGAAAAATATAATTCATTTTTAAATTCGGAATATCAAATATATCTTAGGGTGAATTTTTGGGATTTTTCTGGAAAACATCAATTTTTTATGAATAGTGAAACCACTAAGTCGTACTTATAAAAACTGATTTTTTGTTTAAATGAAATTTTACCACTTCTGTGTTTTGAATTTCAAAAATCCAACATACATGGTTGTCATTAAGAATTAAAATTTGGTTCAATGAGATTAAAATAATTTTTTTGGTGAATAGTAACTTTTAAGTTCTTAATCGCGATTAGAGGTAATTAGTGTAGTTTAAGGTAAAAATAATGTTTTAATAATATGAAATGAACATGAAACATGTCTTAACCTAATTGGATGTGTCATGGCCGACCAAGAAAACCCATGGGTCAACTTGGGGACCCCATAAATCCACTTTTGTTGGAAAATAACATTAATATCTTTTTATTTAAAGTTAAAGTAAAAAATGAGACAAACATGAAATGTTTTACTAAAATACTTTTTACATGGGGTTATACAAATCAGATTTTTGACTATAAATATTAATTGGAAAGATAAAACGATTTCCTACATCATAGTGTTTTTTTATATTTTTTACACATTAAATATATTAAATTATTTATGACATAATGATGATGCAGCGATGACCTCATTATTTAACGATTTAAATAAAATGGAATGATAAAGTAATATCTAAGACCTACAATGTCCAAAACCTATTGGATGAGTGGATTTAGAACCCTTATCACCTTATCCATGAATTATAACAATGTGAGACCTTTTAAAACCGAAAATCATTTTCAAATAAAGTAACATTTTCTTACTTTCCAAGAGTGCCCCTCCTCTCCTCTTATAAAAGGCCTCCACCTCTACCTATTTACCCACACTTCCAAAGCCTTTGGCTTGGCCAACCCCGGACCATTTTGTCTCTTCACATCCCTCTATAACTACTTGAAGCGTCACTTTGGGAATAAGTCTTCCCAAGGAAGCATTTGATCTCAAACCCAAGGGAGTTACCCGATTTTAAGGTAATGTCTTCACTTGTGTCCTTTTGTTTTATTTTGCTTCTCCAACCCCCTAAACGATTTTTATTCATTTCTTTTGTAACAACTCCAGTATATTCAATATAATAGTATGTTGTTATAAGAATTATTCGAGCTACACTTACACACACCTTCGTCTAATGGTTAATGAACATACTATTTCTGTGGTTGGCAAATTTATGCCTCACGAAACGATGATTGTTCAATATTCTTTTAACACATTTAAAGGTGGCCATTATGATGTCACTGTATTTTATATATGATATATATGGTATTTATGTTTACTATATTCTTCTTTATTATATATCTAAACCATACCTTTATTCTTTTCATGTTTTGTAAATGCGATAATTTCATATGAGGAAGTGTGGACTACCGCCCCCTCAAGTGATGTGACTCGTACATGCAATACATGGAACGTATAAAGAATGAAATTAATGAAAATATGTGACATATATAACATATAAATTATACTGGAATTATAATATATACATATCATTTATTTTTAATTCTGTTAATATGACAAAGAAAAAATGAATGTAGCGTTCATGCATACGTACGGCCTACCGTCTCTATGAACGGTGCTTTCGTTTGTTAGCTCAAAATGATATGTAATAGTATAAAATGAATATGTACTGGATATATATTATATTTTAATCTTTAATACTATTCTAGAAATTATGTACCTATAACTACATGGAAAATTATTTTCCAACAAGTTCAATTTTTGACTCATGTACCAAATATCGACAAAAACGTCTGATATGAACACATATTATTAACCAATTATTATAACATTAAAATATGTGATATGAACTGAATAATAATCTTTATAGGAGTTACTTAAGAAATTATAAATTGACCAACGTTTATTATTCAGGAATATAAAGAAACGAACAAGACAAGTTGGACTTGAGGTAAGGGATCCGACTCCTCTCTTTCATTTAAAGTACACTCTTTTATATCATTCCTTTTAAAACTCATATTTATTGTAATTGTGATATTATTTTATATTAATATTACTGTAATATTTATGTTCATATGATGAGAGACCCTATTCTCTCTCATCAATCCATTTTGGAAGTTTTATGTGGCGCCGTTAGGCTGCCGAGTTTTCGTAAGGAATTTTTAATCTCACTTTTATTCCTGTGAGATTTATGATACATTTTCCACAATTTCCTTTGAGTGGTGTATGTACTTCCCATTATTATAGACTCTGTGTAGTATAATTTCATTTATGGGTATTCAAATCTTCATTGTATGACCCTTCTTCCATGGGGTGTATGTTTCGAAAGTTACCCAACTCAGTAAGGGGACCATTCACCCTCCACTTTTGAAAAAACTTCTTTTGTTATGTATTTTAATTCACATACTAATATGTTGGGATATGTTCTTTTATATCTTTATTAATGTAAATTTTATTTCCAAGTGATGATATGCCCTTTTTATCTCTCATAAACTCATTTTCTGAATTTTGAAGTGATGCTGTTAGGCTGTCGAATTTTACCAAGGGAACTTTTTAGCCCAATTCCGATTTCTTTGGGTTCAACATGTAGTTATTGAATATGTCATCCTTTGTATATGTGTGAATGAAATTTTATTTTTTTACACTTAATATCAACTTATATTGGGTGTATTTATATTTGTCACACATAATTTTTGAGATTTATTTATCCTTAATTTAAGGATACCTTCTTTATAAGGGATTTCATCACATTTGACATTTCTATTGGTACTTCATTGTTTTTATGCACCAATTCACTCTTATATGATATATATACTGTCCTTTGGAATATTATATCATGAATCCATTTATTCCCATGATATTAAAAAGTTCTGACTAAATGTAATTCCTCAATTATTGTATTCAGGTGTCTCTAATTTTGGTAAAACCCCTTTTAACCAAAATATCGCTTTAAATGTTTTAATTATTTGTTCTTATTAATATCCATGTTTTCAAAATGGTTTTAAGGATTTATTTATATGGATATTAATGGTTTAAAATTTTAAAAGCTTCAAGGTGGTATTGAAAACATTAATTTAAAAATCTCTTTATTAAATGTTTTAAATGGTTTTAGAAATGGTTTCTTTTTGAATGGATTCATTATATCAATAAACTAAAATGTTATATTGTGATTGAAATGTGGAAATGTTATGTTTCCTTTATGCATGTTTTATGTGATACGTTTATGTTATGGTTCTTGGGCATTGTTATGAAAATGGGTGGTTCCATGATAAACTAAGGGCGGGTGAGCCCGATATAGCTCTCCAATGCATTGGGTAACGCGAAGGAGTGAAACGTTAAGGTTTCTCCAAAGAGATTTACGGAATATACTGTGATGGGTATTCCAAAACGTAACCAATAGGATTACTCCCTACGTAACAATGTTATGAATGCCTCAAGTTACCTTTTATGTCTTATGTTTTCTATGATTTATTCATGATCTGATGAGGTATGTTAAAGTGCCTTTGTTTTATGGGTAAAGTATGATTTCATTCTTATGTATATATGAACTGATGTTTCCTATCCATATTTTTATATCCCTTACTGAGCTTTTTATGCTCATCCCAGGTTTTTGAAATGTTTTTCACAGGTCAAGGGAAAGTTACGTGATGTGATGATAGTGTCAAGGATGTGTCAATAAAGAATCCAAGTTTTATTTTAAATATGTTTCCATTGATAGGAAGAATGAATCATGTATTTTATGTAACCACTTTGTTTAAATGTGGAATGTAATTCAAGTTTTATGATCTAATTCTCTAAAACTATAAACCTGAAAAGATCCTCAATGTGTAATCTTGTATTAACTCAATATTAAGTAAGGTTTAAGGCTGGGGACTTATAGTTGGTATCAGAGGACGGTTTAGATAACTTTAGATGTTAGGGTATTCTTTAAGTAAAAGTGACATTACCATAATGGTTAGGATTTAAGAAAGAGTCCTGGTTTTATATAAAGTGAATGAGTAAGTATATCTTAGTGTTTATCTTCCTCATTAGTACATGATGGTTATGTTGATATACTCACACTGACCTTTTTGGTTTTAGTGAATGGATGGATCTATCAGGCACCAATGTGACAATAGGTATGAAGGAAACTGTGGTGGTTCTCTGATTAAGAGACTGGATGAAATGGGGTTTTCAATAAGGAAACTTGTGGTTGTTCTAAACCAACTATCAAGGAGTAATGATCAACCACTTTTACCTTGGTATGTTCTGTAATGCATCATGTATGAGATGGCCAACTCGATGTGGATGTTCAGGTAATAATTATTAAGGTAACCATTAGGGTTTATATGATCCTTACGTTTTAGGTAATTATGGGTTACTCTATGATAAGATGGAAAATGAAAGGCATGAGATAAACTTGATGTTACAATATGATATGTTAATTTTTGAAGATTTTATCTCGTTTGAGAATTTTTTTGAGAATTATATAGTTTTGGAAAAAGGACAACACGCAGACCGTGTGACAACCCGTCGCGTCGGACAAAGCTGCGGGAATCGAACCCACAACCAAAGTGCAACTGGTATTTTTTCCTACCACAGGACTATGTAAAGTCCCTGGCTAGTTTGACTGATTCTTTTTTAGTTAGATGATTTTATTAATTAAGAGTACGTTGATTTTGGGTTGTCTATGGAAATTTATTAACCTATCATGGAGGATAAGTGATTAGGATTAATTACTTTTCAATACGAGACATTAAGAGAAACTGATGTGGTTTGGAGATAAATGATACGATTTAACTTGGTATACTATGTGACTAAATCCTTCAAAATATTTGGGTTTTAATCTTAGTTTGAATTAATTTGAAGAATTTTATGGAAAAATTGTTTATCGAATGGTCCTCGTTTAACTTTGGGTTTTGTTGGACAAATTTTGGAGATTAAGAATAGATTTTCTTTTTATAAAGGGTTATCGTTTTCTGGATTATCTGATCATGTACTAAACTTTTTGGTTTTGGTTTTGGATTTTTTCTAAGGGCATGGGAAATATATAGCTCTCTTTTTTGGATTAGGTGATTCTCAAGAAGTTGATTATAGTATTCTTAATGCGAACAAGTCTTCCTAAATACATGTCTATTAGATAAAATATGAGTTTGATTAAGGAATCTAGTAAAAGTTGAAAGTCTACGTGACAAGTAAGTTTGTTTCATTATGATTTAGTTAAGCTCAAAAATAAATTCCTCAATGAAGAGTAACATAAAACAAAAATGTTTTCTGTTATCTTTTCCTACTAGGGAATCGAATACCATTTAACCCATAACAAGTTTGTGATTTTCTTATGATTAACTTTCTCCTAGACATGTTTACTATCACTCTCCATCAGAACATGACCCTTTGTTTTTTCCTCCATGTCCATATTTTCATACTTGGAATCCTAGTATGGGTTAACTCGGGTGACCTTTGTACTTATCTTTCTTTATTTTAAAGTGATTGTTTTACCGACTCTTGTTCCGATGTGGGACTTTCAAGGATGTTTCCAAGCCCAACACGCAACAACGAGTTTCTTGGGAATCTTACGTTGCACTCTAATAATAAAATAATATTATTTTAAATGGTAGTTAACATGTAGCCGTTGTATTGGCGGTAATGGATAGAAATAACTAAAATATGATTATATATGTTTTTAAATGTTTTTACATTTATCCAATAAAAGATAAAGGCTTAAAATAAGGAAATAATTCAATTTTAGGCATATATGCCCTAGTTTTCACTAAAGGTTCACTTATAACCTTTTGATGGAAACCCATCATTAAATATAGTTTTGTTCACTCTAATACATTCTACTGGACCAAATAAAACTCTTTTTTAGAATCGGGACATCAAAATTTACTTTGTGTAAATTTTTTGTATCTTTCCGATAAAGTTCATTTTATTAATGAATAGTGTAAAATATTGTATTTTAATTAAAAACCTCTTTTTAATCTAATTTATTTATATGATTAGATTATCTTTTGAATTTGTTTAAAAGTGAAATTATAATATATTTTTACCATTAAATCCAATTGTGGTCGTTGGAATTATTTTCACTTTGAAATCATACTTAAACTAGTGTCAATCTTTTGATACTTATTGTTTCATAAAAACACGCTATTTGCTCTGACTGAGGGAATTAATTATTAAATTAATTAATGTGACTTATATGTTTTTAATTTTGTAAAATAGATTTCATTGTTGAATTCGGAATATCAAATATAGCTTAGGGTGAATTTTTGTGATTTTTCTGAAAAACTTCAATTTTGATGAATAGTGAAACCACTAAGTGGTACTTATAAAAACAGATTTTTCGTTTAAATGGAATTTTACCACTTCTGTGTTTTGAATTTCAAAAATCCAACATACATGGTTGTCATTATGTAGTAAAATGTGGTTCAATGAGATTAAAATAATTTTTTGGTGAATTGTAACTTTTAAGTTCTTAATCGCGATTAGAGGTAATTAGTGCAGTTTAAGGTAAAAATAATGATTTAATAATAAGAAATGAACTTGACACATGTTCTAACCACATTGGATGTGTCATGGACGAACAAGAAAACCCATGGGTCAACTTGGGGATCCCGTGAAGACACTTTGGTTGGTAAATGACATTAATATCTTTTTATTTAAAGTTAAAGTAAAAATGAGACAAACATGAAATGCTTTACTAAACCAATTTTTACATGGGGTTATACAAATCATATTTTTTACTATAAATATTCATTATAAATATAAAAATATTTCTTACATCATAGGGTTTTTTTATAATTTTTACACATTAAATAAATTAAATTATTTATGACATCATGATGATGCAGCGATGACCTCATTATTTAACGATTTAAAAAAAATGGAAAGATAAAGTAATATCTAAGACCTAAACATGTACAAAACCTATTGGATGAGTGGATTTCGAACCCTTATCACCTTATCCACGAATTATATCAATTTGGGACCTTTTAAAACCGAGAAGCATTTTCAAATAAAGTAACATTTGCTTACATTCCAAGAGTGCCCCTCCTCTCCTCTTATAAAAGGCCCACACCTCTACCTCTTTACCCACACTTCCAAAACCTTTGGCTCGGAAATACCCTGTCCATTTGTCTCTGAAAATCCCTCTCTAAGTACCTGGAGCCTCACTTTGGGCATAAGTCTTCCCAAGGAAGCCTTTGAGCTCAAACCAAAGGCAGGTACCTGATTTTAAGGTAATGTCTTCACTTGTGTCCTTTTGTTTTATTTTGCTTCTCCAACCCCATAAACTCTTTTTATTCATTTATTTTGTAACAAATACAGTATCTTAAATATACTAGGATGTTTTTATAAGAAGTATTCGAGCTACACTTACACACACCTTCGTCTAATGGTTAAAGAACATACTGTTTCTGTGGTTGGAAATTTTCTGCCTCACGAAATGATAATTGTTCAATATTCTTTTGACAAATTTAAAGGTGGCCATTATGATGTCACTGTATTTTATATATGATATATATGGTATTTATGTTTACTATACTATTCTTTATTTTATATTTAAACCATACCTTTATTCTTTTCATGTTGTGTAAATGCGATAATTTCATATGAGGAAGTGTGGACTACCGCCCCCTCAAGTGATGTGACTCGTACATGCAATACATGGAACGTATAAAAAATGAAATTAATGAAAATATGTGACCTATATATCATATATATTATAATGTAATTATAATATATATATATATCATTTATTTTTAATTCTGTTAATATGACAAAGAAAAAATGAAAGTAGCGTTCATGCGTACGTACGGCCTACCATCTCCATGAACGGTGCTTTTCATTTTTTATCTCCAAATGATATGGAATAGTATAAAATGAATATTAACTGAATATATATGATATTTTAATCATTAAAACTATTATGGAAATTATGTACCTATAACTACATGGTAAATTATTTTCCAACAAGTTCAATTTTTGACTCATGTACCAAACATCGACAAAAATGTCTGATATGAATTCATATTGTTAACCAATTATTATAACATTAAAATATGTGATATGAACTGAATAGTAATCTTTATTGGAGGTCCTTAAGCAATTATAAATTGACCAAAGTTTATTATTCAGAAATATAAAGAAACGAACAAGACAAGTTGGACTTGAGGTGAGGGATCTGACTCCTATCTTTCTTTTAAAGTACACTCTTTTATATCATTCCTTTTAAAACTCATCTTTCTTGTTATTGGGATATTATTTTATATTAATCTTACTGTAATTTTTACATTCATATGATGAGAGACCCTATTCTCTTTCATCAATTCATATTGGAAGTTTTAAGTGGCGTCGTTAGGCTGCTGAGTTTTCATAAGGGATTTTTAATCTCACTTTTATTCCTGTGAGATTTATGCTACATTTGCCACAATTTCCTTTGAGTGGTGTATGTACTGCCCATTATTATACACTTTGTGTAGTATAATTTCATTTATGGGTATTCACATCTTCATTGTATGACCCTTCTTCCATGGGGTGTACGTTTTGAAAGTTACCCAACTCAGTAAGGGAACCTTTCACCCTCCACTTTTTAAAAGACTTATTTTGTTATGTCTTTTAATTCACATACTATTATGTTGGGATATGTTATTTTATATCCTTATTGATGTAAATTTTATGTCCAAGTGATGATATGCCCTTTTTATCTCTCATCAACTCATTTTATGAATTTTGAAGTGATGTTGTTAGGCTGTCGAATTTTACCAAGGGAACTTCTTATCCCAATTTCGATTTCTTTGGGTTCACCGTGTAGTTATTGAATATGTCATCCTTTGTATATGTGTGAATGACCCTTTATTGTTTTACACATAATATCCACTTATATTGGGTGTATTTATATTTTTCACACATAATTTTTGAGATTGATTTATCCTTAATTTAAGGATACCTTCTTTATAAGGGATTTCATCACATTTGACATTTCTATTGACACTTCATTGTTGTTATGCACCAATTCACTCTTATATAGTGTATATACTGTCCTTTAGAATATTATATCATGAATCCATTTATTCCCATGAAATTATAATGTTCTAACTAAATGTTATTCCTCAATTATTGTATTCAAGTGTCTCAAATTTTGGTAAAACCCCCTTTAACCAAAATATAGCTTTAAATGTTTTAATTATCTGTTCTTATTAATATCCATGTTTTCAAAATGGTTTTAGGGATTTATTTATATGGATATTAATGGTTTAAAATTTTAAAAGCTTCAAGGTAGTAATGAGACACTTTGATTCAAAAATCTCTTTATTAAATGTTTTAAATGGTTTTAGAAATGGTTTCTTTTTGAATGGATTCATTATATAAATTTACTAAAATGTTTTATTGTGATTGAAATGTGGAAATTTTATGTTTCCTTTATGCATGTTTTATGTGATACGTTTATGTTATGGTTCTTGGGAATTGTTATGAAAACGGGTGGTTCCGTGATAAACTATGGGCGGGTGAGCCCGATATAGCACTCCAATGCATTGGGTAACGCGAATGAGTGAAACGTTAAGTTTTCTCTGAAGAGATTTAGGGAATATATTTTAATGGGTATTCCAAAACGTAACCAAGAGGGTTAATCCCTACTTAAAAATGTTATGAATGCCTCATGTTACCTTTTATGTCTTATGATTTCTATGATTTATTCATGATTTGATGAGGTATGTTAAAGTGCCTATGTTTTATGGGTAAAGTATGATTTCATTCTTATGTATATATGAACTAATGTTTCCTTTCCATATTGTTATATCCCTTATTGAGCTTTTTATGCTCATCCCAAGTTTTTGAAATGTTTTTCACAGGTCAAGGGAAAGGTACGTGATGTGATGATAGTGTCAAGGATGTGTCAAGAAAGAATCCATGTTTTATTTTAAATATGTTTCCATTGATTGGAAGAATGAATCTTGTCTTTTATGTAACCACTTTGTTTAAATGTGGAATGTAATGCAAGTTTTATGGTATAATTCTCGAAAACTCTAAACCTGAAATGATCCTCAATGTGTAATCTTGTATTAACTCAAGATTAAGTAAGGTTTAAGGGTGGGGCCTTATAGTTATGTATATGAATAAGGTTATGAAAAGGATAATTAATATTTTTTTCTTTAGGATACAAGAGTTTGAATATCTTCCATAAAAATAAAGGGTACATGTTAGGGGATTGTTAACTCAGAAATTTTTAAGTTAAAGGTTTGGTAGGTATTCAAGTTCAAAAATAATTAGGGTAATGTTATTTATCCCTACTCAAAATTTTATTAAAGAACATTATGGAGGGTGACATGGTTCAAAATTTAAATAAATCAAATATTTATGAATGGGAAACTCTCTTTACTATGTTCGATGTACCATGTTATATTTTATATTTTTTATGTAATCATATCATGGTAATAGTTTTATCAACTAAGATGTCATATATAGAGACCCTACATTTCTTATATGTTTAATAATTTTTCCTAAATATAAAATAATAAAACATTTATTAAACCAGGATCTAATGTTTTATTTCCTCTGAGAAATTTGGACCGTACATATCTTTAAAAACTAAAACATAAAAATTAATATATTTCCTTATTCTTTATCTTTTTAGTGTATCACATGTTGTCTATAATACAAGTATTCACCAGAGAATATATGTCAAAATAAGAGAGGACCTAAAGCCCAGTAAAAGGGAGAATAAGTTTCATTAATCATAGTTTAGTGTAATCATCATCATCATAATATAAACATTGGTTTATCATTATAGTCATTAGAGTTTGCATTAGATACGTGAATGGTAGATGAATATCATAAAAATGAAACACCTTGTGTTAAGGGTAAAATACAACAAATATTTCACTTTATCTTGTGAGATAAATCACATTACCCAATGAATTAGAGAAATCTATAATTATAGGCATACCCATCACATAAAAACATTTACATGCTCTATATAATTCTATGTACACCCATCACATCATAACATTTACAATATCAGGCATGCCATATAGTACGTAAATCTACATTGGACATAAAAAAAATGAATGTAATGTGTTTAATTTCATGAATAATTTATTCATGAGTTTAATATGGGGTTCCATAAATAAATATAAAAAAATAATTGGTATAATAATCCTTAATCTTGAGTGAGGATGAAACAATTGCATGAAAGGTATAAGTTTATTTTATAATAGTAAGTTCATTTAGAAAATCATTTCATTTATCATTTAATCAGATTCAAAAAATGTTTATCTAGAAATTGAAAGGTATGGATATAGAAATTATATTTTGGAAACATTAATAGAACATCCATTTTGATAATGTATTGATAGAGGTAAAACCCCAAAGGATGATAGTTGGGTTCGAGAATACCCTTATCTTAATTTAATCATAATTAGGCCTCTTTCGTGACTACAGAGTAACAAATATTTATTTATAGAAACACTAAATCTAAATATAATTATATTCATTTAATAAAAATATCTATCATTTATAATCATTTTATTATATTTCTTAATTTTTTTGTTGAAATTGATGTGTTTTGATATCAGTTCTACGAAAAAATTTCTTATTTCCCCTCAATTTCGATATTTTTAGAAATGTTAATTATACAATACTGAAATTAATTAATGAACCATATAATGCATGGAATTTTAAATTTATATATTATATTTTGTCCATACTATCGTCCCATTAAGGTGGTTATAAGTATCGTTTTTCAATGTCTCCATAGGTGGTTAATCAGCCTTCAATGAGACATTGCCGAAGGAATGAGAAAAGGGTGTAACAATAATATATATGTCATTAATATGATACTTTTATAAAGTTTAAATCATTTATGTAATGGTAATTAACATTATATTAAATTGTATAGAATTTTTACTTAAATTAAATACGTAAAAGAAGAAAGAGAAGAAGAAAATTAGAAAGAGTTATTAAATATTCAATCTTTCCTCAGTGTGGCTTCTCTTATATAGTATTATAACTCCCTTAGGGATTGGAGTGTATTTATTAATATTGTCCAAGAGTATTCTGGGAGCCTCTATAGGGATTATTTGGCTATATAATAGGCCTTGGAATGGGTTGGTGTATTTTTTTTCCACAGGGTGGGAGATAAGTAATTTATACTTCAAGAGTGGGGTATTTTTAGAATAAAATATTAAATAAAATAATGTATCAAAGGTTGGAATTTTAAAAATGGGGTTTTGAAAATATAATTCATATATTAATATAATATAATAATTTTTAGTGTAAAAAACATATAAATCGAATTATTAAATTTATTTAAAAGTTTAGTGAAAATAAATAGATGTTGATATTTTTTGGAATTTATTTTGAATTTAGATTTTGAAATGTTCTTTATAGGTTTTGAAATTGTGTTTATTGTATTTTAATTAATAATTTCCTTAAAAAAATTTCAAATATCCTCACTTTTATTTCTAGAAATCATTATTTTACTATTACATCGTGAATGATGTAATTATAGTTACAGAAGTTAAGTAGAAACTTTATTTTTTAATGTTTATCAGAAAATTGTACTATTGTATAAAATTACCAGACAAATATCCCATGGAAAATATAGATGTGTTGATTTGAAAAATGGACTATAATATATTAAAATATCTTTATAAATATGATGAAATTAATTTTAAATAAAAAAATTATTTGATCGAAGAATAATTATTTTAAAATTATAAATTACATTATGACACTTTGAAAAATTAAATACGGTGTCATAATTTTTTTTTGTAATCCTAATAAAAAAAATATTAAATTATGATTCAACATTATGAAAATATATTTTCATTAAAAATATTATGCAAATTAAAAAATTATAAATAACATTTATCTTTTATAAAAATTCCAACACTGAATTTATCATTCATAAAAAATTAATTTTATTATAATATGATATAATTATTTTATATTTTAATTTATAATATTAATAAATTTTATTTATATTTTAATAGGTGAAGTTACTATTATATTGGACGACTTAATATACTAAATGGTCAGGTCACTAATCCAAGAGTCATGTTACTATTATATTATAATAAGTTCCTTAATTTTAATAAATACCTTTTATTTCATTCAGTATTCAATGATAATGTTTTTATTGTGTTCTATGTCTTTTGATGAAATTATTATTAGAAGTTAATTTCCATTGAAAAATGTTTGGGTCATTATATTCTACTTCTCTTTTGAAATTTGTTCATCGAAATTTTATTTAAAAAACATGGGTGAAATAGGTATGGGTACTTCTCCTTCATCACCTCCTCCAGTTCCTAATTGGATTCTTCATACTTATGGTTCCTCTGCAACATTTTGACAATGTGGGTTGTATTGTTTGTGTAAAACTGTATATCTCACGTCAAGAATATTTATCGACTACTCCTCATAAGAGAGATCATCTTCCAAATATACATCCTCTGAGTTCAGTACTTGCGATAGATCATGTATGAAATTCCTAAGGATAGATATATCAAAAACATCATGAACATGGGACATATTTTGTGGAAGTTAAAGCTGATAGGACACTTATCATATATTATATAGGATCTAAAAGGGGTTAAATGACCTTACGCTAAGATTTAATTTATTTCTAATGTGATATTACAAAAAATATTTTATCTCCCTCATCATACTCATGTCCCATTTAACTATTTTTAGAAAATCTATTTTGCAGACTCTAAGTATCATTGATATATTTTAGGATTTCTTAAACCCTATATATACGTTCTTTCACAAGATCATGTCCAGTTTTCTTTCATTCACTAACTTCATCCCAACAAGATAGAATATACATTACATTTCATATAAATATTCATATAGATCCATAATAAAAATCTAGTGGAATATATTATTTTATGAGAAATCGAGCACTAGGAGATGTTAATCCCATCCATCATTTAATTCCATTGACCAGAATCTAAGAATGTATTCGAGTATTTGAATTGTGATTTAATATTGTCTAACAATTTGGGGGTGATAGGATACATTGGAATTCAATGTAGTACTCAATGAATATTGAAGGATTCTATAGAATTTTGTTGTGTTCCTTGTATCATGATCTTATATGATCAACGGTGGAACCCCATGAAGTATCACATCTTCCTTAAAAAATATCCACGAAATTTATTCAAGTGATATATCTTCCTCAATTGAAATATATTGGGATGTCAGGGTGAGTAAATCTACCTCATCCCATCTCACATTGTTTCCTTTTAAATACTTTTGCTATACCAGTGAAAAGGTTCATAGTGACATTATACCATTTCTGCATGGGTATAGGTAGTGGTTGCATCATCCCCATGTATTTTTTCCATTATTCTCTAACTTATTGACATATTATGCACCCTTGTATATTCTCTGAAATTTCCTTCTTCATACTTTCCCACTAAAAGTGTTATTAGAGTTCACAGTACATCTTGGTACTTTCAAGAAAGATATAGAAAGTTGATCCATGTGCCTTATCCAATAGATCCTGCTTTAACGATGGTGGCGAAGGCACACACATCCTCATTCCAAACTGAATCTCATCACCATCATCGATATGGAACTCATGAATCTTTCCCTACTTTAATACATTTAATTTATTTTTTAACTATGGATCATCCATTTGTCCCACCCAAATCCTCTTTTGGATAGTTGGATATGAAATAATTTAAGAAGGGATGGTTTTATTCCTTAGTGTAATGATTTACAAAACCATTGTTTTTGTAATACTAATGATTAGTCCTTTCCCAATCTGAATAATGGATAATGTATCATATTCATTTTTTCTAAGAGTATATTATACATTTTCTTCCTTTCCAATATTATAGTAAATAGAGAAATCATAGTCCTTGTGTATCTCTATCCATCTCCATGGATGCATGTCTAGCTCCATTTGTGTGAATATATAATTTATGCTCTTTTGATCAGTATATATGTCACACTTATCAAAATTGAGGTGGTTTCACCAAATTTTCAAGGGAATGATCATACTTTAAAACTACATCTAATGTGTCGGGTAATTATTCTCATGGATCATTAATTGATATGAGGTGTAGGAAGCTACATTATCATTATGAATGAGTATAAAACCTGAAACATTCTTTATATGATCACTTTATATCACAAAACATTATTCACATTCATGTAATGTGAGTATGGGTGCAATGATCAGCCTTTAATTCGGCTCCTTGAACCATTCCTCAAATTCTTCCATCCATACATAATTTACAGCTATCCTTGATAACATAGATAATAGTTTAGAAAAGTGTGTAAAAATTTTCAAAAATCATTTGTTGAACCCTGATAATTCCTGAAAAATAATAATTTTCATTATAATAGTGGTTCTGATCCATTCCTCATTTGCATTTTATTTTTAAGGGACCATTTAAATTCCTTCACCTATGATCACGTGTCATAAAAATATAACTTGATGCATCCAAAATTCAGAATTTTTGAACCTAGAATTAAATTTATCCCACTTTGTTGTATATAGAAAAATAATATTATTGTATTCATGTTCATCATTAATCTAGGAGTATATGATAATACCAACAATGAACACTTCCACAAATTTATCAAGGAAATGTATAAAGATTCTATTCATCAAATCGATACAGATTTAAGGGGAATTTTTAAGTCTGAAGGGAATCACTGAAAAATCATATTTATTATACAATCTTTGGGAGGAATTTTTTGAATATATTTCTTCTTCACCATTAGATTATGATATCTATAATGAAAATATTCCATTAATAAGTAGTGATATCCACTTATTTGATCAAACAATTCCTAACTCCTTGGAAGAGGATACATGTTATTTATGGTGATCTTGTTGAGATCTTAGTTGTTGATATACAACCACATTGATCCATCAGTTGAGGACATAATATAGGGTTATTTTGAGATAGGAGTAGCTTCATGTATTTTTTATATTGAGATATCTTCCTTGTGGTCTAGGGGATGTCTATGAAACTCTTCCAAATGTACATCACTATATTCCCGCATAATGGGAATTTCCACTATGTTGATACCTTCCATTCACTTAACCATTTGAGTGAGGTATTTCTCTTCACATGGGAATTATCACACACAATATTAATGGATTTTTCAAATTTTATTCATGATCTTCTAAAATTTTGAAGAGGAGAATGGGATGGATCATAATTTGATAATATATTTCATTTTTGTGACACTTGATGTGCTCTCTATGAAACAATATCCATTTCGTCCCTACTATAGTTTAGAATTCCACCAACGGAAGAATCATGATATTTACTAGATTAATCATCCAACATACACCAATAGAATAATATTCCAACACATGGGTTACAATGATTGATCCACTGTGTCTTTTATAAATATAGCTACATAAATGATTCCATGTTTTGATTCAATAGATATAACAATCAAGAAAAATATAATGGAATTCATAGAACAAGAATTAAATAAGAATTTTCCATTATTTATTGAATATGAAGTGTACATTGTTTTTCTTTAATTTCTTTCTCCACTTCAGAAGTATCTATGGAATAATCATTCCCATTATCCATTGTCGTTTTTGGATAATAAAGCTAATTTCCCTTGAAGATTCGATGGTTCGTGCACTAGCATGCATAGTTCCTGTACTCACTACAATTGAATAATTGAACCATGGGTGGTTCTCTCATTTAATCCATCATTTTGGTAGGATTTATTATGTCTCTATGACATTCATGATCTTGATGGACTTCTATCCCACACATATACAATTTTCTTTCCCCTTTGAGGAAGTTCCCATGATTCTTCCTTCCACATTATTGAAAAATGAGTTTTTTTGATTTTATTACACCTATTTTATTAGATCCTCTAGATTGATACTCCATCATTTGTTTCTTATTACCATATAAATGGGACCATTCTCCAAACTCCATATTTACTTTGAGATCACATCAGAAAACTTCTACATAACTCCGAAAATCTCAAATAGCTACAACTTTCTAAAGGTGTGGCTTTAAACCACTAATGAATATACAAATTTCTTTATCATTATTGATAACAAAACCCTAAGCATACCTTGAAATCCTTGTGAAATCGTCTTCATAGGCCATGTGTAATTCAAATTTATATTTCTTCTATTCTGGGAATTGTCTCTCCATCTTTATGCAAGGAGTTTGAGGGAAATAATAGTTAAGAAACATTATCTTAAAGTATTATCACTCCATATATTCAATTTCTGACTTTGGCATGGTTTTCTTAATCAATTACCACAGTTGATCATCCTCTCCATTTAGATTACAAATGGATAGAGTCACCTTATCCGTCTCAGAACAATGAAGCATAGAACATCTATTATCCACTAAGTTGTCCCATTATTTCACAAATAATCTATCGAAATATCCCCTAAAAATCAGTGTTCGTGGCCACTAAAATATTCGATAGCCAATTTATATCTATTAAGGGGAGGAGGATGGTCATAATTGTTCACGTTATAGTTCATATCCTGAGACTAACGGTTATGTATCGACATAAAATTTCAAACTCCACCTCCCACAGCATTGGGAATGTCGTTCGGGCAATCATTACATTTTAGATTACATGGATTGTTGTCCAGGTTTTTCCTGGTTCCCACCATTTTCCAAAATAGAAATTTTTTTAACAGATCATTATTAAAAATTCTTGAATATATAATTTATTCATTTTTTTAATAATTATAACAGAATTTATTGTGGGATACCTATGATTATATTTTTTTTTAAAAAATAATCATATTTGGTACTTATATATACTTAGTCTCATCATATGTGTTTTCACTAAAGTTCTATAATCTTGAATGCCAAATTTTCTACACTATGATCTGATACAACCTATAGTGACCCTAAATTTATTACATGATTATTACAACATTTTAAAGAAAAAAATTCAAAATTGTTACACAACCAGGATCCAAAGGATTACTATATTTTAAAAATTAGTTTATTACATATGTTTTTTATAATGAAACATAAATATTTGTTTAATTACTTCCCCTTTGGATTCTTAAAATCCCTCATATTATAATTAGTACAAGTATTTACCAGGGGATACAAATCAACATAATGAGTGAGGTAAATCACAATAAGAAGATGAATAAGAGACATGAATCTAGGGTGAGAATAGTATTCATCATCATAATATAAGTAAATGGTAATCATCATAATCATGAACTGAATAATTAGATAAAGGCATTGTTTGTGGGAATACATAAAAATGAAAGATCATGTCTTAGTGGACAACTACCATGCATATTTCACATTTTCTAATGAAATACATTACCTTACCCACTTCACTGGAGAACTATATAATGTTGGGATCACACATTGTATAATAACATTTACATGTGCTATATATTTTTAGGTTCACTGGTCACGTCATAAAATTTACATTATCATGCATTCCACATAGAGCGTACATAAACCTTGGACATAAAATAACCCATGGAAAAGAATGAGTTTCATTTAATAAAAAATAAAATTATGAATAATCATTTGGTTTCCCAAAATAAATGGGGAATAACTTAATTAGAATAAGAGGAATAAATATTGAGTGAGGAAGACCAATACTACAAAAATGGTCTTTAACAATGCTTAAAATGCCCTTTATTAGTGATAGATAAGTGCTGACTACATTTGTGATGTTAAAATCCCAGGTCTTTTAACAGTTCTAAAATAACACTGATAAATGTTATATTTATCAGTGCTTAATGAAGCGCTGATAATGGTCCCATTTATCAAAACTTTTTTTTGTGATGCTAAAGTTACCGTTTATCAGTGCGTTTATATGAAATGATAAAGGAATTTTTATTAGTGATTTTAATATAATTGAAAAATTTGTTCATTATCAGTGCTATAAAATGCACTAATAGGGGGTTATTTTGTAGTGTGTTATTATATCATACTGCAACACATCACCAGAAACACACCAAAAACAAAACAAGAACACACTAGGTATCATTAAAAAATGGACAACAGAAATTTTAAATGAAATAAAATTTATAACATAAATAACAAAAAAACTATATTATAAACATTTCAAACCTTAGTTTATATAATTACATAAAAAAGTATAACATGCAATCAAAAATAGTCTTAAATGTCAAATAGATCACCCCATCACAAGATACAACAAATGAGGAAATGTGTTTATGCTTCTTTCAAAACAATTCTATAAAAAATGCTTCCTCAACAAACATATAAAAATATATATTCTTTGAGAAGTGGAATCACTTCGTGATCTATTGATTAAGACTCCCAATTAAAAGGGAAGCATTGAAAAGATCATGCGACACCACCTCCAAACAAAAAGAAACTAAGTCTTTGAAGTGTTCGAAGAAATCCATGACAGCTTGCCGACCATACAAGACATTAATTAGCTCTTAAATTTTCTCTTTCTGTAACTCCTTAGGTATAAGAAAATGGAAGAAGAGGGACATTAAATCTTCCCATTTCATCACAACTTTCATCGTTGGAGGTAAAAATCTATCTAATGATGGACCCCCAAGAAGACGCAGAATAGTATGAACTCTAGCAGATTTGGGAGTTCCAAACACTCTGAAGACATTCTCAACTACCTCTTGCCACATCACTAACTCTATCAAACATCGATTTCCAGCGAAGATGGGAAGAAAATGTTGAGAATAGACAATAGGTAATGACCCACTAGAATCTTCTTGGACTCTTCTTGGTGGAATATTTTGAATGACACAAAAATCATAAATATTACGTTCAGAATCAATCTGAAGCACAATCGAAAGGAATATCTTGACCTAAAACAAATGGCTCAGTAGCCAAAAAACAAATTTAATCCAAGAATGAGGAATTAATATGCCTTCAAGACCAGAAAAAAAAATAATCCTCGTTATAAATCTTTGTGAACAACCCATGAATTAGTTTTTAAACAATATATTTATGGTTTTATTTCGTTCTATATTTATTCATTATTCATAATTATGTTTTATGGTTTTTATATCAAAATAAACTATAATATTTATTCATAATATTAAATTTAAAATGATTTTTTTGAGATTGGGGATAGAGTTATTGTGTGACCTTATATTAAAATTTCTTAGTTTTACTAGTAAAAGTTGACTAATGTCTATGATTGAAATCTATAAATACATTAAGAAACCCATAGAGAAATAAGATAATGTCATAATGTTAACCATATCATATGAATTATTACGACTAAATTTAACCCCTTTATAATTATACATCACAATAAATGTTTCAAACTTTTGTTATTATCCTATATTATTGATTTATCATTATTTTAGGTGCCAAAATAAACTCATCAATAAAATATGGAGGTTATGGATTTAATCAGAAAGTCCAATTTCAAACAAAAACGTAGAGGTGTTATCTTCTATAACATTAATGAAAAAATAATCTTGAATTAGTAAATTAATGTCATATAAATTTTGACAACCCTAATATATTTTAACATGCCATTAAAATATGATTCCACTATTTACCTGAAAATTTCAATTTTAATAATTTCTATATATATCATTAATAAAATCCTATATATATTTATAAACACATATATATAGTTATAAATACATAATGACACATAAAATTAGGGGAATTCTTATCTTAGGTTTAGTCCAAATAACCCCCAACATGAAGATTACATGGTTTAAAATTCATGAGAACAATTGACTTGTATGTATAAGAAACCGCCCCATAATAGTCAAACATCATATTTTTTATCATAAAAATGAAATAAAGATCTCTAGATATATGTTTATGAATATTTAAATTACAATTTATGGATCACATTATATAGGGTATCTCATATAACATTTAAATGTGAGAGATACTCTAAAGAAATTACAACATGAATGTCACAAAGAATAACACTCATAATGTTATAAAATATTTATTAATATTCAAACGATCAAAAGTAAAATATTATTTGGTTATTGGGTACTAAATAATACCCATCCAAGTAATGTTTCGTCAGAGTATGCCTTAATAAAATATGATTATAGTGGTTTTAACCAAGTATGTAAAGTGTATGAATGGTCTTTTGATCCATCAACACAAAGAAATTCATACCATATATAGTGGGAGATCCTAGTAGATAAATTATTCATCTATAATATTTAAATATTTTTATAACTATATTTACAAGAAACTAAAGTGACACTTTGGAAGACCACATAAAGGATCATTAATAAAGGCTTTATCCTTGATAAAATATTATAAATAGTTGGTTTAGATAATATAGGGGAACTCATTCATTAAGAATAAAATAGACTATATAAAATTTAATTCCTTATGTAATTGAGTGGAATCTAAGTAGGATAAATGGCTTTAAGGATAGTGGATAAAATAAATATTTTATAGATAACCCACCATAAATAAATTAAATGAGGTAATAAAAGGGGTGTTCTTTGTGGCCATTAAGAAACCAATAAAAATCATTTTTGGGTCTGTCTTGTCCATTGAGAACATACAGGGCACTCCATCCCATTTTTTATATAGAATATAAATGACTATGTATTGTAATTCATCTAAAAATATAGTATTGTTAATTATTATATCTTAATAATAATTTTGATTAGTCATCAATAAGATTTATGTCGATACTCATGAAGGGAAGACATATAGGTTTGAAATAGAAAAAAATCACAAAACACATAACCAAGAATGATCAAAAAAAGATATAGGAAAGTTGTAAAAAAACAATCCTTGGATTCTGTTATTGATTCGTCATATAGATCGTAGTGGAGTCACGATGGAAACATAGGAGTTATGTGAGAGCTTCAGAATCGCAATGACTGAGTGTGGGATAGGGTTTTTAATAATAGATTGGTGACATTTTAAATATATATTTTTGGAATTCACTAATTTTTGTCCCATTAATTAGCATTAAATTGATATACGTTGATAAAAGTGATGTTTATCAGTGCTACAAAATCCCAAATATATCTTGATATTTATCAGTGTTATAAAAGCAATGATAAAAAATTATTTATTAGCACTATAAAAAATAAGTGAGATTGGGTAACAACTATCATTGCTAAAATAAAGTGCTAATATAGTAGTAATTTTATTATTTTTAAACAAAAAGAGATAATAAAGGGTATCCATTATCAACACATTCATTTCGCTTTGATAAAGGGCCCCTGTTATCAATGCTTATTTTATCATTGTTAATGATGTAATTTCTTTTCTCATTTTTATAGAACTACAATATTTTGGCACATTTAAAGGCTGGTCTTTTAGTAGTTGTAACAATTTCAAGAAATGTATATGTTTTTTATCTTGAAAGTACAGTTCTATTAGAAAATTCTTTTCATTTTTCATAATATCAGATTGGAAATATGTTTTTTCAGAAAAGGAAAGAAAAAATTAATGAAATGATATTTTTGTAACATTAATGGAACATCCATACAAAAAATGGAATGAAATAGGGGAAGCACAAAGGAATATAGTTATGTTCAAGAATCCCTTAACATTAACTCCCATTTAATTATGCCACTATTTTGTCTCCTAAATAACAAAATTATATTTATTCATAGATTATTTCAAAAGTGAGTTATTGTCATTTTATAAAAATATTTATCAATTATAATCATTATTTTATGTTTTCTTATATTATTTTGTAAAATCGATGCTTTTTATATCATGGATTACATAAAAGATTCCCCTTTTGACTTGATTTTACTATTTTATAAAATGAAAATTAAACATTGGAATAATTAATTATCGATGAATAAAATACATGAAATTACGAATTTATATATTATATATAATCCATTTTTCAAATCTATAAATGTTATTATAAGAATAATTTTGGCAATGTCGTCAAAGCTGGTTGGTCTACATTTAACGATGTGTTGCTAAAAGATCGGGAAAAGGGAGTAAAAAATTTAATATTTCATATATATGATTCTTTTAATAGTTTAAAATCATTAATATAATGTTATATTTCTGAATAATTAATTTTATAGTATGTTTTTATATGAAATTTAAAAAAAAAGATTTGTATAATAGAAGTATGTTTTAATGGAGACATACTCTTTCTTCATTGTGGCTTATCTTGCATGATACTATTACTACCATTATAATTGGATTTTATTACTCAAAAAATATATGTATTCTTAGAAGTTTTTATGAATTATTTGGGAATAGTTTAGTGTTTTTAGGGGGGAGGATTGGTTTTCCATGTAAAAGTATGGGGGTTATTTATACATGAGGAGGTGGTCTTTTTACAATAAAATATTAAATAAAATAATATATCAAAGGCCATGCTTATAATAAATGGGTCTTTAAAATCTAAATCATATATTATCCTAATATATATATTTTTATACGACAAATCATATTTAAAATTATATTCATTTATTTATTAAAATAGAATGTGGAAGGAAAGGGATGATTTTATTTTAAGGAATAACATCTGACTTTTGGTTTTTAGAAATTTATTTTTTGGTTTCAAAATTGATTTTAATGTATTTTAATTAATAGTTTTAAAAATTATATATATAATATGTTAACATGGGGTTATAAATAATTATGTTAGTATTACTTCATAAATGATGTAATTTTAGTTACACCTATTTCGTGAAAAAATATTTTTACTATTTTTAATAAATGATTTCTTTTTTAAAATTACCAAAAATGGACTACCTTGTATAAAAATAGTTTTCAAAATATAATAAAATTTATTTTTTAAATTAAATTATCATTTATTAAATAAATATATTTTTAAAATTATATCTAAATTAAGTACTCTTTTATAAATTAATTATGGTCCCATAAAATTTCTTATAATCATAAGATAAAAAAAATATAAATTTATTTATCATTTTTATGAAAATAAATTTTCTTGAAAATTATTATATCTATTATAAGATTATAAAAATAAATGTATGTTTTATAAAATACCCAAATATTAATTTATCAGTACTAAAACATTTATTTACTTATACTATGATATAATATTTTCATATTTTTATTTATAAGATGAATAAATTTTATTTATATTTTCCTATATGATTTTAGTATTCTATATGAGGAAGTACTATTCCTTTTGGCTATGTCACAATTCGATGTTTTATGTTATGATTCCTTTGGGATAGGTTACTCAATTTCTAAAAGTACATTTTTTTCATTTATTCATCATTTATAATGGTTGTATTGTGTTCTCTATATGATTTTATGACATTATTATAAGAATGTAATATCTATGGATAAATTTTTTGTTTATTGTGTTATGTATATTTTTCATGTTTATGGATAACCCATAATGATTTATGTCCATTTAAATCAGATATTATTCTTAATTAATTAATCTCAATTTATTTATTATCTAGCCATTATTTCCTCTTAGATGTTGTCACTATGGGTTTCAGCTGACCCCTATTTATGTTTCCCCTTCCCCGAGATTTAATGAGGATTATGTCAAATGGAAAATTGAAAAGTTATTTTACATTGTGGAGAATTGTTCACATAATGATAAATAAGCGTTTTTATGATTCTCCTCTCCCAAACACTATAAATTTAGGTCATTGTGTTGTGAGAGTATTTATGAAAGAAATAACTACCCCATGTTATCAATATACTAATTATATATATTTATTGTGGATCACTTCAAATTTGAAGGATCTGATGAGTTTATGTCCCTCTCTATCCCTCATTTGATGATTTGGGTAGAGTGGTTATAATAATAATGGGATTGGGATTTCTCATTTTGAAATATAAAAATTTTGTTATATTTTCCACAAATCAATTAATGTTCGATCACCATTATTTTCCAACAAATTCTTTCATGTTTGAAATATATATGTTTAAATTAAATATATATAGTCATGTTAAATAGGTTGAAATTTTTGAGATATATACAAATAAATTTGTTTACTATTCATATCCCAACAAAAGGAGGTCAACTTGTTCCAAATGAGATGGTTTTAGGTTAATCACGGTTTATGACTCTTCAATACATTTCCACCAAAATTAGAAAAACTAGGTGTATGTTTTTATGTATATAATGTATTGTGATAATTTTTCTATAATGATAAATTAATGATACCTAGTACTCAATTATTTTCATTTAATGGAAATTAAAATCAAAATGAATGGTGAGAAGTCATATCATTACCAAGTGACTAATAGAGAATCATTCCATATGAAAATAAAAGTTCCACTAAAGGAGGATACACATATATAATTTCATGTACGTATTGTACTTGAATTTCACCTAAATACTAACATAATATTAAATTTTATAAAATATTTGAACCTTTAATATAAAAATAGATGGGAGCTGTTAGATGAATAACATTTTAACCTCACTAATAAATTGGATAAAAAATAAGTTTGGTGTCCTCTTTGAGAATATCTGGTGGAAAAACAATAAGAGGTATATTTAAAAGTAAATATAATTATTCATGGAATAATAATGTGAGTAATTATATGCACACAATATTTTTCTTTTATACATACATAGAAAAATACAAAAGAAATTTGGTTTCAATAAGAATATGAATGTGTATCTAAAATAATGGAAGAGAAATCTAAAAGTTGATGAGAAAACAAAAAACATTTAAAAAAATGAAACAATATAAGTGATATTTTTAGGATTTAAATAAGTAATTATAGATTTATATTAATAAAATAATAAATTAAGTAATTATCATATATTAATAGGTACTAAATAATAAGAATCTACCATAGAAACAAGGATAATAGTGACTGAAAGTTTGGTTTTCAATTGATTATAATTATGGACTTTTGTCCATATTCCATTTATATTATTAATTGTAATGATAAAACTGGAAAAAATACCTATAAATATTTATTTAAGAGGTTACTCTACCACATAATGAGTTTTTTTTTAATTCCGGAATCGAATATGAAACAAAATAATATTGAAGTAATTATCAAGAGTAATTTTTTAAAAGATCATAAGGACGGACATTTTAATTTAAAATGCATTATTTGTGAATTATTTTTTTATTATAAATAATTATTTAATTAGTTCAAAATTATTTCAATACATTTTTAGTTATCACATTTACTTTTATAAAATCATTTTTTAAATAAAAAATTTAAGGAATTATTTTATGCATTTTGACGAAATGAAAGACTATTACAAATAAGAAAATTTTCTCCATTAGTATTCCCTGAAAATATTTATCTTGTTAAAACATTATAATTGAGTTTATTATATGTATTTCAAAAATATAGAAAAAACTGAATATATGAAGAAAAAGAATGGGAATCTTCTAGTCATGAAACAACTACCTACATTATATCTTTTATATTTGAAAATCCTCAATCAGGACCATTAGATCATACTATATATAATCTGGTATTATTGAAAATTATCTCATTGATATTTATAGTTGATTATATCTCTCGTACAAAAAATATAATACTCCCCCACTATATTATTTTAGTCCAAAACATAAAATTTTAATTTCACATCATATATTGGTTAAAATTAAAAAATACAATTTTCTCCCATTCCATTAAATAATAAAAAAAAATTAAATTTGTTAATATAAATTTAACATTATTCAATAAGTATATATAAATTCATGCTTAATGTCATCAATATTATTTGGCCACAATAATGTCACCTTATTATAGAACTTTTATAAGATATACTACATTAACTGATATGTAACTCTTCAGACCAACATAAAAAAATCTCATTATTCAATGTTCAGAACATAATTATTCATCTTTGATAATTCATTATCTTCCATAACATGTTCATCAATTAAATAAGGCCATAAATCAATATAATTAACAACTCCTTCAAATTAACATGCTAAATTTAGCAATCAAAGCCCATATATCACTTAACCGACTATTAATCTAAACCATTCAAACCGACAATTCACTATTCCCTAGGTCTGTACTATTCTCCAATCCCACCAAAAGGGAAATAAATAAACATAAAAACAATTTCCTTTATCATCTAAATAATATTTAAAATGAAATGTAAAGTGAACAAATTATCTCTTTTGTTTGATTTTGAGCATGATTATCAATTAATATAAAAACCTTGTTTATAAAAAGTTCCTTGATTTTATTTAGTAAATAATAAAATAATAGAAAAAAACTCATCGTTGATGACCATTTAATATTAATTTATAATAAAAATTAATTATATTCATAAAACCACAATATGAAAATTTATTGGTTGATCAAACTCTTATCGATTTAGTAAATTGTTGTGTAACATTCATCAACTTGGTCAAATCTTGACTTGTCTCTACCCATCTAACCCATTTAAAATTATATATTAAGATAAAACATGATCTCCTCTTGAAAATCCATAATCTTATTTAGTTCTCTATATTTTAGAACAATTTTATGATATGTTAAATCATTTTTATCTCAGTTAAATGAATTACCATCAATTCCGTTTCATTTATAATTTATTGAGACGATTGTTCGAATAAAAATATCTATATGCGCTACAACCAATAGATATAATTGATTAACCATTTTGATTAATGTCATACAATGATATCCTAGAATATTATTGTGAATATCAAATATGAATGTCTTATGATATTTACAATACTTTATGGGGAATTTTTAAAGTCTAATATAAATTTAGAAAAGTCTTATAAGAAGTAAGCAACTAAATATTTTTCAGATTCCAAAATGTTATGTAAAATAACATAAAAGTCATATGAAACATGATAATATCATAAAAATATATAAAATAATTATGAACAAGTATCTTACAGTTCTATTAATAAACCTATCCTTTTATTTTAACTTTGAATGAGAATTCAAGTCTTAGAAAATGTACAGTCTTAAAAAAATCAATATCATATAATAAACTGATTTTTTTAATAACAAATATTTTATAAATATAAAAGTCATATATTGAAAATATGTATTTCAAAAATAAAATGATTAAAAATAAAATTTTGAGAAATAAAACATCTAATGTAATTTTACTATAAAAACAAATAATTTTTTAATAAATATATATGTTCAGGTAAGAACATAAAATTAAATTATTTTAGATCCAGAAATATGTTTGAAATATAATTTTAATATTACGAATCAATTTTTTACTATTAACACAAATTTGGGATACAAAGAATTATTGTTTTCATCAAATTGATAATGAATTAATTCATTAATACAATGTCACATATAATCCCCTGGAAAATAATGTTTTGGTTTTCTATAAGAAATTCCTTTAATATATTTAATGATTCATAGAAAATTTCAAAAAAAATTAATTAGAATTCACCATTGTGGTTATTTTGAAATTCATTATTTATTAGTTACTCTATCATAAAAAAATGAATGACTAATCTATTTTATGGAATAGAATTAACGAACATGATATATTTCTTTTCGTGTAATTGATGATAGACTTGAAAATACTGAATCAAAATCATCAACTTTCATTTTTTATCTTATTTGTTTATAAACACTTATATTATTCTCCATGATAAATAGGAAGACATTATCAAGTAGCTCCTTATAATTTCCCAGATGGAATATTATGTTTAATTATAAAAAGCATTGCAAAATTAAACACAACCTAATATTTTAGAAAACATATTTCTACCAAGAATATGTGTTTAATTTTTTTAGTTGAATGGAAAATGGTATGTTTAAATCCAATAGTGAAGTCCGATATCATTTAATACTGTAAAACAACATCAAAAATATGAATATAAACATGTTTTATCAATAGTGTAGTGAAATTTAGTTGCCCACATTAATTTATATAGATATAAAATATATAGATCATTGTAACTAAAAAATCATTAATCTTGAGTTATATTTTCAACCCCACATAAAATTACAAATTGTATTTTTTTAATAGTTAATGTAAATATTCATAGTATCCAACAAATACTGAGAACTATGGTGAAAGTAAAATTGGAATAATTTTAGGCTAAAAATTAAATAAAAAATTGTAGTTACAAACAATTTAAAAAGGGTCACAAAATATATCAAAAACATATATTTCCCTTAACACAGAAGACAAATAACCCAATACTCAATTAATTTAAAACAAATTCAATGTAGTTAAGAAACATACAATGGTATATAAAAGGAATTTTCAAAATTTATAAAAAAATAAAAAAAACATTTGTAAATATAATAAAATATATAAAATATATCTCTAATACCTAATAGTAATTTACTCATGGTTAATTCATAAAATAAAAACAATCAAAATAATTTTAATCACACTAATTATCAAAAATTGAAATCTATAGTTTTTCGTATTGAAAATAGAAAAAACCATTATAATATTAAACTAAAACTCCAATGAAATTCATGATCGATTATTTTCATATCAATCAACATACATTATATCTATTTCCATGTAAAAAATAATATTATTGGGTAATTCTTAATAAAATTTATTCCAAAATTCATTTTTCCATGACATTTAAGAATTATTGAATTTATACTCCAAAGAGAATTTATTCCATATATGTAATGGGATTTCATAGTAGGATTATATTTGAAAATATATGTGGAAAAATAATTATGGTTCCCAACTTTTCAAGGACCGTAAGATATTAAATTTATTTACAATTACAAAAAAAATGAATTTTTCCATTAATGATATAAATTTTAAAATAAATTCAAATTTTATTAGTTTAAATCTTATTACAATTAAATAATGATAAATAGAAAATCCATTGGTTAACCCCCATTAATAAAAAAATACAGTGTCTCTAGTTTGATTTAAAAATACAAAATATTCCTTAAAATAAACAAAACTCAAGGTATTGGGATGTACATCCAAATATATTTTTATCATTCTTTATTAATATAAATGTTTTAAGATTTTCTATATCATACCTAATAGATCCATTAACAAAAATAATTATAGTGAAAGTTCAAAAAAGTAGGATTATGTTTTCTTAGAAATACCATAATTCAGGATTTGAAATTTACAACCTTTTAAAAATTCATTAAATATCCCTTTTGGATGATTTCTTTAAATGATCACCAGTTCACTATTTTATATCCAATATATTGATATGAATATTTAATAATTTAATCTAATTCATTCAAATCATGAAATATTGTTAGAAATAAAATTATAAAATGACAATAAAACCCCATTAATGTTGAAACAGGGTGGTGTTGCAATTCTACATGATAAGGTATTGATTTTCCAAAGAGTTATTTCTATAGAGTATTTCCCAATGGATTCATTAACAATGTTCCGTAGGCCCAAAAATATTATTTCTTTTATTAAAATAATACTTTTTAGAAATCTAAATATTTTTTTGTAAATATTTTATCATTTTTATATTTGAAACCATAGCCTATCTAGTAGATTGATAATTTCAAATATTTACAATTTTAAATTTATATAAAAATATTTCCATCTATTATTTCAATTTTATATTTTCAAATAGGGGTCCATTTTCTATAATAAATTCCATTAAAAAAATATGTTTGAAGAAAATATTTTTCATGATTTATTTCCAAACACTTTTGGTTTTATTGGTTTGATGTAGAACTACCTCTATCCATATAGAAATATATTCCAAAATAAATATTATTTAGTCAACCCAATGTGAGTATAAAATTGGTTACATTCCGTATCATCCACCCACAATAAAAATCTAAAACTAAAAAATTCATTTATGAGAAATCCTTAGGATTCTTCCATCATTTCAGGTCTATCATAATGTATGAAAAACAATATCTAAACTCTTAGAATATATTATGATCTTTTTCAAATATATTCTATCTTATAACAACTTTTCATCTAACATTTATTCATGTGTGTCCTCCCCATAGTGATATGTGACATATCTATAAATAACACTACATATTACTTAGGAACACACTAGGATATGATACCATTGGAAATCGTCAAAATAGAACATGATTAAACCATAATAATAGGTTATGATCTAAAACTATTTTCCATTAATTTTAATTTATACCACCATACATAATTCATGATGATTTTAAATTTAATATTTTATAAATAAAATTGTACATGATGTTAACACAGTGAGCTATTTTTTATTCTATAAAAGATGATTTTATATATATAGGATATCTAATTAGGAATGCTATGAACATTGATATATATTTAAGAACATATTTCTATGATCCATTCTTATCCTTGGTCTCTAAATAAAATCCATAAAAAGTATTATCAATCAAACGATGTTAGTTTTATCATAATAATATGAAACATCTACATTCAAGATGAATACCTAGAAGAAACTATGAAATTTGACCAAATCAAATATTTCTGAATCATATGACAAAAAAATATTTAAAAAAGTTATTTCTTTTTTACAATGTAATTTAATTGTTGGCCATCATGGGGTTTACTAGAAAAATGAATAACATGTTACTATTTCTCTATCCCTTTTCCAAATACTATTCCAACAGATAAGTCACTAATATAAGAAATGTTTTCAAATGGAATCTTTTAACTGGTTTCAATATTGATGGGTATATAGAAGAAAAAATTAATTAGTATTTTAATTGATTATTAGAACCTATCATCAAAAAAGAAATGGTTAATCTATTTCTAGTATAGATCATAAGTCCCTTGAAATCCAATTAAATTAATTTATGATTCTATAGTAAAAATATGTATTCCATAAAATGTATTTAACCCCTCAAAAACAATGAATATGATGTAGCATTACATATCCATTACGTAGATAGTTGTAAAATTACTTATCTAAGAACCCCCTAGTGACAATAAATTGATGTTTCCCCATATTGAAAATACAATATCTCTATTTTAATATATCCCAGAATAATAATTGGTTCTGTAATAAATTATAAATTGTTCTCCCAAAAATGCAAATTTTAAATATTAACACAAATATTATATTCCCTATCATATTTGACGAGATGGAGTTCATACAAATTTTGAATATGGAAAATGATTAATTGAAACAAAAAGTAAATCCTTGAAATAAATCATATATAGAGGGAGTTGGTAAGTTACATATTTTTAGGATTTTAGGTTATATAGGATTTTCGTAAAAAATATAATTCCCATCAAGAAACTTTTGGAATGAAATATCAATTAATAACCCAAGAACTTCATCTAACATTATAATGGGGAAATATGAAATCCTTGATAATAATTCATATTTTTGAAATTAATTCATATAATCTATATGGTGACTTTACTAACTATATTTTCTCATTTTTTATCATTGTTTATAAGTGTAAAACCCCAATATTTTAGGAAAAACATGGAAAAAACAAACCCATGTACTATTTTAAAAGTGATAGATGATACTAACATCTTGTAGTTTGATAACTTACACTATAAGAACACCATTAATTTATATATTGAGTTTAATTTATCCCTTAACATTAAGATTATTCTGAGGTTCCTTTTAGATCCTATATATTAAAAATAATAGAATAATACATTTTTCTGTAATCGTCTATTATATTATAGTTTTAAACACTCGCGGGATATCTAACTGGTATTCCTCATGAAATATTACAAGATCATCATATATAATACAAGGAACAATAGAAGATAAAACGCATTTTCATGCATGTTTTTTCTTTTTGATGTCGGTTATCAGGCTCCATCATTAAAGATAACTTTGTGAATTTGTCTTTACCATCGCTTAACAAATGCGTTTTTAATTGAATTATTGAATTGGTTTTAAATTAATTTTTAAAATAAAAAACATTAAAAAAATAGAATGTTTTTTCATGTTGGTTGTCTTATAAACAACAAGAAAAATGGGTTTTCATGATTGTTATGTTATAATCAACTTGAAAAAATGACATGAAAAAGGTTTTTTCATGTCGGTTATGGGATTAGGGACATGAAACCCTAATGTAAAAATGGGGTATCCACGTTTTCTATCTAATAATGAAATTGAAAAACATTTCATATGGGGTATTTGACATCTAATGTGTAATACCAAGGTGAAATTAAGTTTTAAATCTTAGTTATCTCATAATTGACGTGAAAAAACATCGATATTGGATTTCTCACGTTGTTTATAAAATAAATGATGTGCAAATTTATTTTTTTTAAAATAATATTTTTCACCTTCTTCTCCATAGCAGTCCAAAACATAAAATAAACAACAGACAAGAATAATGGACATGAAATTTACTTCAAAATAAATATTTATTATTACATAATTCAAAATGACAATATAAAGTAAATATAAACTAAAATACAACCATCCTAGTGAAATATTGTTTCCATTCAACTATTATGTGTCTCAACTCTACTACACAATAAGGATGAGGTTCATAAAACACCTATAAATTACATGGAAATAATTTTATATGTATTATCAAAAAAAGAAGAATATTATGTAAAGTTTTATCAATAAATTTATCCTACTAGAACTTTGTAAGTGTCTTAGTTGAAATTATTTCTTTCATAATTCATAACACATAATATATTTATTGGTTTATGTCTTATTGTTTATGAAAATTCCATTTAAATTATTTTTTTAATTCAAAATAACAATTCTTGGTAATGTATCCAAATTTTACTAAATATAAAATATAAATTTCCTTTTATTTTACATATTTGATCTTTGTGTTATTTTTCTATGTGTTCTCTTGAAATATAATCTATCCGATTGTATGAAATAATATGAATGAAATAAATTTAAAATTCAGAATAATATAAATGTTTATTAATAAATTCAATCATAAATATCCAATACATATTTAATTATTTTGTGCACTTATCCATGGATATAGAAAAACCAATAGTGTGTCCTCTCCCGTGGACGTAAAACACCAAACATCCAATGACCAATGAAATAAAAAAATAAAATATTAGTAGATATTATTTTAAATGATATATAACACTTTCTAAGAGATATGTTCTATACTATTTAGGATTAAGAAATATCCAACACTAAATAATTGAATCCTTTGATATCTTTCAGGAATATAATCTATTCTTTTTACTTCAGTCATTATCCTCACTATACATGAAAATTATTGTGAGTCCAAATATTTTTAAAAATCTATATTGACATGCTACATGAACATTGTATATAGATACATAATATGAAAAAATGTTAAGAAAACATTTCAATAAATTAAAGGAACATAATTATTTATGTCAAAAAATTCATGGAAAAACATTCTTCATATTGATTCTCAACTGATCTCTAATTATAATGTACATGATATCATTTTTCATATGCACCATAGTTATTGCAAGCCCAAAAAAACCAATTTCATTGGAATATAATAAACAACCAATAATTTTTTTGAATGTCTTTCAAATCTATCAGGACTACTAGAATAATTAAATGAAGTCATAACACTATTTTTGGTTTATACAGTATTTCATTAACTTTATAGTATTTTTGTATAAAAATATAAATTTATAAAAATTATAATGTTAAAAAAATAAATCAAAAAATCAATGATAAAATATAAACAAATCTATATGATAATATCTTGAAGATGACTAGATGGCCAAATAAGAAAAAGGGTAATACTTTTTCCAACTACACTCACCTCATTAGTAGGTAGTGCTACTCCGGCTAATATGCTGATAATATCTAATTTAGTGAACCTATGATGCTTTATCTCTAACTGTTGATGATGAATGGTTTCTCTAACATAAAATATCATCTCATATTTAAAAATATTATGATTAAAATAAACAACACATAACTCACAATAATGGGGATGCATTGGAGGAAGGGGGTAGGTTTGTGATAAGAAGTGGGGTCTATAGGAGGATTTTGATGAGTGGGAGGTACTAGTTGATGTGAAGGAGGGGGAGTTGTAGTCTGAAATTTTATTTTCATGTCTTCAAACATCAATTATACCAAAGCACGTATCCCATTATCCATCTTCACATGAATATCATTTACATGATCATCAAAATAATTTATTTTTTATAAACAGCCTCCATTGAAGAATCTAAATAATTTGGTACCACTTTATTCAATGATACACCTTTTAGGTATCCTCACATACAACCTGGGTTTTCAGGCTTACCCAATGTTGTAACAAAAATATATTTTCCAACCCTCAGAAAAAAAGACCCCATATGTTCTCTACTCTACAAGATAATCCTATTTGATGTATTTAAAAAAATTATGAATCGAAATATATAAACAATTTAATTTATATAAATAAAAATTAATATAAACGTTTTACAGTCCTCTCAACAAATGAAACTTGAATCTTCCAAAAGATATTTTTATTTTTTCTCAACTATTCCATATTCAAATTTTTATGTCTACCCGGGTGGAGAGGAATCCTCCTTATATTTTGAAGACAAAGCTCTTAGTTTTTGAAACTATTCATCAAAAATTTGTTCTTATAATAATGTAAACCCTTCCTTGGATAAATTATGGGGGCATATGTTTCTAGATTGGAGATCTCGGTAAGATATCCTCAATTGTTGTAAATTACGAATAATGAAGCCATTAATAAATCATTAATAAGATCATTAATTTAAAAAACATATAATGGTAATAGTACTCATAAAATATCATTCTTGTCTTAGACTTTAAATAAATTTATTCCATGTATCAACATATATAAAGAGATATATATCACAAGGATTATGATGTTTTCTATGACCAAAATGATATATGTTTTGAGTGTTGATTTGAAATCTATTAATCTCTTAGAAAACTATGATAAATCTTTCTTATTGACTCGTTGAGTGTCAAGTATATCATTTTTCATTCGATAAGAAAGGGAAAACATATATTATCAAAAAACATATGTATAAATAAAATATTTTACCAAAAGGGTCTCCCACAAGTGAGATATTGTCAATTTCTCAACCCTTCTCGAATCTGCAATCAAAATAATGTCTTTTTTCTTTTAATTAATATAAAAAGCATGTTTTTTAATTTGGCCCTCATAGAATATCATTGGAATTAATTTATACTAGCATCCTCTGGTCCTGGATATAGGAAATTTATAAATTTGGAAAACTAGTTACATCATGTTTACTAATAATCAAACTATTCTTTGTCTATATGGGAATATATTTCACTTGTAATGGAGAATAAATCATATAAATAGGAGCATGTGAATGTTTCTCCTAGAGGTATGCATATGATCAACTCCATATAAAGGTTTTATATTAGTTTATTGAGATTTCATTATCCTCCTAATAAAATCAACAAAAAATTTATACACAAATATAAAAATTAAACTATTACAATAATAATGTATATAAAAAATAATAAATTATTAATCCAAAAAGTAAATTTAATTAAACCTAACAAAATTTATTCATATTTTTTATAGTTAAATACACTTATAAAAATAGTAATTATATATGAAATTCTATATAAAAAACAAAAACAAAAATAAAAATAGTGTCAATTATAAAACCTTTTATACCTAAATAATCAATTTTTACACAAACAAAAGAATATTTTTTCAATACACTCTTTTCAAATAGTTTTTATTTAACTTATTATATTTAAAATTATTATTTTCATAAAAATAAATTAATATATTTTTTATGAATGGATAAAAATTGACAAATAGAAATACAAAACTAATATAAACACACAATTTAAAGTATTTTTTATAATTTGTGTTTTAATTAAAAAAACTAGTTTAAAATATGTAACATTTTAGGAAATATTATAATGTAACCATGAAATAGTAATATGTTACCTATAATATTATAAATTTAATAAAGTATTAGTCTCCTAAATTTTTTCATCATGACCATTCTATATGGTACAAACTGTGTCTGCGACATGCACCATAATATTATCTATCAATCATCACATAGAAGTAGGGATCTTACATAAATAAGAATATTTTTCCATGTTTATCATCACCAAAATAATTTTTTCCACGTAAAATAATATTCTAATGCATAACGGATTGATCAAGAACCTATAAAAAATCTTTTTCATGTATTTCTATAATAATATGATCAGCTGTATATTCCAATATATTCAAATTAAAAAGTGTCCTTAAAAATGCATCATGTCTGAAACATTTTTACCGATAAACCATTTTTTGTTAAGTGGTAGAATATTATATTTAATTTAATAAACCTAAAATATTTTATTAACGACTCAATAATATGAACTTGATTTAGAAATTGGGATTTTATCTTTCACACTAAAAAATTAATTTCATCAAGGAACACTAATAATCTAGTATTCGGAACATCACTTTTGTTGTCCGAATCTTTTGTATAAATGTTTATCTATTAATGTCATATTCGTAACATGTTATCAAATATACAATTCGACCACCCACTAACCATATCAATGATTCTGATGCATCTGATCTACCATGCATGGTCTCTTTAAAACTTCGATAAAATGATTGGTTTTGATCATTCAATATCCACATGTCTTTATTCTTTGGATAAAATTGGTTCAACACATAAATATGTAATGTTATAAATGGTTGGACATTATATTTTTTATTCAAGATGTATCAATGTACCTATTTTAAATGTTCGCCTATTAATGATTGGACTTTCAAGGAATAATTTCTCTTTCCCACATAATTAACTAGTACATAGAGAGGGAGGACAACAATTGTGCTCCACTAATAATAGGTAAATTTTACAAAACTCTATGACCTCCCCAAAAATACGCATTCCAGCAATAGAGGCTTCAGGATAATATGGATTATCCATATACCCCTTCAATATCATTATATACCATTCAATAGGATATAACCATCATAGAAAAACTAGTGCTCATAGAATAATTTATCACACTAAATGAATCATTAAATTAACTATGATATCTAAAAAATATGGGGGAAATACAATTAAAATTGAAAAGTCAAAGGATTTTCTTCATTTTCCTAATTTTCCAAATCACTCATATCAATAAATTTATTACAAATTGATAGGGAAAAATAAAACACCATCATGATATCCATTCTAACACGGATTGGAGATATTTCTTGCATTGAAACAAGTTGGAGTTGTTGCATCATGATGTGATAATCATGATACTTCATACCTATGATATTCAAATCCTTTAAAGGATAAATTATTTTTCATTTAAAGAATAACCCTAGAGAATAATGATATCACTACATAACTAAAAAACACTAAATATATTCATCTTGGATACTATATGATAAGACAGGAAATGGAATTTTCACCCTCTATCAGGACTAAGAGATACCTCTAACAGTATTCCCATTGAGATTATGTAAATTATTTCATTCAACAATTCTTTTGTATTTCCTTTAATATATAAGAAGGATCCAATAAATTTGTCACATATATTTTTCTCCACTTGCATGACATCAATTTTATATTTGACGTCATGATATCTCTACTATAGTGGCTTAAAAATATTTACTTTTTTTTCAAAATTTCTTTCGTCACCAAATTTTGTGTCTTTCCAAATGCCACATCATGATTTTGCACCCTCTCAAAAAATTTATCAGTGAATAATGGTTTTGGAGTAATATCAAATTATAATGATCCATTGAATTCCTTTTTTCTTATTCTATAATAGTGATCCCTAAATGAAAAAAATTATTTACCATTTCATATTAATTTTCTCCCATGATAAAATTGACAATATGAAGTATGTTGATTGCAGATTTGACACGATTTATTCCCCTTAACATTTTATCTAGAAAAATTTCCACATACTGGGAAGTAATTTATAGTGAACCTAATTTAACATGATGTTGAAAATATTACAATTTATATGAATCATACACCTTAATACCATCCTTCTATAAGAGTTTAAAATAATTAATTAATTGTGAAAAGAAAGAAAATGTCATTTTTGTGCTATTTTGATCCAAAGATCATTAAACTCAAAATAACATATTTTCACTAAATAAAAAATTTAATGGATATGTTATAAATTACCAATAAAATAGGCTATGAAATATTTTTGATATTAATGCTTCGATAAGGATTCATTCCATCTATGAGTAGTCCAATTATAATATTTCTAACATCATTTCCAAATAGAGGAAACAACTGAATTTTTTTTCCACTGTGGACAATCAGTTAGATGCCATAATTTTCCATCACATATACGCTCATCTATATGAAATAATTACTTGTTTTCTTCATTTTAATATGTAAATAAATAGTTAAAATGAGTTATTTTAGGAAGCTAACAAAATTCCTTGGTTGGGGTCTCTACACCAGGTAAATCAACATGTAGTTTTTCATTAAAATTATACTGTGATGTCCCACGTTTCGGAAACTTTTATAGAAATCAATATATAGTGTCTACATAGAAAAAAATTATTTAGGCATATTTTTATTTTTTTTGTATCCAAATTCTATCACGCATAGTGTTTTCTTCTATTTATAATATGAATCAAGACGATAATTTTCTTCAAGAATAATATCTTTCAAGAATTGTATCAAATAAAAAAACTATTATGTCTCCAACTATGTAATCCATTGAGGTTAATAAAATCCTAAAACATATGATAAAGACCAAAATTATGTACATCCCATATACAATTGCTTTTTCAAAATTACCTTATATATTCTCAATTGTGAGTCCATTCTAAATTGCCACTTCTTCAATATCATGAATCATTTTTAAAATTTCATCAGAGTAACGATCTTTAAAATCATCATCATTAATTGTTATAAAATTATACCCAAATCCAGCATGAAAATTCCAAGGGCTATATCTCAGATTAAAACCCTGAAAATTTAAATTGCCTTTTATCTCCTTACTTTTAAAAAAAATTAAATTAAAAAATTTCTGTAATGGAAAAATAACATGCCATTTTTAGGAGATTTTTTTTATTTTTGTTTTTTAAAAAATCAATACCTTCCTCATATTTATCATTTATTCAAAGTTCCAAAATTCAAATTTGAAAAATTATTATCTATAAAAATTATATAAAATAAATATATTGTAAAAATAATATATTACCGATTAAAATGAGAATAAGTTATTCAAGTCGAACCAGGTTTAATGATGTTTAATGATTTCATAATTTGTAGGTAACAAGTCATAGGAATTGTTTTCAAAAATATATATGCATATTTTAAAACTATATATATAAATTGAATAAAATAATCAAATATAAATTTAAATATACTTTTTGAATAAAATTTCAACACTATAAGAATTTCTAATCCCAAATACCACAATAAAATATTTATATTAAAAAACATCTTTAATAACAAATTAAAATTAAAATAACATGTCACAATTGTTTTTCAAAAATAATATATACCAAAAAAATAAATTCATTTAACAATATATTTTATCTAAAAACATACTCAATTTGTTAGATATAAAAATGTAATTGTTTAGATGTATCCATCACAATTATAATAGAAACCCCATATTGAAGTAAAATTTTTAATGAATAATTTCATTAAATTGAATAAAAACTTATTTCCCATTGTATATCATTTTCATCAAAACATCATATCATCATTGCCAGAAAACAAAGATTTCCCATTATTGGTAATAATTTTAGAAATCTAGATACTTCTTTCCTTACATTATACATGAATAAATATATATTTTTAAAAGGTTAGGGATAAAGCCTCAATTTATTATTAAATCAAAGACCACTTTTAAACTGGGTAGTGGGAGACCCATTACATAGCCCGAAGGCCCAAGGCTAAGTGGTCTGAATACATGGCTTGAAATCCCAATTTTTGGCCCAAAGGACCCCTCGGTGAACATTACTACTACAGTATCAGCACTGCACAGTACCGCCGCCACTACAGTCCCAACTACAGTCCATCTCCTCTTTCTATACATTTAAAACCATGATATTATATATTATACAATACTAAATGGAAATATATTTATGATTCTATGTAATTGGAAACTGAACATATTGAGGGTAACATTCTGATGAAGTCAAAATATGTAATTAATAATTAATTAAATTATAAATATGATGTAAACCACAAATCATAATATAAAAAAATATCAGAGTGACTCTAATTAATTATATGACTTCTTATAACGTTTTTATGAGAATTATGTTTACTTTATAATTTGTTAATTAATAAATCATGGAAATTCATATATAATTGTAATTATACAAAAAAAATGTAGTTAATCTATTATTCCACTAAATATATGATGTATGAGTTGTTAATAACATTTTCTCCCAATGTAGCACCACTACTCATCCATAGTTTCCTCAATTCCATCTCCAGATTCCCAAATCAATAAAATGGACATTCCAATAGTGCCAATATTAAACATAAATGTAATTTGATAAGGGATTAAAAATAATTTATAGTACATGAAAAACAATATTTTCTATATTCAACTATGATTTAATACAATATCATAGTTCAATACAAAATACATTATCACAAACAGAATAGAAAAAAATAGAAATGAATGATTTGAATAAATGTGATTGAAAAAAACAAGAGTTAGGGGGTCCACAAGAAAGATCAATGTGTGAGGATTATATGAAAATTGAGAGATAAGCCAGTAGAATTCATAACAATGAGTCCAATGAAACATGACAATTTATGATGATTGTAAACCAAAATTTGAGTCCACTAAATCAATGAAATGAGTTTAGGGAATTTACGTAAGAGAGAAATGAGCATTCTTTCGTGATATTGAATAAAAATGAAATGATTCAGAATATAAATTCATTAAATTTTGTTTTTTATCACATCTATTATATTAGAATTGACATTGCAACAATAATGTTTTTTCAAATCAGTTATCAAATAACTGATGAAATAAAGTAATGAGATTTTTATTATAACATCGACAAAAATAGTACCTACATGAAAAAACACTTTATCATGTCAGTATTTTTAAAGGTGATGCCTTTGTCAAAAATGACGAAAGCCAAAATATTATTAAAAGAAATATTACAAGATTCTAAAAAATGGGATCATATTCTAATATTTTTCATGAAAGGAAATAAGAGTTGTGGGGAGGTCATTAAACCAAGTAATGTCTTGATTAACTCCCATGTTGGCTAGACCATCTGCAACTATGTTCTCTTCTCTATAAACATGTGTGGATAACCCACTAGAAGAACCAGACGTGCTAAATATATTTTGTACCGGTGCAATTGTGGCATTCTCACAAATAAATTACTATTTAAAATAAGATATAAATTATTAATGATCTACTAAAGGAGCTTCTTAGTTGGAAGGTATAATGTTATGAATAGGTTTTCCAATTTCCTAAATATGCTTACTAATGAAAAAATAGGAACCATAAATGGATTTTAATTTAGCGTGGTCTATAGTAGACTACTTCTTACATTTAGGTCATATATTTTTTCTAATAAATTTTATTCTACAAAAATAATAAATCTATTCCATGATTAGTCATTCATATAAAACAATATTTTCCTCTTAATTACAAAAATCCAATTCTATAAATTTTAACCTCTTAGTGGGTTTTAATTTTTTTCATTTTCATTAATTCTAATGATTTTAATTTAGTCCATTTTAAATGATTTAAAATTTAATAATCTCATGCATTAAATAGTTTTCTTCATACAAGGGTTCTATAATTTCTTTTTTAAATTAAAATAATCTCTTATAACCATTATTAAAAATTAATTTTATATTTAAACCCTCCACAACTACCCAATCATTGAATATATCAGGGTACTCAATGATGCTGGGAAAAAATTCCCATGTTCTATATCCATGACATTAAAATTACCAGGTGAACAATGTTATATTACTATGATAAGAGTGGCATCCACTCTCTTTATGGGTTGTGTCATTTTGTTTCTAAACAATTGCAATACATCCATGTAGGGTTTTATGTATCATAATATTTTAAATTGAAGCCCTATATATAGGAATAATTATAGCAAGAACCAAGGTTATATAATCAATTATGTAAATTACTATTTTATGGCATTTAGAGTACAGAAACGTTTCATGGATTTTTGAGTTTTAGATTAATATTATTTTAAAGCACAAATTTTGACTACATTGGGAAATTGTGGGTGGGAACTTCATCAAATTTATTTATAATATAAAAATAATATTTTTGACATTTTAGATGTTATTTGATTTAAAATATGTATTGAATTAATTATATGTGTACATATATATTCTTTAAATACCATCCAAACATGATAATTTTTTGTTCTTTTTTATTTATAATTTTTTTTTTTGTGAATTAGTTGGTTGCGGTAAGTTTATTTAATATATAGTGTATCCAATAAATAATTGTTTTTATTATATTTAAACTTATATTTTTAAATTTTCAATTAATTTCCTTTTCTTAAATTTAAAAATATTGACAGATCTCAATTTCATAATTTATGTCTATATCATGATATTCTATGTTTAATAGATTTATATTTTAAAATGTTTCTTTGTAATCTAATTTTGAAAATACCAAGGGTTTTATAAATCATATTCTGCTGTTTTTAAATCAGTCAATGTGGTTAAATCTTTGATATTTTTCCTATGATCCATATCAATGGTAATTGGATATTTGGTTTGTTATCTCCCTAAATTTCTTACATCTAGTAAACACATTTATGTTTTATGTGTTTTTATTTTAAATTTGAAAGTATATTTTTTTAGAATCCATATTAGCCTTACAGATAAAATATTCACAAGAATTCATTATAGAAATTATTAACCAAACAAACCCATCATTATTTCATTGATTATTGTAGGATTCATCCCTATATATATTTTCATAATTTGTTCTATTCTATTTTGGGAATTGTGAAGCATTAACTTGTCTAAAAAACCCCCACTCCATGCATGAATTGTATCTATTTTTCATTATGAATAATTCAAATTGATTGAAATTGGTCCATGATGAGATTTCATTCCATATATATAGAATAAAATATTAACTTTTTAGTTTTAAATAATCGAATATTAATTATCAAATGGTACGATTTAAAATTATTAGTGATTCCACATTATTAGCATTTCTCTATAAGTGAAATGGTTATATTTTGAAATAATTTTTAATAACAGAGGCATTTTTGGAGTATTATATTTTTAATTCCAATATTTGGTACTCATTCTAGGTAATTTTTTTGGAATATTTTTTCCATGTGGATTTATTATTTGGTTTATTCTTTGGAACATTTATTAGAGGTACTACCAATAAAGGATTAATTGACTACTGCTTTATAGTATGAGGCGTGAAAATTTGTAATTGACTCAATTATGAAGTGAAGGTAAAATTATTTATCTACACATAATATAAGCTAATCCCAATGTGTGTCCAATGATTCATGGAAATACATACCCACCATTCAATCAAAACAGATTATCATATACTGCATAGTAGTTTTCACTCTCTATGGGAGCTTTTCGTAATAAACAATTAATATATTTGGAACACTTTTTGAATACTTACTCATATATAAGTTGGAACCAAATCTTATAATTATTATTTGAATATAATTTAATGTATCTCAATTTTATTTCATCCTTTCTCATCTCATGTATTGGATTTTACTACATTATTCCATAAAAGACCATAATTAAATTATTATAGTGTTAACTATGAAACACATTATAGGATTGAAACATAGAGTTGTATGAATAAATCATTATGTAATTTTTTCAACTGAAATTCAAGAAAATAATATAAACATTTCTCCAAATACAAGGATGATGGAACTATTTATGGGTATGTGTCTAAATTTAAAAACTTTTTTGCTTAGGTGGGATGATGTTTTAATTATTAATAAAAAATCTATCTATATGAATTTTTTTCATTTTTTTCATTGTTTCATTTTATAAGAATAATAGTAATTTTCAATTTTCTGTATGAAGGGCTCTATCATCTTAGAGTTTGGTGTAGAATATATACATAAAATATATATATGTTCAAAAAGAGTATATTATAACTATGCACATTATATTTAATTTCATTTAAAATTATTTTAATTGTTATTTTATATTTTAACTCTTCATGCAAACAGTTATCCATTAATAAAAATAGTTATATATAATGTCACATTTATTTTAATCAAGAAAATATTTTTTATCTATACATTTATATAACTAGTAAGAAATAAATTAGCGAAAAACCCATGATGAAGGTGTATGAGAAATCCGAGAGAAAAAACAAAAACAATTAAATATAAAAATATAAAAACTAAAAAAGAATAATGAAAATTTTTGTGACACCCCATGATTTTGAATTATTAACATAATATTTGATATTGTGGTTAAAAAGACAACAATAATACAATAAAATATAAAATCCATATATTTATGATATATTTATTTGTTAAAATAATTTAAATTCCTTCAATAACTTTCATTTCACAAAACACAGGGTTTCAACAAAACATAATACATTGTTCAAATTTTTAAATACCATTATAAACAATCCAATCAATTGGTATGTATAATTTGTAATAATTAATTTATGGAAATTGTTTTTTATCAATTTATTTTATATAATATTTGATTCATTAAATATAAAAAGAATTGTTTTGCTGAAAACTATATTTTTCTATATGGATGTAATGCCTCATTTTGTAATCGTAATTTATAATTAATTCTTTTGAACTTATGAGAATTTATTTGAAAAAATAAATATCATTTTTCATATCATCATGTCAAAATTATCTTTTGATGGTTTTTTGAAATTTTTCTGAAAAATATCATTGTTAGATTAATAGTGGAAAAGAAAAAATGTTAACTAAAAACTTCTTTTTCATTTAAATGATCCATAATGTTATTTAATATTTTTATTTTTTAAAGTAATATTTGTACAATTTATATCAATTAGTAAAATTTATTCCATTTTGTATCATTTTCATAACAAATGTTGATATAAAAATGTTTTACACTTTTGAACATTTTCACTTTAAAAACATAATTTCTCAATGCCTATATAAGATTATTTATAATTATATATGTTTGCATATATTAGTAGTGTTTAGAAAAAAAATTTCTATATTTTGAATAATAATAATTTATATTTTATAATATTTTCAAAATTAATTTTTAACAATTATGAATGGCGAAAGTAGAAACAATCATTTACTACAGTTATGGTAAAAATGGATTTATCGAGGTCGCACTTAGATAATAAGGTCTACAATGACCTAAATTGTTTTATAAAAATTATATCTGGCTATAATTTGACTCTATAATGTACAAGTCTCGATAATACTCTATTGTTGTTCTTTTTTTCATGTGATAAAATTGGGTACAACCTCTACTATTAATTTTTTTTAACTATACCACTCACTTCTAAAATAAAAGGCCACCAACATTTCTCTCATCATCAATACATAATTTATAACATTCCCAACCTTTTACACATATCAATAAAAGACTTTAAGAATAAATTAATATCAAATTTCCATCCAAGGATCATAATGTCTAGTGTCTTAGAAGATAAGGTACATAATTAAACATCACAAAAGAAAATTTTATTTAATCACCATACTGAGATTCTAACGTACATTTTTATCATACATATTCATAGGATATCTAGGGGATAACATTAATTAAGGAATGAGATAAGAATCCTAGTAAGGGAATAAAAATAAGAATAAATCATCATCACATGGATTAGAAGCCATGAAATAATGGTATAAAAAGTAATTAAACAGGATTGATAATATGAAAATGTAATGTATGAAACATGGGATTATGTAAACATGGAATCATACTAATTTTTAAGAAATATAAAATATTAATTTATCATGAGTCAGGTACCATTGCACATAGAGGATCACAAGTCAAGGCTAAACACTAATAATGTTGCACATAAAATCTAATGAAACTAAACATTAACCAATGCATTAGATATCTATTAGGATTCACCCATTGAAAAATGTTCATGAATATTTTTTCCACATAAATAATCATATTTAATCATTCATATATAAACATAAGGGTACACATTGAGAGAAATGGATATCAAAATCTTTTTATAAGCCATAATAAATGGGTGTATCATTCAAGTTTCCATGAAAACAAGGTATTAGAAAATACATGGACATTCATAAGGGAAAATAGGAATATTTCCCCAAAATTTATTTCAAACATAATTGATATCATATAAAAATGTTTATTTATTAAATTTTAGTATGAAAACATTTTAGTGGATTTATAAGGAAAATACTAAAGGGAATTTAAAATTTAAATGGGAATTATATTTTATAGAAAACCCAAAATGATAAAAGAATTTTTTAATAATAAAAGTAAAAATATAAAAAAAATATTGTGCCGTAAATTAGATGTTAGAGTTCACTATAAATTGTGTAAGAATTCGAGATGTTTCCATATATTGTGTTTCTTTATCGAGAAGAATTTGAAATAGAACAACAAAAAATATGTATATTTCTATAAGATAATGATTAATGGATCATGGAACATGATTTTGGAACACATGAAAAGAATTTATAATATGTACATAAAAAGAAAATATAACTTATTTGTGTAAGAAGAAAGATAGAGAAACCTGAAGAAATAATGAATGTTCAAGTAGAATCCCTCGCGTTAAGTATGATGGTGTTCCTTGACTGTTGTTAATGTCATGTATAAAAAAATTAGATTCATTAATTTATAATTCCAAAATCTCTTCTACATATAATTGATTTATTATATCCTTATTAAATTCATTCATGTAATTTTTGGTGAGTGAAGAGGTTAAATTTCATAGTTTGAGTGTGTTTGTTTCATTTGTGTTCATGACCAGTTTACTTATATACATATATAATTAATAATGTAAGAAGATGGTTGTTTTACTGAATTTATGTTATATATTATTAGAGAAAATGCAATATATTAAACTGTAATAAAATTCATTTTGTTATTGGGTGTGATGGGGAATCATTCTATAAAACATTAATGATAACTATTTTGGTTAATTGGTTGCTTTTTATCACAACGAACTCATTTTGTTTAATGAATTAATACTGATTATAAAAAATGATTCAATAATAGTACATAGGATATATTACATACAAAATAATTTCCCTCAGCAATAAAATTTTATTTATGATAATAATATAAGAGAGTAATAGAAATTGAAAACTCGTCGTCCTTTAATGGGTTTAATTAACATATGTCAAATATAGTTTTCATTTCTAGTATAAAAGGAGGTGAAAGTCGAGATGAGGAATAATTATTCCATTAGACTAAAACAATTCCATTATGTTTTCTGTAGTGGATATTTATTACCTTTTTCATGAGATAAGGGTGGAAAAAAATGAATGTAAAGGAACATGAAACTAAATCGAAATAAAATAAAAAAGGGTTTTACAACTTGATTCCCTCCTCTTGAGAACCTCATTAGGCAAGTGTTTTGGAAAATTAATTATACCGAGTTCTCTTAGTCATGGGATAGATTCATAGTATGATTTTTTAGTATAATTTGGACTAAGAACACGTCTTGAGAGTTGTGAAGATAAGAGGTGGTGAGTGGACCATTTATAATTCATGAGAGGGGAATTTTTTCAATATTTAATTCATTAGTTTATTATTTTTCTCAAGGCAAGAAATAGTGCTAATTATTGAAAAAAATATGTGCATTTTAATTCAAATAATGGTCACTTAAATTATCATTTACTCATGAAGAACTCCCAAAACCTGGTTTTAGAGTTTATCGTAAATTATCTTATTTTAAAATAATAAAAAATTCATGAATTTCAGAAAAAATATCAAAAATTCACCCTAACCATTTTTCAAAAAGTATTAACCAAAAATGAACTCCATTTTATGAATACAATTTTATTATTATAATATATTTATTTTTTTATTGAAATCATAATTTAATTGAAAAATACCTATTTTAAAATTATAATGGATTTTATAACACTTTGGAAAACTAACTAAGTTCTCATAAAAGTATCTTATAATCATAGGACATACAATTATTATCTTATGGATAAATATTATGAAAATATATTTTCATTTAAATTATTAAATTAAACAATAATATGTACTTAAATATTTATGACATACCAAAAATAGCAACACTATCACATTTTCACTTAAACGATAGATAATTTTTTTTATAATTTCATTTTTAAATTCAATATTTAGTTGGCCGAGTTACTATTCAAAACAGTCATATTACAATTAATCAGGGAAAACATTTCTATTTATAAAGGTAAGTTATTATTATTAAAAAAATTATGTTTTTCCCATCAGAATCTAAACATATTACTAATAAAAGTTGTGTATGTCAAATTTTGAAATTCAAATAACATATATTGAAAAAATATTTTTAAAAGTCACTTTCTATTTTTTAGTTTATTTAATCACGATGTGTCATTTTTTACCTAATGTAAATTCATATGATAATATTATAAAATATAATTATAAAAGAAAAATTCCATTGATAAAACCTGGTGTCTTAAAATTCACCCCCCTTATGAAATTTCTCCCTGAATTTTTTTTACATTATAAGCTTGAAACAGGTGTGGGTACGTTTCCTTTATCACTTCATCTAGTTCCCATGTTTTTTCTTCATAAAAATGGTTCTTCCATAGTACTTTGACCAGGTGAGTACTTTTGTTACATAGAACTTTATCCAAATCATCCAAGATATTCACTAGATTATCCTTGTAAGAATGATCATTTTCCAACTATACAACCTTTGAATATAGTACATGTGTAGGATGTGGATTGTAATTCATTTAGAGGGATATGTGGAATACATCCTTTACTTTAGACCGGGAAGGTGGAAGTTCTAGTTGATAGGCCACAGCTCTGACATGACCATAAATCTCAAAGGGGTTGATGTACCTAGTAAATATATTTTAATTCTTCCCAAATTTTATAACCTTCTTCCATGGAGATGTGGGGAGGAATACTAGGTCACCAAATTTAAACTCAATGTCTCGTTGATTATGGTCTACTTAACTATTATGTTGACTATGGGATACCTTGATGTGATGATGAATGGTTTTCATCTTCATTACTATTTATTTAATGATATATGGTCCTAGAAGATTATTCTTATAGACATCATCCCATCATGATGGTGTTATGCGCTTCTTCCCATAAAATGCATCATTGGGAACCATTGGGATACTCGAGGGGAATGTTTTTTTAATATAATTCAACCAATGGAAGATATTGGTTAAAAACTCCTCTAAAGTCCACAAAAAATTTCTAAACATGAACTCAATGTATTAATAGTTCACTCAGATTGATCATCAGTTTGGGGATTATAGGCCCTAATAAAGTACAGTTTAGTTATTATAGTTTGTTAGAGACTTTTCCAAAACATTGATGTGAATCTCAGATCTCTATTGGATACAGTTGACATAGTAAGATGATCCAATGATATGTCCTCTCACATTGTCACAAAGTAAGATGTCTATGTAATATGATCCACAATGAACTATATAGAATTGTTTCCCATAAATATTCTTGTAAGTCTAATAATAATGTCCATGGTGATTTTCTCCCACTTTGATGTGGTTATGGATTTTTTTCTTAATCATCACCTTATATTTTTTCCTTTTATCCTTCACATGCTGACATACTAGACACATTGATGTATACTCTGAAATATCCTTCTTCATATTGTCCCTCCAATAATTCTTCCAGAGATCTCGATACATCTTTGTGATCCCTGGGTTAACAGGGAAGGTTGTTCTGTGTTCATCATTCAGAAGCTCTTTATTTATATGATGATCGAATGGGACACATAGTCTAGAACCAAATCATACAACTCCACCTGTATCAATCTTGAACTTAGTGGATTTCCCATTTCTGGTAGCTTCCACCCTATTCAAAGATTCCACATCATTTCATTGAGAATCTTATATTTCTCCATGAGGGATGGATGAACAACAAATTGTGAAAGGATAGAATATTTTCATCCATTAATGATTCTAATTTAAATCATCTGAAAATATTATAATATTGGATCCTTTTTCATTATCATCATTGTTAATGATGTAGGATCCTTTCTACAAAGAGAATTAAACACCTTGTTATCCATATGAGAATGGTAGTAGATTGAGAATTCATAATACATTATGAGCTCTAACCATCTTATTTTTATTATATTAATCTATTTATATGTGAATATATATCTACGACTCTTTTGATCAGTATATATATCAAATATCTCCCTATAGAGATAAATCCATAATATTTTCAATCCAAAGATCACAGCCGCCAACTCCAGATCATGCAAGGGATAGTTTTGCTCATGGTTTTTCAGATTCCATGAGGTGTAGGATATCACATTATTAATTATCAACACTACACAACCTAATCCCTTCATTGATGCATCACTATAAACCATAAATTGTTCTATACTAATTGGGAGAGTGAGTAGTGACACATTGATAGGACTCTTTTTGAGCTCCATAAAGCATTCCTCCCATTCTCAAGTCCAAACGGACATCACTACCTTTTGTGTCAGATTGGTCATTAGGTTTGACAATAATGATATGTTTGTCAAAATTTTTTGATAATACCCAGCTATACCCAAAACGATGTTGATCTTAGTTATAGATGTTATCTTGGGTCACTCTTTTATTTCCTTTGTCTTATAAGGGTCCATATATATTCCTTTTCTAGTGTTAGAATTCCCTGAGAAAGATACTTCCTCTATTTAAAACATAAATTTAGAATTCATTGCATAGATTTTCTCCCTTTTCAAATCCATCAACAAAGTATTCATATACTCCAAATGTTCCTCTTTTCCCATATAATATATCATAATACCAATGATGAAGGCTAAAAAATGTTTTCCAAGGTAATCTATAAATCATCAATTCATTAAATCCATCAAAATTTCTAGAGAATATTTGAGTCCAAAGGGAGTCACAATGAAGTTATAGTTTCTATACCTCATATGAAAGGCATTCTTGGGAATATATTCCCACCTCACCTTTAATTTGTGGTATCTTGACTGAAGATCTACTGTAGGGAAATAAAAGGACCAACATTACTGATCGAACAAGTCATCTATCTGAGGCATGGGATACTTGTTCTTTATTGTGATTTTATTGATCTCATGATAATCAATGTAGAGGAACATTGATCCATCCTTCATTCGGATATTGATGACTGCTGCACCCTCTGGTGAAGCACAGGAGCATATAAAACCCTTCTCATGATTCTCTTGTTATTACTTATTTAGCTATTACACCTCTAATGTGGAAATTCTATAACTTGTCTTTGATATTTTTAGGAATCCATATATAAGTTCAATTTAGTACTCATCCATTCAATTAGGAGGATGACTAGTAAATTATTCATCTAAAACATCAGGGTAATCTCTCATGATAGGAATGTCTTTGAGAATTATCATCTCTTTTGTCTCAATCAATTGAGCGAGATACGCTTTCTCAAAAGGAAATAATAAAAACACATGAGATGAATTTTCGAAATGATATTTTTATTCCTCATTGCACTTGTATTGGGTTGGAGGATACTATGGAATGTGAAGAGTGATATTCCATTCAAAACAATTATTTTTGGATTTGTATAATTATATCCATTACATGCCCGACATAGAATCCAACTACACGAGAGGGAGTATGATAAGATTTTATTAGAGGTCTAGTTCACAAAATCTTACCGAGGAGGAGTTATAAACCACAGGGGAAAAATTTCCCCACTAAATGTTCTAACAGATAACTCAACCTCCAATTTTTTAGGTGGTTTTTGAATTTTTATTCTAAATATTCAGGATATGAATGAACGAGTAGAAAAATAATCAAATATTATGTTCGCTATTCTTGATGGAATAAATAGATTAATAATCACCGAATAATTATCCATATCCACATATGTAGTAGTGAAATCATATCCTATCCTTCTTGTCATGGTGGTTATTGTCAAATTTCTCTACGAATGGTTGGATTAAGGAAATTTGTTGCATAATTCCCAAGTTCCTTATAGTTTTTACACTGTACTACATGCTTATTGTTTATTTTAACCTTCCTTTCTTCTTCTATATTTGAATATTTCATCATATCCCTCTAGTAGGTATTTGAAATATTCCCTATTCTCTCACATATAAAGAAATTTTTGTTAACCATTAAATACATATTAGGATTCCTCTTCCCAAAATTTTTACATGTGGGATGAAAATTCATCTTTCCATTATGGGATTTATTTGAAACACCACCCATATTAGACTCTATTGTAAATTTTTTTCACTAGGCCCATGATATTATTTAGTGTCACTAATCTCCATTTCAACCATTAAAGGAAAAATTGATAATCTCAACATAACTATTAAACCACAAATCTCTAATGAATTTTATGGGCTCATCATTAGTCCTTAAAAGAAGTGGTCCACCTTGAATTCAGTATTCATGAAAAAGTATAAATCATATCATGCAAGTCCCGTAAATCTAAATTTTTTCCACTGTTGGCGCATCTTCCATATGATTTAGTATGAGGTATTGTCATTTGATAATGATATTGGGGGTTTAGAGAAAATATTTATAGAAAAATATTATCATGATTTCCACCCAATACATGGAATCAATTTATTCCTGGGACTTATTATTCCTGATCAGTTCCCACCTCTAATCACCTTCCCTATAAAAACGATAGGCCTCCCGCATGAATTTTTCTTCTTTTGAGAACTAGTTGGTATTGAATATCTTCTCAATGGAGTTAATCCGCTATTCCACAATGAGGGGATTAGAAGATCCACTAAACATGGGAGGAACTTGACACATGATGGATTTGACGGAAACATTCTCTTTCTATGGATTAGGTCGGAGTTCCACATGATTCATGTTATAATTCATAACTTCAACCAATTGAGCAAGTACTATCATGATGTTGTGAGCACCAGTTCCCATCATATATGGCATATCATTACAGAAAGCATCATATTCGCTATCACAATCATTTTTGGCACATGTAACTTACATTTCCCACCATTTACTATGAAAATAATTTGAAATTAGGGGGGATTGAATACTAAACTAATCATGATAAATGTAAACATTGATCATAAAATGAAAAACTTGTAAAGGAAAAGTATTTCCCAACATGTGATTCCCTATGTTTAAATCCAGGTTACCCTTGATCTGTTTGTTAACATATATTCTTATGTGATATTTTTTTGTTCCCAAAATAGTTGTTCATAATGAGCATATAAATTTAATAAATATTATCCCAATGGAGTATAAAACCAGGTGCTTAGTAAGGCTCATTTTCATGTAATAGGTTACCCCGAGATAGGCCCAAAACACCTTGTTAGAGTTAGTAACCCTAGTTTAATTTGTTCCAAAACCATGTCCACATGTAGTATCCATACATTGATGTATTTTATTGATAAAAAACTTAATTTACAATAAAAAAATTGTTATGTTTTCTTACACATAGTATTATCCAAAAGGTTTTTAATAATGTGATCTATTCCAAATATCCAAAAATAAAAAAACCATCATTTGATATAAAAAATGGTGACCACATCCTTTTACACATATCAACACAAGATTTTAATTATATATTAAGACAAATTTACAAGCCATGTATCATAAATTCTGGTATCTTGGAGGACTAGATACATAATTAAAAATCATAATAGAAACATTTATTTAATATATATATTGAGCTCCAAAAATCCATTGTGTTCATACATATACATATGACAACTTGGGGATAACATGAAAAAAGTGATGAGAAAAAAATTCTAGTAAGGGAATAAACATAATAATAAATCTTTAGGACATGGGTTAGAAGGCATGACCTTATTATATAAAAATGAATGGGACAAGATTTGTCACATATAATCATAACTTATAAAACATGGTATTATATAAACAATGAATCATAGTAATGTGGTAGAAACATAAACCATGACATTAGCATGACTCAGGGCCCATTTGACATAGTGGAGCATGATTCACGGATAAAATCCATGACTGTTGTACATGGAGCATGAGTCCAAGAGAACCACCATGTCCATTGCACATAATATCTCATGAGATGTATCTTTCCCCAATGCATTGAGGTTCTATCTTTACACACCCATCATAAAATGATCATGAATATGTTTTTTAAATAAATAATCATATATAATCAATCATACATAAACATAAGGGGTCCCATGGAATGAAATGGGAATCATAATCACGTCATTAAGAAAAATAAATGGTCTTATCATACAAATGTCCAAGAACGAAATTAATTATATTATACATAGAGATTAATAAGGTAAAATAGTAATATATCATGGTATGTGATTTCAAAAAAAAATTATAACATGTAAAAAGAGTATTTATGAAATTTTAGCATTAAATCATTTTAGTGTGGTTTTATAGAAAATATAACAGAGTATTTAAAATAGAAATGGGAATAATTTTTTATAAAAAACCAGAAGTTAAAAATTTAGGTTTTCATAATTAAAAGGCTGATTTTATCAAAAGGGTGTCTTAAAATATATGTCGGAGTGCTCATCAAATTGGGTAAGAATTCTGGATGTTCCTCTAAAACAGTTATGGTTATCTATCAAAAATGAGAAGGGAAGCACTTAAAAATATGTATATCCCCAAAAGAGAATGATTACTAGATCTTTGTACATGAGTTTCGAACATATGCACAAAATTTATAATATTTTAATAAAAATAAAACATAACTTCAGTTGGTTAAAAAGTAATATAAAGCAACCCAAATGAGTAATAGATGTTATGGTAGAATCCATTTCCTTAAGTTTAATTGCGTTCTTTACATGATCAAAATGTCATGGATAATAAAAGTAGATTCATGAATTAATAATTATATAACATATTATACATTTAATTGATTTATTATATCCTTATTAATTTAATTCATGGCCTTATTGAGGAGTTAACAGGTTCAATTTCATTGTTTGTGAGCATTTGTTTCCTTGGTTTTCCTGATCAGGTTACTTATATACATATACATATAATAATTTAGAAATATTATGGTTTTAAAATTTTGATTTTTTAAGTAATTATAGATCATATAGAAAATTAAATGGCTATAAAATTCATTTTTTTATTTTTAGGGAGGCTTAATCATTATATAAAACAATAATGATACCTATTTGGGTGAATTATCTTGTTTTTTATCACAATGATCACATTTTGTTTTACGAATTAATACCAATTGTACAAAATGATTCTAGAACATTTCATAAGATATATTACATACATAATATTATTTTTCAATCATAAAATGGTTTCATGAATTTTATTAAAGATGATAATTGAAATTGAAAACCCATCATCCTTGAACATTAAAAATTATCACATCTCAGATATTGTTTTATGTTCTAATATAAAAGTTGGGGAGATTATATATTAGAATGAATTATTTCCCCAAAACCAAAATATTATTGTATGTATATTTTATTATATCATTCTTTTATTTTGGAAGAGGATAGGTGATGATAGAAAAGAGAGTAAGGGAACTTGAAATGAAATTGAATGAAAATGAAAAAGGGTTTTACCTCTTCATTCATTCCTTTTGAGAACCTCCATAGGGAAGAGGATTCGGTATTTTAATGATAGAAATATATAATTTTAGTGGTAGAGTGGCTTATAGAGATATTTTTGAGGAATTTTGATAAATAAAAAGGCTGGATAGGTGTGAGGAGAAGATGTGGTGACAGTGGTTTATTAGTGGATGAGAGGGGAGTTTTCTCAATATTTAATCCATTGGATTATGTATTCTTCTCCAGGAAATAAATATTGCAGATTATCGAGTATACAAATAGAAATTATTTCTTCTTAATTCAAACATATGGTCAATTACTTCATGAATGACTCAAGCATGACACAAAAATTCATCTTTTTACAATTATCGTAAATTTTCGAATTTTAATATTAAAAAAAATTCAGGTTTTTTGGAAAATTATAAGTAATTCATTCTATCAATTTTTCAACGTTTAGAATCAAAATATTAACTCCATTTTATGATAATAATTTTCTAAATATGATGAATTTAATTTTTAATTAAATCTATAATTTAAGTGAGAAATTAAGATTTTAAAATTTTAACTAGTTTTATAACACATTGAAAAAATAACTATGGTCTAATAAAATTTTATTATAATCATAATAGGTCAAAATATTATCATAATTATACATTTTATAGAAAAAAAAATTCATTCAAATAATTAAATTAATTATAAAATTATAATTAAATATTTATGACTTACCAATAATACCCATAGAACCATATTGTCACTGATAAGATAGATAATATATATTGATACATTCATCAGTAATGTTTCTATTAAAATCAATGATTTAATATTCAAAAGAATCATATTAATATTTATTATGGTAACATTACAAATCATAAGGGTAAATTACTAGTCACTAAAAATTAAGATTATCCTATCAGACTCCAAAAATTTTATAGATCACAACTATGTATGTCAGATTTTTGAAATTCAAATCACATTAGTGGAAACATTATGCTTAAAGGTCACATAGTGTTCAGTAGTTCATTTAATAATGTTGTGTCATCGTGTTTTCTAATTTTATTTTATGTTATTATATTATAATACATAAATATAAGGAGGGGATTCTGTTGATAAAACCTTGGGTTGTTACATAAAAACCATATGGTTAAGCCAATACATATTGAAATACCTTCCCTCTCTCCTATATTCTACAAAGCATTATTTGTGGATGAATGAAGGCCTATGAAGTCTTTTGTTACAAACTTATGAACTATACCCAATGAACATGTAACATTCTTCAACATGTGATTTTATTTTATTTCTCCCTCCCCCTTTCAGATCTTATCTAATTCTAATGTTATAACATCTATAGTATATGAAATATAATTATATGTTTTTATTTGAAGGTAAATACCCACAACCATCTCCACTTTTTATAAATTGGCTAATAAATCATCATTCATGTGTATAATGGATTACCTCTTAATGAACCAATAACATTTTTTAAATTATTGTCTCTCACAATTGGGTATGATAATTTATATAATGTTCATATCTAATATTTATAACATATTTATAATTCTATATTAATTAAATAATATATTCCATTTTTTCGTTCCATTCCCTATGAGATATGATTACTTCATTCATGTGAACGATGGAGTACCACCTTGTGAGGTGATGTGATTCATCTTTTGGTAACACTACACATGAAAGGTGATAATGATGAATTTTTTAACATCATGAACTCAGATTTTAATAAACAATTCCATAAACCAAGTTGCCCAAATGGTCTCGAGAGCATTTCCCCAAGCACTAGAGGCAGTTGACTTATAGTGAGGACATAAGGTTTGAATATGGGGAGACAATGCCATATTATCAGAGTGTAAAAAAATTTAATCAATTATTTAAATAAGTAAAAAATAAGTATAACTATTAAACAATATATAAAAAAAATTGATTAGATAATTAATTCCAAAACTATTCTCCTATACAATGACGGTCATTTCATGTTTCTACAAAGTATCCAAAATAGGTAAACATCGAATCTATACAATACATGTACCAAAATAAAAAAAGATAATAAAGTGATATCTATGAATATCTTCATTAGCTTCAGACCAGTTCCATGCTCCCATGATCTTATGCATGGAATAAATTCATGCATCATATTGTAGGTGCATTCCTTAGTCCATACCTATTTCCACACAATATATATATAGACATAAGTGTGTCTTTAATAGGGTGTGAGATAAAATCATTATATGTAATCACATAACATTATACAACATATAATGATTGTGTAATATAAGACAATGCAATGTTAAATATATATCCTATGTAAGAATTATTAAAAAGGAACATTTCCATGGAATGTACACTATAAAACATGAAATAATGTATAGCTATAACTAGATCTACGTAAAATAAGTTTCATGATCCTATCATAAGACAACAGTAATGAGAAATAATGTAACCACAAAGGCCATGTTATATATATAATATCTCATATAACAGATAGAAATTTTTTAAAACCTCTATTATGATATCAACCACATCCAAGCCATTTAACATAAAATTTCATGTTAACCATAGTTGTGTCATATAACTAATAACATCACATTTACCATGAATGGAATGTATAATCAAGGTGTTACATTTTACTCCTCATGTTCTATATAATTAGAATTTTTAGACCCATCAATGCTCAATATATGGTATACTGTACTGAGGTATCCTCATCGAGTCTTAGGACATTCTTAATGGATACTATGTTGGGCTTGAATTGTGATACAAGGAGCATGTCAACAGACCGTGTCAAATTTACGCCCACACAAAATGGATCCAAGAAGTAGAAATTCCCTTGGCATCCCACTAAATTATAATCCATGGATTATACTGGTCTAAGGAATTATTTAACACTATCAAGTCCCATGGTTTAGCACACCCATGGATTTATCTCAAAATTTTCATCACTAAATTAAATTAACATATAAATAATTCACATTCAATTAGTTTACCCACTCATATCACAATTCACATTTATTTATGTATCTCTGTTTTAACAGTCATATAACATTTTTTTTAATATCCATTCAATAAAAATTATAAACATGAAATAGAGTAAAACCCTATCCAAATCAATTAATTAAATTCATTTATAAGAAAGATTCCTCTAACTAGCCAGGTAATTACTCACCCAATGTGTGGTCTAATAATATAAAATTGAAAGGAAGATGAAATTACCATGGAAAATATCATGGGTGTCATTGTTTTGGGACAACTAGTTATAAATCTCAAAGTAACTAAAGGGTATCCCTACGATGTTCAATTTTATTCAATTTAATTTTTCAGCTATCATTCAGTAAACATTCAAAATGTCAAACAGAAAGACTAATGAGAAATATCTCTATAAAGATCCAACCATTAATAAAAATATAGAGGACCTATTTTAGCTTTATATTAGACTTCACGTCTAGTATAAACTCATTATTCAACTAAGATCTAGAGAAATATGAATAATTAATTAATAAAAAGTAACAAATTGTACATTTTCGCTTCAAGGTGGAGCTTCCAATTTCAAGTAGCTATCCATAAGAGGAAAAATGTATTATGTTTAGGTTTAATATATTTTTAAGGGAAAGTTATTATTTCACAAAAAATGGTTCAAAGTATTTAGTGTCATGGTTAGAAAAATATTGAGTGAATCTTGTGACATTTACTATAAGGGGTGAATATTACTGCACTTGGTTTGACTAATCATGCCCAAACCATGCATGCAACCCATGTAAAAAATTATAGATCTCATCGAATGTCTGTGTGCCTCTTTCCACATGGTTTCATCAGACCTTAAATCCTATTTCTCTTAATTTATAGTCTCACATCGTTTTTAGAAATTGTGTAACCATACCCACTGAGTTTCTATTAACCATGTGACATGCCATTCATTTCTGAAAATATGGGATCAAGGCTCCAAACATGCTTCAGCCCAAATATCTCTCTAATCTCGAATGGCATGACATAACTTTCTAAATAAGTATTGTATCTCATGATACTTATATGTCCCATTATTGGTGATATATGTAAAATGACCTAATCCCTGACCTCGAACTCGAGAAGTCATTGATAAGGATCAACATTAGATTTCTTTTGAGGTTGTGCATTATCCAATTACCTCCTGATCAATTATACCTACCTAGGAGTCTCTATCATGACATGTGGTCCAATTAAATCTACCTCACCTACCTCTAACACGCATATGGTTTATCGGTATGTCCTACCTTGAAAAGCCTCATAATGTTCCATTAGTATATTCTCTTGATAAATATTATTGTAGGTGAACTAAAAATGGGTATATTTTGTTACAGAGAGCCCAAAAAATATAAGGCACATTCTTATAGTCCTACTATACACTTGGATTGGCCATTAGTCAATGGGTGGTATGATGTGATCAGATTCACTTGTGTAACCAGTGCTCGCTACAAAATCTCTTAGAATTGAGACACAAAACAAGTGTATGTACCTAAAATTATAGTGTATGTGACACCATGAAGTCATTTTATCTCAATGATATACAACCTTACAATATATTCTCCACTAAATATCTCATTGATCAGTAAGAAATGTGCATCTTTCATTATACTATAATAAAAAACCCACACTATATCAATACCTTGAGGTGACCATGGAAAAACAGTAATGAAATTAATTGTTGCATCATCAAATTTTCACTCAAGAATGTGTAACTATTGTAAAATAATGGTTAATTACAAATATTTCACCTTCACCTACTGAAAGGTGGAACACCTTGTAATAAAACCAACTATATCATTTTTCAGACCAAGACACAAGTACTAACAGGGTATTTCCCTGTACATCTTTGTGAAACTAGTATGCACTACCCAAATTTAGACATGAAAATCCAGAATCAGCTCCTCAAAAAGATAAATTGGAACTGAAATGTTAAAACATATATTTATGATCCCATCCTCACATACATTAAAAACATGTGGTGAATCATCACCTCCACACTCCACCATTGGTAGAGGCATTGAGAATATGATAGATGCCTCAACCTCCCTATATTATATAGGGTAGAGTTCTCTACTAAGGATGAAACAAAGCTCTTTCCCTAACTTAATTTACCTGCCACATGAATATTAGATAAAACATCCATATTTTTTACTCACTATTTTCCACCTAAACTATATGTATTAGATTCATCCTACCTAGTGCATTGACCACAACAATACCCTTTACAAGTGTATAGCCAAGATAAAATTCAATGGACATATGTACACAACCCACCATTATTGACACATATTTATATCACATTGTGTATATATATAATTGAGTCTTTTTCTTATAAATGTACAACAAAAAATTATCTCTCATCAAAATAGTTCTCCAACATCACATAGCGTGATCAATTTTAGCTACTTGAGGACATTGGTTGGGTACTACCACTAATGTTGGCTTAGCTTCTGAGACACATAAACCATGACTATCTCCCACTAAATAAACACTAGACCAACCCTAATTAATGATGTGTCATAATACATAGTGTATCTTCTTCCCTGACCTGGATGAATCATGAAAAGTGCTAAAGTCAATCTCGTTTTTATCTTTTAAAAGGTTTTCTCTTAGGTATCTAACCATACAAACTCACAAAATTCTTCGTCAATATGTTTAATGGGACTATTTGGAATGGGAATTCCAGTATGAAATTATTATAATATCCATCTAACCCTAATAAAATTCATATATCAAACAGGTTCTTAGGATTATACAAGGAAACTATAGATATCACCTTTTATGGGTCTACTAATACTTCTGTCTCGGAGATAATATGACCCACTAATTGAATTTTATCCATCTAGGTGTGGAAATTTATGACGATTTAATTTAAATGATGTTACTCTATGTATCCAAAACTATCTGATTGTGTTTTGATAGGTTGATTCAATTTTGAGATTACAAAAAATATATCATCCACAAAAGCAACCCAAACTAGTCTAGATACGGATGGAAAACATGGATCATCAGTTCCATGAAAACAGATTGTGTGGTCATAAGTCCAAATGGAATAACCATATATTCATATTTTCCATAAATTTTATGAATGTTTGTATGTGGTATGTATAAAATTTAAACACATATATGGTGATATCCTAACCTTAAATAAATTTTTGAAATCACTCGATCTCCTAAAAATTGATCAAATTAGTCATCTATCCACAACATGGGATACCAGTTCATAGTAATCAACTTTTTCAATTTCTTATAATCTAAGAATTTCCTGAGGGTACCATTATCCTTTATTAAATAATGGAATGGAATTCCCCATAGAGATATACTAGGTCGAATAACCCACGTTGTATTAAAGTCTTCTAGAAGCCTCTTGAGCTCTTAAAACTAAGTCATGGCCATCCTATAAGGAGTAATGGATATCGATGCTGCTCCTTGAATCATATTGATAGAGAAATACACCTCACTCTCAAGAGGTAAGCCCAAATCAGAAAATTCGTAATCATCTATAAATTGATCGAACATAAGAGGAAAGCCTAGAAGATGTGATTTCAAGTCATCTATTTAAAATCTAGTAATATGGGATATCATCTCACCCATACCAAGAGTTTTTCAACTAACTTGACTCACCTGTACAACCAAATCACCCATGGGAATAAACAATCCTCACTCTGGGGATGTGAAAATCACCATTCTGGTGATATAATTTTACATAGTTTGTATTATCCCAAAGATATTCTATACTAATTAGGATTTAAAACACAGTTATATCAAGAAGATATTGATGCCAAACGATGTGACAACCACTAACCTCAAGTTGGAAGTCCCTACACTGACATGCATTGTCTATTATGATCCCCAAATGAGTTTCATGAATCATAACACCGTCAAAAAACATCATAACGATACCAAGGATTTCCAAAATAGGTACATATATAAAACTATGTGATTCACCTATGTCAAAAAGCGAATATACAAGAGTAGAGTCTACTAAGATCCTAACACTCACTATAGATGGTCCAACACTTTTATCCATGGGTTTAGGTTGTGTATAGTATATTTGACCTGATCTGCAACCCTATGATATATCCTCACTTCATATAGTAAACCCACTCTGCTATCTTGAAGCAAATACTGCCTGTATAAAATGTCCATGACCACCACCTAATCATCCTGAATGATTGGTAGAGCTTCATCTCCCTACCTAATGAAATTTTTTAAAACCTACACCTAAATGTGGGGTTGTAACTGAGCCCTAAAAACTCATAATTTTAGGAAAGTTATTCCAGAAACATTTAATGTGTCTCATCATGTAAAAATCTCGACACATGACGGGGTCATGATCTCACTAATTTCTCATGTGTCCCCATCTAAAAAAATGATCACAGATAATTGAGATACAATTACTCACCTCCTCGTTAGTTCTAACTTCATAGGAAGACACAAAATAGAACTTCATTTGATTGGAATTCAAACTACTCGGTTTAGATACAACACTACTCTAAATTGTTCCCCCTATATCCATTAGTTTTCACTTTCTAATTAGTGGCTAAATCTAATTATTGTAATAGTGGAAAAAAAAATATATGGTTCTCGAGTCTCTAGGATTATCTCCTCACACTGGGGTATTGCAGTACTACTATTTCTTACTCTCATCACCTTATCTTGGTGAGAGTTTTTGGATGTTCCTCCCTTATTTCCCCTCCTCTTGTCCCCTTTCTCGGATACATTCAGAGAGAAAACCATTTTTTCTTGTAAGTCTCTCCCTCTCTCGTACCCGTTAGCGTCATTCTCCCACTTCTTCTTCCTTTTTCACCTCCTTCTCCTTTATTCATTCTATACCTGATTGGCTTCTATAGAACTATGGTACAGTGTGGTGATGTCTCAAACTGACATCAAGATAGATTCTTGGACCTGATGATGGTTTTGTGGTGATGAGATCCTTGGTTTCATGACCTGTTATGACCCCAACTGTCTTTACACCGCTCCTAGTTGAATCTAAAGCTAAGGTAACTACATTGTTTTGGTATTTTTGGTTAACCATTCGAAAAGATTCATGGTTGTTCTAGAGTTAAGATTTTTTTGTTGGATTTTACTTTATTTCTCTGTTTTTATGGTGTTATACTATAGTTTTTTTCCTAGGTCCTCATGTATGCTTGGTGATGACGATCTTGATCACTTTTGTGTCGGTGCAATAGTTTTCAAAAAGGGTTATTAGACCTGATGATGGATGTTTGCTATGGATCTCCTTGGATACTCAACCTACCCTAAAAATACTTTTCTATGCGACTCTCCTAGTTTGATCTGGTATAGTGGTAACTACATTGTTTTTGGATTTTGGGTTCAGTTTTGAAGGTATTCAAGGAAATGATAGAGTTTGAGTTCTATTTATTTGTTTTATTTGGTTACATTTACCAGTTTCCAAGGTGTTCTGTTATGAGTTTTCTTGGCTATGACGATTGTTTACGATGATCAGTTGTGTCTACCCCTAATGACCAATTAATGATGATGAAAACTTTGATAGAAAATGATAATGTTTTTCTATTTTTTTGCGGATTGTGGTGGATGACACCGATGATGATGGTGAGGTGATTGGATGATGGCGATGAAGTGTAGACAATATGTGACTTTCCTCAATACATTTGATGTATTTTCCTTTGTCGTCTGACTAGATTTTCATGATTTGTAGTGATGATGGTTTGAATTTTGACATAAAGAGCGTGATGGTAGTCTTGGATGGTTGTTTTGGTCCTATTGTATAATCATTATATTTGAATTCTATAATGTGTGTTTCATGAGGGTGTGATGCTGAAGGAAAGTTTCTGTAGGTTCCCACTAACCTTCAAAGTGGATTTTCAATATAAAATGGATTGTGATGTAATAGAGTCCAATCTGAACACATTGACCTGAGTTCTAACCGAATGTCAGGGACCTTCTTCAAAGCGTCTTACTCATAATAACTCACTAGTATTGTAACTTCATGAAATAGGATTTAGATCTATAAATAATTTTTGAGTACTCTATTACTACCATAGAACCCTATTCCAGATGCTTGAACTCTCTTAATCACTAATCCCTTAGAGTCTCAAGTTATAATTATTAATAGAACATGGTTTGGTAATCAACCAAAACCATATCTCATAGCCTATCATGATGGTTCAGAACATCCCACCAACACATAATTGATCCTCATGGAATATAATGGATGAGATTAACTATACACTCAGTACGTGTGTCTGAATGCTCAATGATCAATATTATTGTCTCTAGCCCCAACTGAGTAGCCCATGGATAATTATCCAAAAAAAATTGGGTTGATTTTTCTACAAGAACGCATGAGTGATCATAATCATAGACGTGAAAGTATGCAGTGATCCCAAAAAATTCTGTTCAAAAATTAAAGACCCAATGTAGAACAATTACCCTTCACTTGTTTCTAGAACCATGGCTGGTGCCTCATGTTGAACTCTAGAGGGATCCATCGGTAGCCTATGGCCAACCTTATCCGAAGCATGGTCGTTAATACCCTCATAGAAAATGACTATAGTTTTTCATGATGTCATGTATCTACAATTCCAGTAACACAACATGGAAAAGAATAATATCAAGGTTCATAGCTAAAAAGCATAGACCTAGTCAAAAAAAATCATATAACTAATCCATAAAACATAGCTTACTCCTAATTCTAGGGATGGTAAAAATAAACAGTGATAAAATTCACTAAGGATAATACATACTGCCCAAAAAAACCTGGTTAAGGTTATGTCTCCATTTTAAAATTTCATATTTCCAATTAATTTCTATATTGCTTTCATATTTAATTTAAAATTACTAAACCAAGTGGTTCACAAATTTCAGATCCATAAGGGCTCATACTCCTGTTGAATTGAAACATGATTTCAACATACTATTCACCATAACAAATTCTAGTCCATGATACTCATGGTTCAGGACTCAACATTCTATAATTGGCTTCATATATTATCTTTTTTAGCCTAATCAGAAAAACACTTCCTAGTTCATGGAATGAACTCTAAGCGTAAACCATATTTTTAATTCCCTACTCAATATTTTCGTTCCAATCTGTAGGTATATCTAACAATAAATATATCACAACATCATGAAACCAAGAAATTTATCCTATATGGAATTGTATAGTGCATGGAATTATAATTTTAGAATATGACATAAATGATGGATAAGATAGAACTCGATCATCTCATTGGGTTGCAACAATATTAAAACACTAGAATATATCAATGAAAACATAACAATTCAATTGCATCCCCCGATGGTGAAATCAAATCATCTATAATAGTAAAAATCCCGAAGAAATCAATTTCCATTAAGGGTAATTGGTATTTTTCCTACATGTGGGTTAACTACACCCCCTAATAGCTCATTACCATATTTGAATACCTTCATATTATTGACTGTAGTTTCCAAATAATAATCAATCAAAATAATCCCATGATTCCACTTTGTAATGTACTAGACATATATTCCACAACGCAATTCCCTGAACCTAGTTGGCTACATAGCCTCATGAGCATGTAAATAATTAATAGAGGATTATCACTAGTAGCGAGGGAATTTGGTGTCTCTATGGGGAGACTATTCCAAATTATCAGAGGGTAACAGAATGGTATCGATCATACAAATGAATACCAGAATAATTATAACAGTCAAATAATAGATAAATTTCTGGAATAGATAAATAACACCATATATAACATTGTATACTATGGTGACCAAGTAATGTTTCAATAAAGCATCAAAAAAGGCATACATAAAATTATTACAATACATGCATCAAAATTCAATAAATACAAAAAATCTATATCCTTGAATAGCATCACAAGACTTTTCATGGTCACATGACCCCACTCTCCATGCATGGAATAAATTCAAGCATCATACTATGGGTGCTTACCCCAATTCCTACGTTAATATAAATAGTCATTATGTGTACCCAACTACGGGTTGATCATGTTTTCAGATACAATACTTTAGATATTCACCCAAAGGTCTGTAAAAAATCTGGGATACACAATATAAGATAAAGTAGAGTTTAATATATATCATATGTATAAAATAATAAATAATAATATTCCCATTGAATGTATACTAAAAACATGTGATAATCTATACCCATACATGGATCAATGTAATACACGTTTCAAGATACAACAATAAGGAATCATTGAATATAAAGGAAGTAATCACCACAACCATGTCGTATACACAATATCTCAAATATTGCATGACCATAAAAATACAACCAATAATATTGTATCAACCAAATCGTATCCATGTCATCAGTAATTTCTTGTAATTGTTTTGAACAATACAACTAATCATATCACATTTACCATAGAAGAGTTGTATAATCAATTTTTTAACTATTACCATGGATATTTTGTATAATCTGAACACTCATACCCCACATGGATGCATCCATGTTTTAGTGGATGAAGGAATCTTCTTTGAGTGTGAGGAGAATATCGATGGAAACTTGGGTAGCCTAAGATTTCGGTACAAGGTTCATATTAGCATACCATTTCCCTAGAAAGTAAAATCATACTAGATCCATGGGGTAGCAAGGACCAATACATCCCACGAATTCAGAATCCAAGGAGCATATATGGCCATGTAATTATATACCACTATTGTGAAACATGGTGTTGCACACCCAAGGAGTCCTCTAAAAATATTCATCATTCAATTAAATTACCATTTCAATAATTCACACTAAATTATTCATCCTATTAGACCATAATTATAATTCAATGCCATTCCATGATTTTACCTTCTATGGAACAATGGGTATAAAACTCACTTAATAAAAATCATCAACTTGAAAAAGAGGGAACCCATATCCAAGTAAATTATTTCATTTCATTTCATTTATAAGAAGTATTACTCTAACTTGGATATCTCCAACTCACCCCATGGGAGTTATAACATTGAAAGGGAAAGGAAAATTCAATTCACATAGAAAACCCCATCTGTGACCCTGGTAGGGGAATCAATTTCCAAAAAATATGGAGGTATCTAAAGTGAATCCCTGTCATGTTCAATTTTATACTATTAACATATTAAATTAACTTTCAGGGTGCCTTAATAAATAATTTTAGGCATCATAAAGGAAAACAACTCTGTAAAAGAAAAACCTAATCAAAAAGATATATACTAACTACCGTAAGTCTATAGTAGATTTTTAATCCTATATCGGCTTCTAATTCGAGTCAGATCAAGAGAAAAATATAAAAATTATGATGAACATGAAAATATGGAATATTATATTTCCCAAAAAATAACTACATAGAATTTCAGAATAATGGATAATGAAAAAACATGAGTTGATTATTCTTTGAGATGGATCTGAGATGACTAATAATGTTTGATTTCAAGATAAGATGATGAAATGGTGGAAAAACATACACTTTTTCTTAAATAATGATCTTCCAACACCAAGTGGCTGTCCACGAGAGGATTAATGAATACATTTTTGGTTTAATATATTTTTAGGGTAAAATGGTAATTTCACAAAATTCTTATGGGCATCACGATTTGAATTACCATGAAATAAATGTGCCCACATCCATTGTCAAAAACTTCTAAGGCTCTCGCATTGGTCTTCTCTCTATCATCATTGTTTCCCCAAATGTGTAACCTATTTAACCCTTTAACCATCCATGCATGGTTATTAGTAACTATGAGACCAACCCAACATTGTTTCTACTATCCATGAATCATATCATGTTTTTTCAAAAATCTAGGCTTCAGTATAGAAAGAAGCCATAGTCACCTCTGATACACCTATGACCTGAAATGGTATTCATATTAGGCCATCATTAAGCATTAAAACACAAAGTAAAGTGATTTTTACCTCATATGAAAACTCAAGTTCTTACAATGATAATGAATATATGTGATATACATGACATTATTATGATATTAATGACATAATTATAATTTTGATAGATTACATTTTTTATTTCTATCACTGAAAAATCATATCATTGCTTGTGTATGTATGGACTACAACCTTAACGATCTGATGTGATTCTATTTTCAACACCACACACCACACTACACAAATGATATATATGTATATTTTATGAAATAATGGGTTATATATTTTATGTTATGAGCATTTATGAAGGATGAAAATTTTTATACCTTCTTTCCATAATGATGATGTGAAATGAAATTGTTTCACATGTGTACATAGAACCTACCGTCTCCAATATTCTATCGTAATTAAATTTTCCAGACCATATTTTATGATTAGAATTAAAATAATAATTTATGAATAAGAATGAAAATTATTTCATGTTCATTTGTCATGATATGTTTAAATAATTACATCTTTTGACAATAGTAATCATTCCAATGTTTTTTTGAAACATAAGAAAAATTTCTTATAAACATCCAACATAAATATAATTGAATAAGTGGTTATATATTAAATTGTAATAGGTAAAAATGTATATTTGAAAATTTAACATATGTTATTCAATAAATACAATTAATTTAATATTCAGGTTGTCAAATAACGTACCTGATGAGTCGTACTGAAGGTAATTGTTTTTCATCCAACTTTTACTTTCTTATGATATACACAATATTCACTACTTATTGTTATTTTTGGATGTATGTATTTACCTTTATGTATTTTGTACCATTAATTAATTTATCAACACAGTATCTAAGGTTTAATGTTATTTTATTTTTTTCATTTGGATTATTATTAAATTTTAACAAAATGGATGGGATTTATTTCCAAATCTCATCATTATTCAGAAGTGTTCTTGTTAAAGTCTCCCATTGGGAAACTATTTGTTATATATATGATAATATCATTAGGGTTTCTTATTCTATGATTATTCATGTTCATTTTCAATTAATATTTGAATTTTTTTACTCTATGGTACATAAAATTATTGAAGAAATGTTTTTTTGAAAATCCAACTTCATTTCTCTATTCATTCAGAAACCTGTTTTCTTCCAAAAAAATGTGAATAAAAATTTCATAACTTCTTCCATACTTTTCTAAATGATCTATTAAATATATTTTTACCAAATTAAAATTTTTTACAAAAAAATCACAAGAACATTAATGTCATTCTCAAAATAATGACACTGATGCATTTAGAGAAACAATGTAAGTTGAGTCTCTATTTTAACAAACACAGCAAGTATGAAATTTCCTACCATCATGAACATAATTTGATTAATTATTACATTGATGGTTTACTATATTATTTATAATATTTTACACTTAATATTAATTAATGTTTTTCTTTTAAATGTTATTTTAAAAAAATTATTTTTAAATTATTTTATGATTTTTATATTTTTAAAGTAAAAAAGGGGTTATTTTTTATGATAGGTTATATTCATAAAGAAATGTTACAATTAATCATAATTAAATCATTTTCCATCTAGGAATACATTATTTTATGTTAATTATTCTTTAATGGTGATATAATCCAATGATACCATCAATATTAAATAATTGGATGGTTTATAATGTGTTTTTTGGGGATGTATAATGTTGATTCCATTCAATTTACCCTGGATTTTTTTAATATATTTAATTTCTAGGATGTTAATTAAAATTTTATATGGTAGTGTAAATAAGAATTTTTTTTTTCATTATGTTTTACCACTTTTATAGGTGGAATGAATTTGACATTGTATGTGATGGGCCACACAAGTTATAGCCCCACAATGAAAAATTACTGCATATTAGACATAGTAAATTTACTTTTGGTAGTGTCCTTACCCATTTATATAAATTTATTGGAGTAAGCTTTATTGTGGTGTTTTTCTCAAGCCAATTTTATATTATATGTCTTGTAACACTCCTCAATTATATGATTTAGTTTTCCATCATTATGAATTACATCATTATGAATTTAGTTATTGATTTTCCATGTCATTATTTGATTAGTTAGAATAACTATGATCATGTGTAAATATCATGTGAATTTTTATATGTAATTATTATTTCATCTTTTATTTCTACCATATTATTTTCATGTTATTAATTAAATTTTAAATGTTTTAGTTATTTACCTCTTCGTATTAATTATGCCTAATTTATTCTTAGTTTATGATATATTACTACCCTTAATAAGCATTAGAGATCACCTACTTATTATGTTTTTTTCCCCAGGATACCAAGAAGTATTTTATGATTACTATGAATGGATATGAAATGTTGAATTGTGGCATTCCTAAAGAAAAATATTTTTGTAATTTATGTTTCAAAATATACTATGAATTTCATTTTTTTATCTAATTTACAAAAATTATTAATCTATTTAGTCCTTGAATATGTGATTATTTTTATATTATGTCAATTTTATTAATTATAAATTGGCCATATGATATTGAGTTTTGGGTGACATAAGTTTTATTAGTGGAACATTAAAAGAAACCATGGAAACATTATTTAAGAAATTATATATTATGTAACATAACTCTACAATAATAATTGAGGATAAATATAGAATACAATCCAAAAAATCAGTTTGGAAGTGATGATGTGGGGTTTTTATAGACACATATTTATCTTGATACTACAGGTGGACATGATTATGAAGCAATGGTACATAGTTGAAATATATCTAAAAAGTATATGTTGGAATTGATATGATTGTCACCCAGTGCACAAAAATGGGACTTACAGTGAACCACATTTATCACTCCCATTGGATATGATTAGGATCATTAAAATTTTCTATACAATCCATTTTTATGTATCTAAAAATAATGATAACCTCAGAGAAACCATTTTTATGATTGTGAGATTAGTTATGCATATTTTTTTAATTTATATTATGTGCTTATCTGGTTTTCAGATTATAAATAATGTTTTTTAATTTTTTCAATTAATTTAGTTTATTCCATTTTTTATAAATGGTTTCTAACTTGTTAAATGGGAACTGTATCATTACACATAATCCATTATGGTATTTCACTACTGGGAAAGATAATGAAGTTCAATATGGATATACAAAAATAATTGATCATATAATAACCATATTTTGGAAGTTGAATTTGGGTATGTATAATAAACATTATTTTATGGATCATACTTATGATCTACCATGCATTTTAACAATGATGGAAAACATCCCATATATGTGGACACCATCATTGAATGTTACTAAAGATATATTTAATCTGATCAAGAGATATGATCCTTAGAGAAGATATTAATCACACTATGATGTTGTGAAAGGTTAAAATCTTTCATGGATGTTTATCATCTTTTTGTACATATAGGTGAATGTGGGTCATTTATTCAACACACTATGGATGAGGAAAAAATAATATGTATGAATATAAAGGGTTTCAATTTCATCATACCAGATAATTATTCTATTTTTGATAAATGAATATATATGGAAATCCCATTATTGATCCTATGGTATAAAGAAGATGAAAATGGTTTTGAGTGTGAATAATAATTTATAAGTGTAGAATTAAATTATACATATTACAGACATAATCCAAAGTAAAAAAATATTTATTGTATCATCGATGGGATTAAGCCAATCCTCCAAAGGGAACTAGCCTCATTAACATTATCATCATAATAGGAAATAATATCATGGTTTTTCAAGCTATTGAAAAAATTGTATAACTCTTATGGAATAGTAGGGAAACAGGATAAAAAGATAAATATAAAAAAAATATGTATAATGGGAATAGGGGAAATAATGATTTTTCAACATGAGATACCTATGGAAGGAAACGCCGTTCTACATTTATAAAAGGGGAATTATGTAGATTCGAGTGTAGAGAAAAAGGCCACTATGATTGTGATTTAAAGGATGAGAAAGAATATTATAATGTTCAATGCTTCCAGGGTAAGGATATTAGACACTACAAAAATTATTTAGCTAAAAAATAAGACAAAATACCTAATAAAGAAACTAAGTGGTCATGTTGTAGCATATTTTATTACTACATATGATATGGAATGATTATTGTGCTTGTGTATTTGGATGTCAGAATTTTTTTGTAAAATAAATTTATTAATGAAATTCATGAGACATGTAAAAAATTTCTTGTAGTAAAATTTCAATAATAATTTGGAAACATATTTTGGAAAATACCAATAACCAGGAAAAATTATTTATTGGTAAATTTAAATTCATGTGATACACATGATTGATTGAATTTCAAGACATAATGTTTTCCTAAAGTATTGATAATAATGATGGGATAAAGATATTATTGTTGTGGACAAATTAAATTGGCTATAAATTTATACCTTGGAAATTGTTAACGGAAAAAATGATTTATTCTAACATCAATAATTTTTATAACACTATCTATATTTGAGGAATATATCCAATAACTTATTTCATGTTAATGAAAAGGACGAATGAATTATTATATTATGATATATTTGTAATTCAGGTTTTAATCATGTTTTTAATGAATAATTGATGAAGAAATTCACTTGAATGATATTTTTGATAAACGCCTACTTCATGTTGTTTCTATAAAACACGATATGTTCATTTAGGAAACTTTGTAACCTACTTTCAAATAGTTTAGATCTAAATATTTTGGAAGGGTTGTAAGGATAAACATATATGTAATGGTTTAATTTGACCTTTGGATGTGGTTTTAGAGATTAATGCATTACATACCCATATAAATATTTTTGTATATTTTATAACATGTTTATCTATTTCTTTATATTAATTACTTGACATGAAGGAATGAATTAAGATTCTATAATTGATCCAAATCTGTATAAATATTAATTTAGTTCATATAGAATAGAAATAGTCAACTTGGATATTAATTTATTAGAGTAAGACATGAAGTGGAAAATGAATAATGCACAATAAAAATATAAAATTATTTTCAAAAAATAGATTCATATATAGTAAATATATTATCATATATTTTCTGTCCAAATTGTAAAGGAATTAATCATCATTAGCAAAATGATATTGAAAAAACTATATCTTATTACATAAATATATGATGACTCATATGTTCATTTGAATTATTTTACATTTATGTTTTTTATCCCATGAAATTCCATTCATCATTTACATACTTGTGGTAAATTAAATCAATCATGCTCTATAATTATATATTATTTTTTCCATGTCGATATCTTCACCTTGAACAAATGTTCTACTACAAAAAACACAACTATGTGATATTTATTATAACCATTTTAATTCCATTTATCTTTTATAAAGAGAACCTATTATTAACCCCTTTATTATGTGGGACTTCAGGAAATGAATTTTGAAATGAAAATCCCTGGATTACGAAGAAAAACATTAAATAGTGAGGATGCAATTTATTTATATGGGGGGTGGGGGTAGAATGTAGCACCCATGGTTTTTAAAATATAAACATCATACTTGATTAAATGGATGATTTAAAACACCATGCATGGAAGAAAATAGAACATGCTAATATGTTATGATATATTTACTTTTTATAATAAATTCAATCTCTTCAATAGCTTCCATTTTACACAACATTGGGTTTGAAAGAAACACATTACATTTTTAAAATATTTTTATTTGAACATTAAAATTACAGGCATGATAATAAATTAAAATTAATTAATATTACTAGAAAAATTACGAAAAATATAGTTATCTACTGATTATAAAAAACATATTTATCTTCTAATAGAAAAATGGAAATGTTTTCTGAAAATTGAATTTTTATACAAGTCAGTTTAGTCATGCTTTGTGCACATAATTAATAAAAAAATGTTAATGATTTTAGGAAAAGATATCTAAATAAATAAATTTCATTTTTTAATCATCTTTTCAATATTAAATAATGCTGATTTTTTTTTATTTCTATAAAAAAATTTCTTTTTAAAGAACACTAAAACTATAGAATTTAAATTTTAAAAAAACATTCAGATAAAATTATTTATAATTGTAAATTAAATTTTAAGTTTTTTTGTAAAATTAATTCAATATTATATAAACTAATCTTATATTGTTCATTTGAATCATTTTTATATTGAATTTTTTAATTAAAACATTGTACACATTTTATCATTTTCACCTCAAAACTACATTATCATCACATCTACGAGATTTATTTTGTATTATGTATTACGAATTATGTGAATATAATTTTTAAAAAAATATTATATATTTTCAATTAGAATATGTAATATTATTTATAATAGTCACCTTAAATTTTGATCATAAATAATAGTAAAACACTAAAAGAAAATCACAGGATAAGGGTATAAATTGATTTACAGGGGTTAAACTAAAAATATATGGGTTAAAATGACGATAATTATTTACTAAAATATATATTGATGGACATATTTCGACCCTATAATGTCTAATTATAGACTATACATATAATGGGACCCTTGTGACATACGAAAAACGAGGTCACACCGTTTTCTTTTTAAAAATTTCAAGTATTCCACTCACCTCACCGATAAAATGATTTCAAAATTATTATATTATTTAAACAATAAAACCATTTTTTGGGTCATGAACATACCAAATAACTTATTAACATCCCTCCTCTCATCCTAGAATACTTAATTTTGGAAAAAAATCCAACATTGGATGGTTTTTTTGAATTATCCTATGGAGGATACCTGAAGAAGATGTATCGTTCTTCAACTAGCGTTTTAATTTTATTTCTTCTCACACATTATTATATTATTATTAAACCATGATGATATAACAACATCAATTTTTTCCATATGATAATATTTTTTTATGTAATGTGAATGATAAAAAATTGTCCCCACTTTCATAGAATTGGTTATTAAATCCTCATTCATGTGTATGGTGGACTACCACCTCCCTAATAGATTTCATTAATTTTTCACTAGTAGAATTTAGTCATTTGTGATGGGTCATTTATAAAGGCCAAATGACCTATATAAAATAGTTTTATTTTTTATACTATTTGTGTTGACCTATTGAATATGTCACAAATAAATGTTTATTACTATAGAATAAATAATCTACCGCAACTATTTTTGGTGCACTTTCCCGCCACCGAGCACAAAATGTATATTCAATTGTAATTTGCGATGGACAAAAAAATCCATTATCAATACCCCCTGACTTAGGATTATTTTCGTTAGAACATAATTTCCGTCAAAAATAATGTTGGTGGAAAACTATTTGCAACGACATTATATATGTCGCAAATAATTCATCACAAAAAACACCTCGATTAAATAGCATGTGCGGTCTTCTTTCCTTCTTCATATCCTTCACTCTTCCTCCTCCCAAATAAATCCCTACAGCCAACTATTTTCCCTCAGCTCTATGCGTCTCCTTTCTTCCCTTTTTTTGTAGATTCTGACTCAAATCATTATGGTACGAACTCTCGTTACATGTTTTGTCAATTTTTTAGCATATTTTTCTTTATTATTAAATATTCATTTTTAGCCCCTAGCTTTAGAAATTTATATTATTTTAATTCTTTATTAGATATTTAGGATATATGAAATTGTATAAATATCTACTTTGATTTTAATATAGTTTAATTTTTGCGCATTTTGCGTACAATATCAAATATATTAGTAAGATTAAACCCTATGTTTAGAAATTTATCAGATCTTCATAATTTATTTCCTATTTAGGATTGAGATAATTTTATTAATCTCTATTTTTATTTTAATCTAGTTTGTATAATTTATTTTAATGGATTTTTAAGAATTCTTGTATTTTTTCATTTTTGATATTTATATGTGTTCTGTATTTATCTTTGTATAAATATTTATATAATTATGTTTGTGTACAATGTTAATTTTAATATATTTGGATATGTGTATATATATATATATTAAAATGAATTTATATATATACGTTATTTAAAATATATGTTTTTGGTTTGTGATATATATATATATATATATATATACATATATGTTTATTTGTATATATATTTGTATATATGTATATATAAATTTAATAAGTTGATCTCTCAAAAAATTACCAAAATATATTTTATAAATTTATATTAATTAATATATATTTTTATATAAATTCATATAAATTATTAATTCTGATTAATTAATAAATTTTAGGATATAAATATATATAATCAATACATTCTGTCTATATAAATTTATAAAAAATTCAAAAAATATGTAAATTTTTTAATATATATATATATATAATTTATAATGTTTTTAATGTAAGTATATACATACACACATATATGTATATTAAAATATGAATATATATATATATACGTTATGAAAATTGTGAAACATTTATGATATATATACACACAAATATATATATATACAGACAAATAAAAATAAACATTTTAAAATATGTATATGGTTATTAATATATATATATATATATATATATATATTGGATTTATATATAATTTTTAAAAAACATGAAAAAATTAATTTTATTATGAAATCGTGTAACATATATATATATATTAATATATGAATAATTTTATATATATAAATATTTTAAAAATACTTATAAGGGTTAATATATATATATATATTTCATATGAATATTTATTTATAAAAAATACAGCATATATTTTATTTATTTATGTTAATTATGAAATCATGATATATATATAATAATTGCTAATAATTTAAGAATAATTCAAAAAATTAATAATAATCATTACATAAGTTATAATAATTAATAATTAATTAGTCAATATTATAAATATATATTATATGTATATGTATTTTTATATTTATATAAATATTAATTTAATATGTAAATTGATTTAAAGAAAGTTGTTATAATATTTGTTGTATATTTATATTAATTTAGAAATATTTCATATAAATATATATGAATATATATAAAAAATATTTAATTAATATTAATAATTAATAATATATATTATTTGTAATTACAAAATAATATTAATAATTTGAAAAATTAATGAAATATATGAAAATTTGTGTGTGGCTAGGTGTGTGTCTGTATATAGATTTGATATGTTAATTTATGTGAAAAAAATGTGTAAAAATTAAATTTATGTAAAAATATTTGATAATGTGCTATATATATATATATATATGTTATATGAATTAAATAGAAATGAGTGTTTTTTAATACTGATAAAAAAAGTAATTTAATTCCGTCATTTTAACTAAATGTTTTTATTCAAATTGATTCTATTAAAAACATTAAAAATTGGTTTAATGAAAAAAAAATCAAAATGTATATTATTTATTAAAAACATAGTTAATAATATTTAGGATAATTTTTAGTAATACTTTTTAAAAATATTTAACAATTACAAGACTTTTTAAAAAATAGTAAAAAATCTTAATAATAAAAAATAAGTTATGAAATTATATATTTTATAACTTTTAAAAATCCATGAGTCATTATTATACATAAATTTTTAATAAAACTGATAAATATAAAATCATAGTAATAATTTGTAAAGAAATATTAAAAATTTAAAATATAAATTCTTAAAAATAGTGTGTGTCTCATATGAGACCATGTCAAAGAGATATTATAATATTTTCTAAAAATAGTGTGAGTCTTATATAATATATTTAATATTATTAGTTTATCTACACATAGCCTCTTTGGGACCCATATTCCAATGATAACCCAATGCCTCTCTCTAATCATTTAACACCCCAAGATTTCAGGATACACTTCTCTTTCAATAATGCAATAGCTTGCATTGTACGCAAGTTCGAGATTCTAACACACTGCGACCAATCAAAGTAGCAGTTTTGACTATTAATACCTACTTATTGAAATATTATAAATTTTATCTTTCAAAATAGACTTCATTTTTGGATTCTTAATATAAAAATTAGCTTATGTTGAATTTTTGGTATTTTTTTGAGAACATCCAATTTTCGATGAATAGTGAAAAATACATAAAAACAACTTTTTTTAATAAAAATAATTTATAGTGATAAATTATACTATTGAGTGGTTTTAATGTATAATTCTAATATATTGTTACCATTTTATCCAATTGTGGTCATTAGAATTAATTTCACTTTGAAATTGGACTTAAACAATTGCCAATCTTTTGATTGATATTCTTTCTTAAAAACACGTTGTTTGTTTTGACAACGGGTATTAATTATAAAATTAATTAATGCAACTTATATTTTTTGAATTTTTTAAAATAGACATCAATTTCGAATTCGGAATGTCAATTATAGCTTAGGGTGAATTTTTGGTATTGTTCTAAAAAAACTTCAATTTTTTATGAATAGTGAAACCACTAAGTGGTAGTTAAAAACTAATTTTTTGTTTAAATGAAACATCACCACTTCTGTGATTTGATTTTCAAAAATAAAAAACACATGGTTGTCATTAGTAAGTAAAATTTGGTTCAATGGGATTAAAATAATTTTTTGGTGAATAGTAACTTTTAAGTTTAATTAATCGCGATTAAAGGAAATTAGTGAAATTTATGGTAAAAATGATATTATAAAAATTTGAAAATACCCTTACACTTGTCCTACCCTTATTTTATGAGTCATGGTCGAACAATAAAATCCATGGGTCAACTTGGGGACCCCATGGAGCCACTTGGGTAAGAAAATGACATTAATAACTATTTATTTAAAGTAAAAATAAAATTGTCACAAACATGTGTAGTTTTACTAAAACACTTATTACATGGGGTAATATTAGTTAACATTTCGACTATAAATATTCATTGGAAAGATAAAAAGATTACCTAAATCATGGTAAATTTTTTATAATTTTATGACATTAAATAAATTAATTTTTTGATGAGACCATGATGATGAAACAATTACCTCATTAATTAACGATTTAAATAAAAAGAAAAGATAATGTAAAATATAAGACTTACGCTTGTAAAAAACCTATTGGATGGGTATATATCGAACCCTTATCACCTTACCCTAAATATATATCATTTTGGGACCTTTAAAATCCTAAAAGAATTTCATAATAATGTAACATTTCATGACTTTCCAAGAGTGCCCCTCCTCTCCTCTTATGAAAGGCCCCCACCTCTACTGCCTTATTCACACCATCAAAGCCATTTGGCTCTGCCAAACTCTGCCCAAATACTCTCTCAACTTCCCTCTCTTACTCCTATAAGCCTCACTTTCGGCAGAAGTCTTCCAATGGAATATTTTGGCTCAAATCAAAAAGAGTTACCCGATTTTAAGGTAATGTCTTCTCTTATGTTATTTTGTTTTATTTTGCATCTCCAACCCCATAAAATCTTTTTATTCCATTATTTTGTAACAACACCAGTATCTTCAATATAGTAGGATTTTTTTATTAGTATTATTTTATTTACACTTACACACACCTCTGTCTAATGGTTAAAGAACATACTGTTTCTGTGGGTGGTGAAATACTGCCTCACGACACGATGATTGTTCAATATTCTTTTAACGTCTCTAAAGGTGGAAATTAAGATGACACTATTTATATATATGATATATATTATGTTTAGTTTTTCCTTATGATTCTGTACTTATCCTTCATGGAATACCTTTATGATTTCCATTATGGGTAAACGCGATAATTTCATTTTAGGAAGTGCGGACTACCGCCCCCTCAAAGTGATTTGAATCGTTAATGAAATATGTGGGATTTATAAAGGATGGAGTAAATGATATTATATATGATATTATACTGTAATTATAATATATCTTTATATAGTTATGATTTAATTCCATTAAAAACTAAATAGAAATGAAAGTAGTGTTCATGCTTACGTACGACTTACCGTCTCCATGAACGGTGCATTTCAATTCATACCTCTAAATGTTACGTAATAATATGAATGAATGTATATAATGGATATATATGATATATATAATATCTACATCATGAATATAATTCTGTATATAATGGATATTTTACCACATGAACAAATTGTAATTATAAGAAGTTATTTTTGACTCAAGTACCGAAGATCGACAAAACGACCGTTATTAACATAAATAATTACATAATGTTTATAACATGGTAATAAGTGATATAAAAGGAATAATTAACTTGAAAAATGTTCTTAAAAAATTTTAAATTAACTCTAGTTTATTATTCAGGAGATTAAATAATGATCGATTCAAGTCGGAGACGAGGTAAGGGAACTTCTTAACAAAATTTCCTTCCTTGGGTTAATCTCAAACTTTCAAATTATGTCATGATATTATTCTGTCCTATCTTGTATTTTTAATTTCATTATGTTTACTTATATTGAATACACATAATAGATCTATTTTAGTTAAAAATTGATCTTTGTAAGGACTTCGTCTCAATCTCCTTTCATTCAGGAATATTTTTTTTATACACAGCATTCTTTTATACGGTGTATAAACCCCTTTGACTTTTACATTTATTCAAAAGGAATCTTTTTATATGAAGCATTTTACTAAATGAAAAAAAGGAATGTTTTTCTTGTCGTATGTATGCGGAGACAATGACTTCTCCGCCGTCCTGATCATTATTTGAGTTTCGGCTTCCTCTACAAGGTGTAACTTTTTTTAAATGAAAAATAAATACAAAGTTTTAATTTTCTTTTCTTTTGGTATTTAAAATGGTTTTGAAAGTGTTTAAACCTATTCATATGAGAAATGCATTGTACTTAATAAGTGAAATGTGGATCCCGCTATAGCTCTTCGATGCATCGACATATCTCATGAGGCAAACTAGTGTCTTGGCACGAGGCCTTCACAAAATCTTATTTGTATTCTTGGCACGAGGCATTGGCTACATTGTTATGATAGTCTGGCATTATGCATTCCATCATTATGAAAGTGGTTATTGATATATCATGTGATTATTCTACTAGTAGAATATCCTTGTGAATAAGTAAATGGAATTATCTCATTTTACTTTTTCCGTATTATGTTGAAGTTCAAGTTTAAAAATCTTTTTTTTAGTTATACATTGCCTTAAATGTTTATATTTATTTATGAATGCTTCTACTATATTGTTATCCTTACTGAGCATCTGAGCTCACCCCTTTCAATGTTTTATTTTTCCCAGGATGTGAAGAAATATTTAATGACTGACCTATAGGGATAGTCTGAAGGGGAGATAAGTGTGAACTATGGAGACTTGGTTATTGTGATTTTTCACTTTATGGTGTAATGTTACATTTATGAATGTATCTAGTGCTTCCAAAGCTACTAAACTAATCGGTCTTTCGAGACTGGATCTTTTGTGATCATGCCAATGTTACTCAATAATGCACCGACTCTGGGTAACTGGTGTCGGGCATTATAGTTGGTATCAGAGGCAGTTTAGTACTAACCTTGGAAGCTAGATTTTATAAACTCTGATTAGAGCACATAACCCAACGATAGACTTTGAGTATTAGTATAGATGAACTTCCTAGAATTTTGGTATTATAGAAATTTTGTGAGTTTTCTGAGCAAGACATCCCTGTCTGGATACGAGCAGGTAGAGGCAGCTCGGGCACAGATGTACCTAGGGGTAAACCCCGAAAACACCGCTTTGAGTTAGACTCAAACGGGAACTGGTGCATGACAACAGGCCTTGCTGCACTCTTGGTTACGACACTCCCAGGGGATATGCTTAGGATAATTCTCATTTTTTTACAAACCATTATAAAAGGATTATGAGTATATACTTCCTCAAAGAAAACATTTTTTATGATTATAGATTATATCCATAAACCGTTCAATTTAAATTAAGTATTTTACAACATTGGAATTATTCATTGAAATTCCTAAACTAAACTAGTTTATTCCATTGTATAGAAATGGCGCCCAGTAGAAGGAATGTGAACTCCATCAATACCTATGATCCAAAGTGTAAGAAGGATCATATCTTTCACGGTATTAAGATAACATTTAGACGCGAAATAGTCTCCCATGTGTTCTCAACATATGAAGAAATAGTATCATATGTTAATAATATAAGTAATGAATTCTCTGAGTCTTATGGCTTTGAAGGGAAGGAAGAGAAGAAAGGGATGGAATAGAGAATGATGGATAAAGGGACGAGGGAAAAGAAGCATTTTTCAATATGTGATAACTATGGGAAGAAACACATTGGAACTTTCTTGAACGGAATGGGAGTTTGTTATAATTGTGGAGAAAAAGGACACCAACCGTGTGGCTGCAAGGGTAAGAAAAAGGTTTCATATGTACAATGATTCATCTGCAAGGAGTGGGGACACTACGCAAACCAATGTCCAAATCATCAGAGTATGCCCCAAATGATGTTATTGGATAATAATAAATTTATGATACTACCACAGATGGGGAGTAATGATTATGGTTCTTATGTTGTTATTAATGAATTTTGTCATTTGAGTGTTGTATCAATGATGTACTGGTTATAATAATTCTGGAGTATATAAGGATTGTACTGCAGTACTATTTCATCAAGGACTTGAGATTGTGTGGAACCAATAAAAGTGACTCTATAGAAGGTTAAATTTTTGGAAAATATATGGTTGAGAGAAAGATAAACCATAATATGGTTCTAATACGGAGATAGTGATTTTGGAATAAGACATGATTGATTTGGATAAATTATATTAGATATTCTTAACTTCCTTGAAACTGATTAATGATTTGTATACATTTTTGGATAGAAGGAGTATATCTATTATTCTATAAGGAATAAGGGATCATGAATGTAGTCAATAAGGATTTACGGTAATTCAGGATGTTGCAGTGTTTTAAAAGAATACATGATGAAGGTGTTCACATGTTGTTACGCGGAAGAAAAGGATCTTCATTATGTTTATCATCCTTATAAAATTTGTACTGTGAGTTGGACAGAAGTATTTTGGATAACTATAAAGGTTGGAATGGATTAAGTTGAACCTTGGATAGCATTATTTAAGGATAAAACATTTCTGAATATTATTTTTGGAATATTATAATACTATAGTTTTAGGAAAAGGACAACCTGTAGGTCAGGGGATAACACGTCGCGACGGACAAAGCTGTAGTAATCAAACCCACAACCATAGTGTGATATGCCATTATTACCTACCACTAGCCTACATGAAGTTCCTGGTTATTAAAAAATAGTTTTCCTATTCTGAATGGTATGTGTTAATATTTGGAACCTTGTACGATTAGGATAAATATAATATTTTGAGTTCTATTAACTTTTTGAGTGAAAGATGTGTTTGTGTTAAAAATTTATTCAAGAATGAAAAGTTTACATGAAATGTATTTATATTTCCTTAGTTTTTTAATAAATCTCCTAAATAAATTCCCCAACTTTATGAAAGGTAACTTAAAACAAAAATGTTGTCGGTTAACTTTTCCAACTGGGGAATCAATGCTTGTTTAACCAATCACAAGCTTGTGATTTTCTTGTAGTTAACTTTCTCTTAACCCTGTTTTCTACAACTTCCATTAGACCTTGATGGGTTTTTTTTCATCCATATCCATAATTTCATAGAATCCTAGTATGAGCTATCTCGGGTGACTTTTGTACTTCTCTTTCTTTCTTTTAATGTTATATTTTTATTAACCCTAATTCTGATTTGGGTTTTCTACAAAGGTATTTTCTATTTTCAACCTTTTATTTTCAACGAACATTTTCAAAATGCGAGGAAGCAATTTATTGAAGGAGTGTAGAATGTAACACCCCATTCTTTCATGATACGGTTCTCTTCCAATAATGCAATAACTTGCATTGTACGCTAGTTCGAGATTCTAACACACCGCGACCAATCAAAGTAGCATTTATGAATAGTAATACCTAATTTTTGAAATCTTATAAATTTTATCATTCAAAATGGACATCATTTTTGGATTCGTAATATCAAAATTAGCCTATGTTGGATATTTGGTATTTTTCTGAGAACATCCAATTTTCGATGAATAGTGAAAAATGATTAAAAACAACATTTTTAATCAAAATAATTTATAGTGATAAGTTATACTATTGAGTGGTTTTAAAGTGTAATTATAATATATTTTTACCATTTTATCCAATTGTGGTCATTAGAATTAATTTCACATTGAAATTGCACTTAAATAATTGTCAATCTTTTGATTGATATTCTTTCTTAAAAATACATTGTTTGTTTTGAAAACGGGTATTAATTATAAAATTAATTAATGCAACTTATATTTTTCGAATTTTGTAAATTATAAATCATTTCTGAATTCGAATATCAATTAAATCTTAGGGTGAATTTTTGGCATTGTTCTGAAAAACATCAATTTTTGATGAATAGTGAAACCACTAAGTGGTAATTAAAAACTGATTTTTCATTTCAATGAAAGATCACCACTTCTATGATTTGATTTTCAAAAATCCGACATACATGGTTTTCATTAGGAAGTAAAATTTGGATCAATGGGATTAAAATAATTTTTTTGAATAGTAACTTTTATGTTTAATTAATCACGAGTAAAGGTAATTAGTAAAATTTAAGGTAAAATTGATATTATAAAAATATTAAAATACCTTTACTATTGCCCTAGAATTATTGGACGAGTTTTGGTAGACCAGGAAAATCCATGTGTAAACTTGGGGACCCCATTGACCAACTTGGGTAAGAAAATGGCATTAATAACTTTTTATTTAAAGTATAAAATAAAATTGTCACAAACATGTGTAGTTTTACTAAAACAATTATTACATGAGCTTATATAAGTTAACATTTCAACTATAAATATTAATTGGAAAGCTAAAAGGATTACCTACATCATGATAATTGTTTTATAATTTTTAGACATTAAATAAATTAAATTTTTAATGACACCATGATGATGCAGCGATTACATCATTAATTAACAATTAAAATAAAATGACGAGATAATGTAAAATCTAAGACTTAAACTTGTCAAAAACCTATTGTATGGGTATATTTCGAACCCTTATCACCTTATCCTCGAAATATATCATTGTGGGACCTTTAAAATCCTAAAATCATTTCATAATAATGTAACATTTTATGACTTTCCAAGGGTGCCCCTCCCCTCCTCTTATAAAAGCCCCCCACCTCTACCACCTTATTAACACCATCAAAGCCATTTCACTCAGCCAAACTCTGCCCAAATACTCTCTCAACTTCAATGTCTTAATCCTAGAAGCCTCACATTGGGCAGAAGTCTTCCCAAGGAAGCCTTTGGCTCAAATCAAAAAGAGTTACCTGATTTTAAGGTAATGTCTTCTCTTGTGTTATTTTGTTTTATTTTGATTCTCCAACCCCTTAAACTATTTTTATTCCTTTATTTTGTAACAAAATAAGTATCCTAAATATACTAGGATTATTTTATGATATTTATTTGATTTACACTTTCACACACCTCCGTCTAATGGTTAATGAACATACTGTTTCGGTGGGCGGCGAAATACTACCTCACGAAACGATGATTGTTCAATATTGTTTTAACACCTATAATGGTGGCTATTAAGATGAAAATATTTATATATATGATATATATTATTTTTATGTTTTCCTTATGTTTCTGTATTTCTCATTTATGTCATACCTTTATGATTTCCATTATGGTTAAATGCGATAATTTAATTTTAAGAAGTGCGGACTACCGCCCCCTCAAAGTGATTTGAATCGTTAATGCCATAGTGGGACGTATAAAGGATGGAGTAAATGATATTATATATGATATTATACTGGAATTATAATACATCTTTATATCGTTATGATTTCATCCCACTAAATATGAAATATAAATGAAAGTAGCGTTCATGCGTACGTACGACTTACTGTCTCCATGAATGGTGCATTTCATTTCTTACCTCTAAATGTTACGTAATATTATGAATGAATGTATATACTGGATATATATGATATATATGATATCCTCATAAGGAATATAATTCTGTATATAATTGATATTTTACCACATGAACAACTTTTAATTAAAAGAATTTATTTTTGACTCAAGTACCAAAGATCCACAAAACGGCCGTTATTAACAGAAATAATTACATATTGATTATAACATGGTAATAGGTGATATAAAAGGAATAATTAACTTAAAAATTTTTATTAATAAAGTATAAATTAAATCTAGTTTATTATTTAGGAGATTAAAGAGCGATCGAGTCAAGTCGGACATGAGGTAAGGGAACTTCTTAACCCAATTTCCATTCTTTGGGTTAATCTCCTAATTTCAAATTATGTCATGATATTATTATGTCCTATCATGTATTTTTAATTTCATTATGTGTACTTATAGTGAATACACATAATAGATCTATTTTATTTAAACAATGATCTTTGTAAGGACTTTGTCTCAATCTCTTTTCGTTGAGGCATATTTTATTTTATACACAACTTTCTTTTATACGGTGTATAAACCCCTTTGACTTTTACATTTATTCAAAAGGAATCTTTTTATATGAAGCGTTTTACTAAACGAAAAATGGAATGTTTTTCTTGTCGTATGTTTGGGGCGACAACGACTTCTCTGCCACCATGATCATTATTTGAGTTTCGGCTTCCTCTACAAGCTGTAACTTTTTTTAAATGAAAAATAAATACAATGTTTTAATTTTCATTTATTTTGGTATTGAAAATGGTTTTGAAAGTGTTTTTATATTATATAAATGTGTTGTATTGATATCTTGTGATTGAAATGTGGAAATTTTATATTTCCTTTATGCATGTTTTATGTGATACGATAATGTTATGGTTTAAAATATGTTTAAACCTGTTCATATGAGAAATGCATTGGACTTAATAAGTGACTAGTGGAGCCGCTATAGCTCCTCGATGCATCGACATGTCTCATGAGACAAACTAGTGTCTTGGCACGAGGCCTTGACAAAATCTTATTTGTAGTCTTGTCACGAGGCCTTGGATACTTGGTTATGATAGTATGGCATTATGCATTCCATCATTATGAAATTGGTTTTTGATATTGAATGTGATTATTAGACCAGTAGAATATCCATGTGAATAATTAAACGACATTATCACATTTTACTTTTTCTATATTATGTTGAAGTTCGAGTTTAAATGACTTTTGTTTTAGTTATACATTGCCTTAAATGTTTATGTTTATTTATTAAAGCTTCCGCTATATTGTTATCCTTACTGAGCATCTGAGCTCACCCCTTTCAATGTTTTATTTTTCCAAGGATGTGAAGACATATTTTATGACTGACCTATAGGGATAGTCTGAATGGGATAGAAGTGTGGACTATGGAGACTATGTTATTGTGATTTTTCACTTTATGATATAATTTAACATTTATGAATGTATCTAGGGATTCCAAGGATACTAAACTAATCGGTATTTCGAGACTTGATCTTTTGTGATCATGCCAATGTTACGCAATAATGCACCGACTTTGGGTAACTGGGGTTGCGGCGTTACAAATCATATTCTATATAGAATATTTCAAGGTGTTAAAATATATTAAAAAATGAAAATTTTAAAAATGATATGAAATATTTTTTTTTGTTTTTTATAAAACTATGAACTCAAGAAATATGAACTAGTATCTATTTTTTGATCATTATTGGATAAATAATTTCCAAAATATAAACGATTCTAGTTTAAATCATGTCAAAATTGAAGGTTTTGAAGCTTTTATTTCTTTTTCATCATCAAATATAGATTTTTTTTAGAACGAACAATTAAATGTCTATGTCAGTTATGTTGTCTTAGGACATTCGATACATTTTATAATGTTGGACATTATCTATTGCGTTCATGTTTTTGGAGAAATTATATTGTCTGGAATCATGATTGTGAGTAGAGGTTAGTAGAAAATACCAATTTTTAAGTACTATATCGATCATTTCTGAATTTAATAAATGAGGTGTTGGTCTATCTATTCCTAAAACAAAAAGTCATAATGACATTCCAAATCCTGAATTTGAACCTTCTCAATTTAACAATTTGTTGAAATCCACTATGGAGGCCTTATATATGGGAATCCAGTGGAGAGAACATGATGCAATTACAAAATTTATGGCTATTAAATTAAATTTTTGAATGTGTAAAAAAATTTTGATCATATTTTACTATTGTTTATGTCATTGTTTGAAGAAGAAATGTTATTTCCTATAGGTTTCTATGAAAGTAAATAGTTGGTTAATAGTTGGGTATATGTTATCAGAAGATCAATGCATGTTCAAATGACAACATCTTATATTTTGGTAAATAAATATTTGGTTAATTGTCCAATATGAATTGAATCAAGGTACAAAGAGGCACTATAAGGAAGGTCCATAGTTCCAATGAAATAGTTGATAAATTTTCCAATTACACATTATTTACAACATTTACTTATGTCTCGGAGCCTTATGGGATTTATGACACTGTATAAATCAAAAATTTATTTCATAGAGAGCTTAAATAATCCTTGTAATGGTGACCCATGGAAACATTGTGATCTGATGCATCCTTATATTGTTGTAGAACCTCATAACATATGGTTGGGACTTTCTATCTATGGTTTATTTCCATTTGGTTCTTACGACAGTCAATAATCGTTTTGGACTATTTTCATTACTCCTTAAAACATTCCTCAATGGATGTTGATGAAGGTACCATATATATATTTGACACTGTAAATTCGAGGACATCCAAAGAGAAATGTGGATGTTAATTTGAAACCACTAATTTATGAGTTATTTTCAATATTTAACTATGGTGTGACAAGATTTTATATAACTACAGAACATAATTTTATATTGATGGTTTCAATAATTTGGATGATCAGTGACTTCCAAACATGTGTTATATAATCTGGATAGAGAACAAATGGCCTAAAATCGTTTCTGTACTACGTTGCTGATAACAAAGCATTTATTATTTTTTATTGGATAAAGGTTGTTTATTTGGACTATAATTTGATATTTCTTCATCTGGATCACCATTTTCGAATAAACATACATAATTTTACAAAATCTAAAATTGAAATAAATGCACCTTCAGCAGTTGTCTCAGGTAATCCGGTAGAATCTATTGTCTCTTTATTAAATCATGATTCTTTTCAACCAACCATATATGAAAAAAAGATAAATATTTTTGGGAGAGATCATAATTCAAAAAAGGGGATTATTTTTTTGGGACCATTTATATTTGTCTGATTTGTTGGTTCATCCCATTCTATATGTAATGATTATTGAGAAGAAAGGTTATGATAACATGTATTATATAGTGTTGGAAACACCTGGTAAGAACAAATATAAGGTAAATACGTTTTTAGATATTGCACATATTTGTAGACGTCATGAACATTAATTATTTAATGATGAAAGATAAAAAAAAATTAATAATTGAAAAATCAGCTTACTCAATAAGAAAAGAAAATAATTTATTATTATATCAATGTATTGGAGATTTTAGGTTACCAGATGGTTATGCTTCTAATTTTTCTCTTTGTGTCAAAAATTGGTATATTATCGGGTTAACAAGTGATGATTTATATGTTATAAGTAATTGATTGTGGTCTCTTGATATTATAGGGCATTTGAATTCTTCAACTAGGATGTGTTGTCCAAAATATCATTTTTTCAAAAATATTTGTGTGGGAACTTCAGATTATATTGCATTGAATTTCCCTGAACAAATTGATGTTTTAATTTTATGTAATTTAGAGAAAATATTCCCATAGAGCTTCTTTGATTCCATGGATCATTTAATATTTCATTTTCTATATGAAGATAAACATTGAGGTTCGGAAAAATTCTAGTTGATATATCTGATTGAGAGACATGTGAAGAAATAATAGAAAAAGTACGTAATAAATCATTGGTTGAAGGGTCGATTGTTGAAGCATACTTACAATATGTAATTTCAAATTTATACTCTTATTATTTTTGGTCTGAATATCCATTAAAACATAATCAGATGGGTTGTAATGAGGCAAATTTTTATAAAGTCATATACCATTAGTTTTCAGTTTCTAATCAGACTGTGCTAGGTTTCGGGGGTTTTCATTTGCAATGGCTAATAGATGGGAAACTACATAGAGCTCATACATAAGTTATATTGAATGGTAAAAATAGAATGATTTCTACAGTAGACACTACATTTTTATCATTTTGTTAAATATTTATAAATATATATTTATATTTATAGTAATGTTTTTTTGAAAATATGATAACTATATCAAAAATCAATTTCTACAAATTACATCTACATCTCTTGAAAAATATTTTCTAAAAACCATTATATATTGGTTTCCAAGACTCGTTAGTGGAGTTTCTTTTGATGGAATAATAACTCAATTTTCAATGATATCAATTATTAGTAAATTTTTATTACTTTTAGCTAACATAACATTAATATAAAATTGGCAATTGATTATGTGTGCTATAAAACACTCTACCAAAATTAGTAAAATCTTATAAGGGGTATGTGGTTAATGGATTTCGATTCCAAAACCGGATATATGTTGACTCAACGAAATCAATGAACAATGTTGACTGTTTGAAAGGATACCATCATAAGGAAAGTGAAGTTAAATTTTATGGTATACTAGATGAAATATTTGTGGTTTGTTATAAGTGATCAAATTGTGTTATAGTGTTTAAATGTCATTGGCTTGATACTGATTGGGGGTTGTGTGTTCATCCACAACATGGAGTTTTTAATATTAAATATTACTGTCATCTTGTATCAAATGAACTATTTATGTTGGTATATCACGAACATAAAGATTACTATGAAAATTAGAGTGATGTTTCGAGAGATTTGAGGGACTGGTGGATTGTGATGAAAATGAAGTCACATGACAATCATTTTATTGAAAATGAAACTGGTTCTATAAAAGTGTAGAATATTGAAATTTTTCAAGAAACAACAGAAAATATTTCTCTTACCCAAGGGATATAAATATCGATGATGAAATCCATTAGTTTAGGGTCGATGATATAGATAACATTGATGATATATTAAAGGATGATGAAACAGAAATTCATATAGATGTTGATAATGATGAAGATGAGGATGAAGAAAATGTTGTCGATGAAAATAGTGATAAAGATGATGATTGATGCATTATATTTAGGCCATTAGTTACAGATAATTATCATATTACAATATTTATTAGTTTTTTAAATTTCATACTTGTATTAACAATCTGTTACATGTAACATTATTTTATTCTTACATTCATTAGTTTTTTATATTTCATATATGTTTTAAAAATCTATTACAAGTGAGAATATTTGTTTCAAATGGATGGTGGTGATCCTCATGATGATTTATTGCATTCTCCCACTGATTCCAAACATCATGATGATGAGTCTAATTCCACAACTCCTCATCATGCTGGTGTGCCTATTAGGATGGGGCCCGGTCTTGCCTGATTACTGATTTTAGATCCAATAATAGTGAAATTGCCATCTGTCGAATGTGATCCTCATTTGTAACGATAAGATTAATTGTTTAATAATATTATTATTATATATTAAATACATGTATTATTTTTGATAATAATTATATTATTATATATATTTTTCAATTTTCACAGTTTTTTCATTTAGTCATTGTCTTGTCCTGTGTGCTTTAGAGAAAATAAGTTTCTAAACCATGGGTGTCATGGAACCCGGTACCCATCACCATGTGTGACTTAATGTTTTACCATTGAATTGTACTTTATTAAATAATATATAATTTTTCAAAGGTTATTTAACTACTAATATATTTTTTAAATTGTCTTGTAGAATTTATTGTCATTGATATTTGATAGTCAGAGATTTCATATTCGAAAGGCATTGGATACTTGTATAAGCGATCACTTTCTTCAGTTTCAACACAAAAATAGAAAGAGTGATATGGATAAATCTTGTGCTATTTTATTCAATCTGTCTTGCATCTCCCATCATCCTGAATATATATCAGCTCATTTATGTGATGGGTTGTGCTTATTCTGTCAAGGAGAGAATTTTTCGAGGACGTCATCTACTAGACGTCAGAGCCAAGGTACGCAATTTTTCACCCACAGGGTCGAGAGTTGTAAATTTGGAATACGTCGATAACATATGTTTAGTGATATTATTTATTAGTGCATATTTATTTTAACTATAACATTTTTTTATATTATAGAGTCCGCTACTGACCCATCTATTACTGAGTTTGAGGTTTATAAGAAGATTTATTTTTACACTTGAATAAGATAAGTTGAAGGTGAACAACAATGCCATTTTGTGGTTAGTGATTTTGTTCAACAATGTCTTCAATATTAATTTTATTATTATTATAACTTTTCATTATATTAAATGAAAGCATATGAGGTTGTAACTTCTCATTCATGGAATAGTCAACCTGAGACCGAACAAGATGTCACTGATAATTCGGGTTTCGATGTGGGGACATAAATATAGGAGACTTTACAGGGTGTGGAGAAAGGCTGAGGGATTGGTATTGGTTATCAACTAACACTTATGAGTTTTTATGGTATATATCCAATGGAATCAGTGTGTGTGAAGGGATATTGTTGAGAGTTGTCATTGACACCGTCGTTTGCTTCACATTATGCGCAGAGGATAAGAGCCATGATGATATGATATAGATGATGAAAAAGTAGATAAAAGAGGATCACGAGCATCAGCATTTGAGAAATGAGGATATGTTGAAGTATATGCAGATTCCTTCCCATGGAATTGGTATATATCTTCCTCCGCCTTGTCCATTGAGTGATCCTCCTCCACCTGATGCTAATTGTTGATTTTGGAAGAATTTATCATTTTTTATAATTTGTTATGATAGGGATATTATAATTAAAATTATGTATTACTTTTATATAGGTTTTAGATTTTATTTAAATATTTTATAATGATTTTTTTATTTTTTTTATTTTTTTATTTAAAAATAATTTTATATTTTTTTAAATGGTTATTTGCGAGATTTTATCTATCCACCGAGAAAAGTTAGTTGAGACTGGTCGCCCTAAATGAATTCTAAATAATATTTTTTATTTTTTTGCGATGATCAGTATATCCATCGCAAAAAATCATTGTTGCTACAGACCTTTGAAAATAATTATATTTAAGATGCCTTCTTACATGATGGTATATTTCTGACAGACACCCACCTCAAAAATTCACTTGTGACGATAATCAATCAAAAATACACTGTCACAATTTTCATAAATTCATTTACTGTTTCCATTACCACATCTCACTGTTGAAAATGATGATGGATCAAAATTATATATAAGATATTTATATCATATTTATAACTTTTTAATCATTATTATATATATATTTATTTATTTTTTTAAATTCCATTCATTAGGTGACACGGTAACATCACTCATGAGTACGACAGTCTACCTCCTCATGAAGCAATGTCATTATTCTTTCACTTATGCTTTAAATTGAGGTAATAAGGATAATTTTAATTAATATATGTGATATAAATAAAATTTATTTTATGTTAATGACATATTTATTATTTTATTATATTATATCATTTTTGTTCTTACACGAAAAAATGATAATGTTGCTTAAGTACGTCTAGACTACAGCCTTCACGAAGCAATGTCACTCCCTTATCATCACCACACCATATGGATGATATATATATAACGACCCATACTTTACATACATTGTTAATAATTAAAAATTGAAGCACACTTATTACAACATATGACAAAACCACAAAGGACCGTATAGGTATAGTGTCTTTAGAAACTGGGAAACATAAACAACTGGTTCATAAATATTCTACAGTGTCTCCCATTTATTTCATCATATCTAGGGTCCCTTTTAGCATATTATACTTAATATCCATCTTCCTGACCTGGGGAAAAGAAGACATAAAAGGGTGATCTCAAATGCTCAGCAAGGGAAAATAAAGGAAATAAAAATCATATCATATCTTTATGAAAATCAAAACCTGCAAAAGAGATCATAATATCTTAACATGGAATAAATCATAGAAGTGAAAATGAGATCCCCATAATCATAACATAAAACTTGAAACTTTGTGGCATGCACAAACTATCATGGAAAATCATTTCTTGTTAGTCATGACTCATTGCCAAGACTATCTTAGTGGACAAAGTCCCTTTCTGAACCGAGTTCACTCCTCGTTTCAGTCCTCTATCACTGAACCGAAATAACCTTCCGTTCCAGCCATGTCTATCTCATGAGATATAAAATCATTACCCAATGCATTGGAGGGATATATAGGTACCACCCATCTTATAATGAATCCTTTCTTATTTGTGCCACATAATCATAAATCATACATCATTGTATAACACATGTAACAAAAATGGGATTTTTGAAACATCATGACATCATAAATCATTTAATATAAGATAAAGGAATTCATAAAAATAATTCCATCACAACATGATCAAATAAATTTAATAATAGGGATAAAAACAGAACCCTTTATTATCTTAGATGGAAAATAATTTTGATAAAACACTTGAACTCCATTCTTGAGGAAAATATCCTTCCTTCTTCAAAAACATTTTTCCTTTCATAACATGTCATACAACTTTAAAATAAAAGAAGTTGATTAAAAATAAACTTGAAAACTTGTAAAGGAAGCTTCTTGGAAATAATGTTTTAAAAATCCATTCATGCCGTATAAGTTAAAAAAAACATTCTTCGTACTTTTGTCGGAAAAGTCAAAAAGTACCTCGTACGAAAAACGACAAAAGATTCCTTTCATATCTTTTACTAAAAACCCACCAAAGGGTAAAATTGGATATAAACTATTGTATAATGATGGAAATAATATTAAATATTGAGGGAACATGGATGTGGATGATAAAATACACCCCAGTAATTACCAAAGTAAAAACAATCTCGGATAAAAGTGAGATTGTGATATTTCCCTTACCTTAGGTCCGATTTGCTTTGTTCGTGTCCGAAGCTCTTGTATAATGGTTTAAATAATGTTATTGACTTATTCCAGAATCATACATATTGATATGATATCATATATGGTAATATTATTAGCTTCTTGTTAGTAATATTTCATTGTTACTTGTTACTCGGGTCTTTATAACTTTTTGTTCTTATGCGTGTTTTGTCGAATAAATTCTTATTCATATCTTTAGGTTATAGATAATTCATTTACAGAATGGTATTAGTGTAGTATATACCATATTCATTCATTCAATTCATTTATATAATCATTATGAAATGAAGATCTTGTTGAACGAGTCGCATCACATCGTGGAGACGGTATTCCGTACGTACGCACGAGTGATGATATCGTTCCTATGATCGTGGAATTGTATTGGAGTATATATATATATATTATTTCAGTATCAATATTACTTCATAATAATCATATATAGTTACTCATTACACCATTTATACCCATCCTTGTAAGGTGATGGTGGAAAAATAGATTACAACACGGCGTGGAGACGGTATTTCGTACGTACGCACGCGCGGTGATTTCATTTTTCCGTAGGATGGATAGAAGGCGAATTAGGGTTGTTTTATATTTATAATAACATATCAGTATGTAAGTAATACTGATGTTATTAATTTATCATGAAACAGATAAAGAAGAAGAAGTTGAAGAAGAAAGAAATTGAAAATATCGGTAATGGATATTACCTCTTCTTTGGAACGCCTCTTTGAATCCTCCACTTAAGGAACTAAGATTGGTCTTTGGAGAAGACCAGGACCTCTATGATTATTCTAGGGATGTTTAGAGGAGAAAATGGCAGGGGTTGGCCGAGCTTGAGTGCTCAAATTGTTGTGAGGAGGAGGGGGAGGAGGTGCCCTTTTATAAGGGAGGAGAGGGGCACCTTAGGAATATCTCAAAATATTATTTTATATTAAAGTCAAAATCGGTTTATAATGGTTCCAAAGGGTCTTATTTCGAAGCTAAAGTGGGGATGGGTCGAACTCCTATCAACCAATAGGATTTAGACAAGTTTAGGGTATTATGTTAACCTTATCAATTAGATTTAACTCTAACTTAATTAATTTAACTTTTACCGTGTCTTTTTGTTTTCTTTCACTATATGGTTAATACACTTACTATAACATGCCAAACTAACCCCAAATTGTTTATTATTAATATATATATCCTTATCTAAGTCATTTGGCTGAACCTTAGATTTTTAAGAATAAAATAACAATTAATAATATAATATTTGATTTAAAAACTATTTTGTGTCAATTTTGACACTATTTGATATAAGATTTTTGTGAAAGTCATAACAGAATTATATGATCGAACCAAGTTGATTAAATCAACATTAATATATCATAGTAACCTATAAAATTAGTGGAATTCATAAAAAGTCTTAAATTACATTTATTTTGGTATTTATATTATCAATTTTGTCAATATTTCATTAATAAGATAATTACTGCATCATCTTTGTGTCATAAATAAATTAAATTATTTGATGTCTAAAAATTACAAATAAAATATCATCATGTAGGAAATATTTTTAGCTTTCTAATGAATATTTACAATTGAATTTATCTTATGTATAACCCCATATTAAAAATGATTTACTTATTAAACTTTGATTTTAACTATTTTAACCCTTCTTTAAATAAATTAATAATAAATGTCCTAATCTAATCCAAGTGGGCCTAAATGGTCATATTTTATTCCTAAGTTTGTTTTTGGTCGAATTACACTTGTCCAATAGAATTAGGACATGTTTTAGGGTAATATTAATATCATATTTACCCTTAGTTACCCTATTTACTATTAACCGCGCTAAAAAAAAGTAAAAAGTTACTATTCACCAAAAAATTATTTTTATCTCATTGAACCACATTTTACTTACTGATATCAACCGTGTCTGTCGGATTTTCGAAATTCCATTCACAGAAGCGGTAAAATTAAGTTGTATGCAAAATTCAGTTTTTAACCTACCACTTAGTGGTTTCACTATTCATCAAAAATTGAAAGTTTTCAGAAAAAATACCAAAATTTCACCCTAGGCTAATTTCGATATTCTGAGACCAAAAATGAAGTCCATTTTGAAAAATAAAATTTATAAAATTTCAAAAAGTGGTTATTACTATTCATAATGGCTAGTTTTAATAGCATATTGTTGTTTAGTGAAACTCGGTATTGCGTACGACGCAAGCTATCGAGGAAGGTCGCGATTGCGTGTAAAGCAAGCCAAGCAAGTGTTGTGTAGAAAAAGATCCCTTTGATGATTTATATAACATAAAAGTCTCGAGTGTTACATTCTACCCCCCTTAAAAAGAATTTCGCCCTCGAAGTTTGTCACTTTGCAACAAACAGATGAGGATACTTCTCCCTCATCATATCCTCAAGCTCCCATGTAGCTTCTTCAAGTTGGTGGTTTCTCCATAAAACATTCACCAAGCGAGTGGTCTTGTTTCGTAGGACTTTTTCGCTATGATCCAGAATCTCTATCGGATGTTCTTCATAAGAAAGATATTGCTCCAGCGGTACAACTTCTGAGCTGAGTACATGTGAAGGATCTGGTATGTACTTTCTCAGGAGAGATACATGGAACACATCGTGAACTTGAGAGAGATTCGGTGGAAGCGCCAATCGGTAAGCTACCATCCCAACACGATCCAGTATTTCAAAAGGACCGACATATCTAGGGCTCAACTTCCCCTTCTTTCCAAATCTCATAACCCTCTTCCAGGGAGATATTCGTAAGAACACTTTATCGCCCACTTCAAACTCTAGGCCTTTTCTTCGGTTGTCGGCATAACTTTTCTGTCGACTCTGAGCTGCTCTTATGTGTTGTTGAATAGATCTGACCTTTTCTGCCATTTCATCAACGAGATCAGGTCCTAATAGCTTTCTTTCCCCAACTTCATCCCATCAAGTTGGAGTCCTGCATTTCTTTCCATAGAGAGCTTCATAAGGAGCCATCTGAATACTGGAGTGAAAGCTATTATTATAAGAAAATTCCACCAAAGATAGGTGTTGATCCCAACCTCCTTTGAAATCCATAGAGCAAGCTCTCAACATATCTTCTAGGGTTTGAATTGTTCTCTCAGACTGACCGTCTGTCTGGGGATGATAAGCAGTGCTGAAACTCAACTCTGTATCCAGAGTATGCTGAAGACTTCGCCAGAACTTCGAGGTAAATCTCGGATCTCGATCAGATATAATAGAAAGTTGTACTCCATGCAATCTTACCACTTCCTTTACATATATCCTGGCAAGCTGATCTAGAGAGAAATCCTCTCTAATAGAAATGAAGTGTGCAGACTTTGTAAGACGATCAACTATGACCCAGATAGCATTATTTCCTTTGGATGTTTTAGGAAGTCCTGTGACAAAGTCCATAGTGATGTTTTCCCATTTCTATTCGGGTATGGGTAATGGTTGTAACATCCCCTTAGACTTCTGTCTCTCAGCTTTAACTTGTTGACAAACCAAGCATCGAGAGACATATTCAGCAACATCTCTTTTCATGCCATCCCACCAGAAGTACTCTTTCAGGTCCCTATACATCTTCGTGCTTCCAGGATGAATAGAAAATGATGAACTATGAGCCTCATCCAGCAGCTCATTCTTTAATTCGGGGATGGGAGGAACGCAAACCCGATTCCTGAACTTTATTATCCCATCACAATCAAGGTTGAATTCAGGAACATTTCTCACCTTCTTTTGTAACTCGACATCTTCTTTCTGTGCCTCTTTAATCTTCACATGTATATATGGTTGAACATTCATTTGAGAAAGATAATATTTTTCCCCTTCCATTATAATTCCAAGATCCATCCTTTGTAAATCCATAAATATTGGATCTTTTGTGATCCTCATCATGGATAAACTAGCATGGTCTTGTCGACTTAATGCATCTGCAACCTTGTTTGCTTTCCCAGGGTGGTAATGGATTGAGCAGTCATAATCTTTAATCAGCTCCAACCATCTTCTTTGACGCATATTCAACTCCTTTTGTGTGAAAATATACTTTAAACTTTTATGATCAGTATAAATATCACACCTTTCACCATAAAGGTAATGCCTCCAAATCTTTAATGCAAAGATTACCGCAGCCAACTCCAAATCATGTGTTGGGTAATTTTGCTCATGGATTTTCAACTGTCGTGAGGCATAAGCTATCACCATATCATTTTGCATAAGAACACACCCCAATCCCTTCTTGGATGCATCACTGTAGATCACAAACCTTTCTCCACTACAAGGTAGTGTGAGCACAGGTGCACTGGATAACCTTCTTTTCAACTCCTTGAAATTCTCTTCACATTCCTCTGTCCAGACAAACTTAACTCCCTTCTGAGTCAACTTGGTGATTGGATTAGATAATCGTGAAAAATCTTTTACAAAACGTCGATAATATCCAGCCAAACCAAGAAAACTTCGGATCTCAGTTACTGTTGTTGGTCTTGACCATCTTTCGATAACCTCTGTTTTTGCTGGATCCATAGATATCCCCTCTTTTGAGATTATATGACCCAAAAATGCAACTTTTTGAAGCCAAAATTCACACTTGGTAAATTTGGCATAAAGCTTCTCCTTTCTCAGGGTCTTCAATATAATTCTCAAGTGATCTTCATGCTCTTCCTTTCTCTTTGAATAGACAAGAATATCGTCTATAAAGACTACCACAAATTGATCAAGATAGTCTCTAAAGACTCTATTCATTAGATCCATGAAGATAGCAGGGGCATTAGTAAGACCAAATGGCATCACTATAAATTCATAGTGTCCATACCTTGTACGGAAAGTCGTCTTTGGTATATCCTCCCTTTTGACCCTTAATTGATGATGCCCTGAATGAAGATCAATCTTGGAAAAGTATTGAGCTCCGCGCAGTTGGTCAAATAAGTCATCAATGCGTGGGAGAGGATATTTGTTCTTGATAGTGATCTTGTTAAGTTCTCGATAATCAATGCAAAGTCTCATTGATCCATCTTTCTTTTTAACAAATAGAACAGGTGCTCCCCAAGGTGACGCACTAGGGCGTATGAATCCCTTATCAAGATTCTCTTGGAGTTGCTTCTTCAATTCCTGCAACTCAATTGGGGCCATTCTATAAGGTGTCTTTGAAATAGGCAAAGCACCCGGTACGAGTTCTATTGAAAACTCAACTTCACGATTTGGTGGAAGACCCGACAATTCCTCCGGAAAGACATCATCAAACTCCCGTACAATGGGCATATTCTTAATCGTGAGTTTCTCACCAACTGTTTGAGATAAATAACCTTCATTTAGTGGAATCAATACCCATAAGATGGAAGAAATTTCCACTGGAAGGTTATGTTCATCCTTGCATTGATATACGATCGTAGATTGATCTGGAATATGAAATGTGACTTCCCTTCTTTGGCAATCGATATGAGCTCCATGTAGAGAAAGCCAATCCATGCCAAGAATCACATCAAATTCCACTAAAGGAAGGATCACAAGATTTGCAGGAAGCACTTTCCCACAAACTTCGATCAGAGAAGAATTATAAACTTTTGATGCGATTGATGTGCCATTAGGTGTTGTCACAGCTAACTCAACATCTAATTGTTGAGGTAATACGGTGATACCCTTAGAAAAGTATTCAGAAATAAAAGAGTGGGTGGATCCAGAATCAAATAAAACATTTGCTACTTTAGAGTGGATGGTAAGTGTACCTTTCACCACATCGTTATCGTACTCCACATCGCTGATAGAAATTGCATGTGACTTTCCTTTGTCTTTAGCCTTAAGAGTTTGTTGACATCGACCATCATCATCAACCCTTGGATTTGGGCATTGATTGGCATAATGCCCCATCTCCTTGCACTTGAAACATTGAAGTGTAGTAGGTTCATTCTGTGTATCCCTTCCTTTGTTTGCGTCATTAGATATCTTCTTCCCATTATCACGGCATTCAAATGCCCGATGACCTTCTTTTCCACATTTAAAACATTTACTTGTCCCTTTAAGACAACTCCCTCCATGTTTCTTTCCACACTTTGAGCATAAGGAAAAGCTCATCTTCTTTTCCGTGTGCTCTTTAGATTTTTCTTTGAATTCCATCTTCCTCTTCTTATCAAACCCATGTGACTGATGGGTTACTCTAATCTCCATCTCGACTTTGAGAGCACATCGAACGATTTCCTCGTAGCTATTGAAGTCCCTTATGGCTAACGCCCTTCGAAGACTTGGTTTTAAGCCACTAAAGAATCGATCGATCTTACTCTCAGGTTGGATAATAATACCAGAAGCGTACCTTGCAAGTCTTGTAAAATTTTCTTCATAGGTACCAACAGATTCATCATCCCTTTGCTTCAGTTCAAGAAACTCTTTCTCTATCTTTGTTCGGAGAATACGAGGTAAGTACTTATTGAAAAATAAGTTCTTGAACTCGTCCCATTCCATAGACTCAATTTCATCCCTTTGCCTCGTATTCTTAACAAGATTCCACCATTGATCAGCATCTCCTTCCAAACGATACACTACTAGGATGACTTTATCATGTTCAGAACATTGAAGAACTGAAAATATCTTTTCAGTAGTACTAATCCATTGTTCAGCAACTAATGGATCAGTAGACCCGCTGAAAGAAGGTGGACGCTGCCTCATGAAGGATTCAACAGAATGTTGCTCCCTCCTTTGCTCGTTTCGAAATCCTGCATGATTCATAGCTTGAGAAAGTTGTGTGAGCATGGCTACAAGATTTTGCATTCCAGCTCCCATATCGTTTGGTTGCTCAGGGGGACAATCATTGCATTGCCCATCGCATTCCGCATTAACACGGTTCCTTCGGGTTCCAGCCATTGACTAAAACCAAGAAGAATAGTGTGAGCAACACTAATTATAATAGGAAACCACATAATTCAAGAATAAAATTTTCATGCTTAAGGTCTTATCCTAGGTTATTCAAGGCCATTTCTAAAACACTAAGATTGTGTTCTATGCTTAGACTTATCCTTAGGGTTCTTACTAAGGCTTTCACATCCTAGTTTCCAAAGGTTGACTATACCTTTCCTCTGATACCAACTATAACGGCCCATACTTTACATACATTGTTAATACTTCGAAATTGAAGCACACTTATTACAACATATGACAAAACCACAAAGGACCGTATAGGTATAGTGTCTTTAGAAACTGGGAAACATAAACAACTGGTTCATAAATCTTCTACAGTGTCTCCCATTTATTTCATCATATCTAGGGTCCCTTTTATCATATTCTACTTAATATCCATCTTCCTGACCTGGGGAAAAGAAAACATAAAAGGGTGAGCTCAAATGCTCAGCAAGGGAAAATAAAGGAAATAAAAATCATATCATATCTTTATGAAACTCAAAACCTGCAAAAGAGATCATAATATCTTAACATGGAATAAATCATAGAAGTGAAAATGAGATCCCCATAATCATAACATAAAACTTGAAACTTTGTGGCATGCACACATAATCATGGAAAATCATTTCTTGTTAGTCATGACTCATTGCCAAGACTATCTTAGTGGACAAAGTCCCTTTCTGAACCGAGTTCACTCCTCGTTTCAGTCCTGTATCACTGAACCGAAATAACCTTCCGTTCCAGCCATGTCTATCTCATGAGATATAAAATCATTACCCAATGCATTGGAGGGAGATATAGGTCCCACCCATCTTATAATGAATCCTTTCTTATGTGTGCCACATAATCATAAATCATACATCATCGTATAACACATGTAACAAAAATGGGATTCTTGAAACATCATGACATCATAAATCAATTCATATAAGAAAAAGGAATTCATAAAAATAATTCCATCACAACATGATCAAATCAATTTAATAATAGGGATAAAAACAGAACCCTTTATTATCTTAGATGGAAAATAATTTTGATAAAACACTTGAACTCCATTCTTGAGGAAAATATCCTTTCTTCTTCAAAAACATTTTTCCTTTCATAACATGTCATACAACTTTAAAATAAAAGAAGTTGATTAAAAATAAACTTGAAAACTTGTAAAGGAAGCTTCTTGGAAATAATGTTTTAAAAATCCATTCATGCCGTATAAGTTTAAAAAAACATTCTTCGTACTTTTGTCGGAAAAGTCAAAAAGTACCTCGTACGAAAAACGACAAAAGATTCCTTTCATATCTTTTACTAAAAACCCACCGAAGGGTAAAATTGGATATAAACTATTGTAGAATGATGGAAAGAATATTACATATTGAGGGAACATGGATGTGGATGATAAAATACACCCCAGTAATTACCAAAGTAAAAACAATCTCGGATAAAAGTGAGATTGTGATATTTCCCTTACCTTAGGTCCGATTTGCTTTGTTCGTGTCCGAAGCTCCTGTATAATGGTTTAAATAATGTTATTGACTTATTCCAGAATCATACATATTGATATGATATCATATATGGTCATATTATTAGCTTCTTGTTAGTAATATTTCATTGTTACCTGTTACTCGGGTCTTTATAACTTTTTGTTCTTATGCGTGTTTTGTCGAATAAATTCTTATTCTTATCTTTAGGTTATAGATAATTCATTTACAGAATTTTATTAGTGTAGTATATACCATATTCATTCATTCAATTCATTTATATAATCATTATGAAATGAAGATCATGTTGAACGAGTCGCATCACATCGTGGAGACGGTATTCCGTACGTACGCACGAGTGATGATATCGTTCCTATGATCGTGGAATTGTATTGGAGTATATATATATATTATTTCAGTATCAATATTACTTCATAATAATCATATATAGTTACTCATTACACCATTTATACCCATCCTTGTAAGGTGATGGTGGAAAAATAGATTACACCACGGCGTGGAGACGGTATTCTGTACGTACGCACGCGCGGTGATTTCATTTTTCCGTAGGATGGATATAAGGTGAATTAGGGTTGTTTCATATTTATAATAACATATCAGTATGTAAGTAATACTGATGTTATTACTTTATCATGAAACAACTAAAGAAGAAGAAGTTGAAGAAGAAATAAATTGAAAAGATCGGTAATGGATATTACCTCTTCTTTGGAACGCCTCTTTGAATCCTCCACTTAAGGAACTAAGATTGGTCGTTGGAGAAGACCAGGACCTCTAGGATTATTCTAGGGAAGTGGAGAGGATAAAATGTCAGGGGTTGGACGAGCTTGAGTGCTCAAAGTGGTGTGAGGAGGAGGGGGAGGAGGTGCCCTTTTATAAGGGAGGAGAGGGGCACCTTAGGAATATCTCAAAATATTATTTTATATTAAAGTAAAAATCGGTTTATAATGGTTCAAAAGGGTCTTATTTCGAAGCTAAAGTGGGGATGGGTCGAAATACTATCAACCAATAGGATTTAGACAAGTTTATGGTATTATTTTAACCTTATCAATTAGATTTAACTCTAAGTTAATTAATTTAACTTTTACCGTGTCTTTTTGTTTTCTTTCACTATATGGTTAATACACTTACTATAACATGCCAAACGAACCCTAAATTGTTTATTATTAATATATATATCCTTATCAAAGTCATTTGGCCTAACCTTAGATTTTTAGGAATAAAATAACAATTAATAATATAATATTTGATTTAAAAACAATTTTGTGTCAATTTTGACACTATTTGATATATGATTTTTGTGAAAGTCATAACAGAATTATATGTTCGAAACAAGTTTATTAAATCAACATTAATATATCATAGTAACCTATAAAATTAGTGGAATTCATAAAAAGTCTTAAATTACATTTATTTTGGTATTTATATTATCAATTTTGTCAATATTTCATTAATAAGATAATTACTGCATCATCTTTGTGTCATAAATAAATTAAATTATTTGATGTCTAAAAATTACAAATAAAATATCATCATGTAGGAAATCGTTTTATCTTTCTAATGAATATTTACAATTGAATTTATCTTATGTATAACCCCATATTAAAAATGATTTACTTATTAAACTTTGATTTTAACTATTTTAACCTTTCTTTAAATAAATTAATAATAAATGTCCTAATCTAATCCAAGTGGGCCTAAATGGTCATATTTTATTCCTAAGTTTGTTTTTGGACGAATTACAATTGTCCAATAGAATTAGGACATGTGTTAGGGTAATATTAATATCATATTTACCCTTAGTTACCCTATTTACTATTAACCGCGGAAAAAAAAAGTAAAAAGTTACTATTCACCAAAAAATTATTTTTATCTCATTGAACCACATTTTACTTACTGATATCAACCGTGTCTGTCGGATTTTCGAAATTCCATTCACAGAAGCAGTAAAATTATGTTTTATGCAAAATTCAGTTTTTAACCTACCACTTAGTGGTTTCACTATTCATCAAAAATTAAAAGTTTTCAGAAAAAATACCAAAATTTCACCCTAGGCTAATTTCGATATTCTGAGTCCAAAAATGAAGTCCATTTTGAAAAATAAAATTTATAAAATTTCAAAAAGTGGTTATTACTATTCATAACGGCTAGTTTTAATAGCATATTGTTGTTTAGTGAAACTCGGTATTGCGTACGACGCAAGCTATCGAGGAAGGTCGCGATTGCGTGTAAAGCAAGCCAAGCAAGTGTTGTGTAGAAAAAGATCCCTTTGATGATTTATATAACATAAAAGTCTCGGGTGTTACAATATATAAATATATTTAACTAAATTATAAATTTATATATGTGTGTGTGCGTATGATATTATGATGATTTTATAAAGATAAATTTTTAAATTCCATCATTCTATGATGATAATTTTTAAATGGAAATGTTTTGTATATGTACTTATTTCATACAATCTCTATGATTGTAACATAATTCATTTTATAAATCCCTATTTAATGATTGTTTTTAAAATTATAATTTATATATAAATATGAAAATAATTTAATTATTATTATTCTTGATATTTTTAAATAGTAACATCTTTTGACCATATTCAAAGTAAAAAAATATTTTTTTTGAAATATAATCAAAATATCATGGAAACATTCATCATAATCATAATTGAATTAGTAATCATATATTACATGGTAATAAGTTATATTAAAAGAATTATATTATTTAAAAGGTTGTGATGAAATTAAATAATTCACAAGAGTTATTATTTAGGATGAAAAAGAATGTATTTGATGAGTCCGGCTCAATGTAAGGGCGTCTCAGCTCACTTTTACTTCTATGGGACATATACACTATTCACTACTAATATCTCTTGTATGGTGTCCATAATGTATCTATTTTAAGTTATGTCATTGATGAATTTTTCTCCCTCATTTATAATTTTTCATTTTATGTTATTTTATAATGGAGAATATGATTCAAATGTAACCAAATTGATATGGGTTTATTTTATAATTTCATAATTATTCGAGATTGTTTTTGTTTAGGAATACCTAGATGGAATTATTTTATATTTATATCATAAAATAAATCTATTTTTTATCTTATAATTATTAATGGACATTTTTAATTAATTTTTCCATTTTTCTACTAATTTGTATTAAAAAATATTGAGAAAATATTTTTAAGAAAATTAAAATTCATTAATCTATTTGGTCAAAAATTTGTTTTCATTAAAAAACATATATTTGAAAAATGAATTATTATTTTTAACATATTAATAATTATAATTTTTAGAAATTTTTATCCTTTTTTACTTTTTACAAAAACAAGACAATATTCGTCAGGTCATTTTCCAAACCAACCTTTTTGGAATGTAGAAATAAATGTAAAATGAATGGTTTTTTAATCGTACTCATCATGTATCAAATTACTAACCTCAAAAGTGTATTTTTTTGAATCTTACTTTTAAATTTTATAGGTTTATTTAATATTATTTTTTTAATATTCTAGAAATTATTATATTTTAAAATTAATTTTCAATAAAAGATATTTTTACAATATTTTAAGTATTTTTATGTTTTGAAATAAAAATGATAGTTTTAAAATAAATATTATTTTCCTTTAAAAATGTCCCACAATATATTTAAATATAATTTTTAATCAATGATGATGTTTTTAGCTATTTATAATTCCTTAATGTGGATATACTTTAATGATAACATACTTATTATTTCACAATGTGGTCTGTGATCAATTTGTTTTTCAAATATATTATATTCATACCATTTACTTTACTCTTTATGGTTTATGATTATTTTTATTGATTTTGGAATGTATTTAAATTTTTTTATATAATAAATATGATGATTAATGTACATTATGTGTCACCCATGTCAAATTTTGAATGCATTAGACAATTTATGTGATGGGAGGGGCTTGATATAGCACATAAATGCATCAGTAGGTTTCCTAATTCCAACTATATATGGTTTTGTATTAGGCCTTACCAATTTATATTAATGTAATAAAACAATACTAAATGGAATTAGATGTCATGGAACCTGGATATATGGTATTATATATCCTGGCACCAGCATCAATGGTATGTATTTTCTATCCAGTATTATGGATTAAATTATTATTAATTAGGTCACTCATATTCCATGGAATTATTTTAATAAATGTAATGTTATTGATCATTTTTCAATCTAATTGGATTATTTTAATGGAATTTTTTATCATATTCTATTCCTTCAATATTATTTTCATGCTATTTATTAAATGAAATATAATTAATTTATTTACCTATCCATAATGATTTTGCCTTGTTTTTTCATATCGTCTATTGTACGCTTACCCTTACTAGGCATCTAAGGTCTCAAAATTTGTATGTTTTATTTCACATGGATACCATGAATTATTTTTAAATTTATATGTAAGGACACTCTAATGTTATTGGAATTATAAAATTATATTCATTGGGTATTTTATATTTAAAAACATTATGTAAATTTTAAGTATATATCTAGTTTAGAAAGATTAGTAAACTATTCAGTCCATCGAGATGGTATTTCTTGTATATTTTTCCAATGTAATAACATAGAAACCAGCTCCTGGATACTAGGGTTGGGGCCCTACACATGTTGGTAAATTGGTTTTTGAGTCATTATGAAATTTGTTCCATTAAAAGAAAACATGTGTATTGAATGATCATATAGTAATATGAAAAAAATAAGAAAGAGGTATATAGATGATGATATAATAAATAAAGAATTGGATTTTCAATTGATTTTAATTATGAATTTATATTCCAAAAATATTGAGATGAATTATTTAGTAAAGAAAAATAAAAAAATGGATTTCCAAATTTTCAATAGATGACGCTAATTATTTCCGAATTCAAAATAATAAAATTCTATAGTTTAATCAGTATAAGATTAAAAATAATAGATCTTATCATAGAAATTTTTTATTAGATTGGTATACTAGTCTATTTGATTAAAAAATTATTTTTTAGTTAGTTTTAGTAATATTTTTTTCCATATAGATTTAAAATTTGTTAATATCAACTATTTATAATGATATTTTATTTATGAATTTAGTACATCTGGATGAATCAAATTATACCTAAGTACTATCCAATTAAGATGAAATGAGTGAATTTATTAAAGAAATTAAATTATGTTAGTTTTACTATGATACTATAATTATTCATAGGTTATTTTTAATTTAATTGTATTAAAATTATTTTGTAACAAATGAGAATGAGAAGAAAATAAGAAGTGTATATAGAGAGGTATTCTTTCTCCAGAAGCTCTTATCCAAAATATATATCATTAATATAATTCAATGATCAAGGCCTTAAAATCATGACTTGTACCCTAATATACCTCTATAATTATCCATGCATATGTCAAAGGATGTGTCTATCTCCATCCATTGAAGTTAATCAATCTCCCATTTAAATTTCTCACATAACTGGCTGAATATACTAATTGAACTTTAATGATTGGTAAAAAATTTACAAAAATGGCATGTTATGTTTTTTCAATTATTTCATAATTATATTGTTCAATACTTTTCTAACCATAATATTTATTCCATCGTGATGGAATAATCCAAATAGATCATCTACTATCTTTGTCTAACCAATCCAATTTTAATTTATTACTTCCCACTTAGAATATCCACTATATTTATCAATGGATATGTCTTAAAATCCCCATCACACCGTTTCTATATTTAATGTTTTTAGATTCATTCTTCATTAAATATTATAATCTTGGGAACCCATGAAAATCCATCATCATCAATATCATTTTCACCAATTCATAGATTCTTAACATTGGTGACTTTATCTTTTTATATTAATAAACACCTGAAAATATTCATATTAGTGTTAGAAAATTTTTAGGTTATATTTTTGAGATGAAATTTCAAATTTATGGATAGAATGATATATGTACCATGAACTGGTATTTTGATCTTTAATCAAGGGATTATATAATCTATATAAGATTATTGTTATCCTCATGAATACATATATATAATGAGGTATACTAGAATTATTTTGATAGACCCTACATAGAATTATTTAATTCAACTGGTGTTGGTGCTCCGATGCATGTTAAAACTGTTTTATAGATTTAGTCCCCAGCGTATGATATGGTATACATTAGAATGGGGTATATTCAATGGGCAGTGGAGATGTAGTTTTTATTGTCCAAATATGAAATTAATGTTAGTTTTATATTTTCATTCAATTTTATATTTTAGTGAAGTTCATTATAACTATATAAAATTAGTTATGTATGAAAGAATGACTAAATTTAATTTTTATAGCATTTATTTTATTTTTTGTGTATTATTTTCTATTGGGATGAATTATTTTTTGTTATATTCACTTCCATCAAACTATGATTTGACGGAATGAACTCCCCATTGTAATACATGGGAACTCAAAGCTAGAAAGAATACTTTAGTGTATAGGGAGGTATGCTTGTGGTTCTATATCCCATTAGATAGGAAATTAATTAGTTTCCTATGACACTACGTGACTTAAACTGATACTATATGTTTGTATAAATTTAATATTTATGAAGATGGTAGAAATATGATTTTATAATGGGATGGTTCTTATAATTCACATTAGGCTTATGAGACATAAACATTTTTTGTTGAGATTTTATTGTTATTGGCTATATGTGATTGTTATTATTGGTTTTCCACACCATTGTTGACAAGTTTAATATAAATTATTCATTCTTGTAAAATATAATTCATGGTATTGTATATTGGTCCATTTAAAAGTGGAATATATACATGAATTATCTTATTCTTATTATACTCTAATGGAATATGTGTGCCTATGTGTTATTGTTTTACAGATGATAAGTTCTCCTATATATTTTTTCATCAACATATTATATGGAGTTTTATAATATGACTTATTTATGGAATTATATGTGTATGAATCATGATACTATCAATCATGGTAGTTCATGTGGATCTTTTTATGTTTAATTATCTGGCGATTACAATAAGTTCTATTCGAGAATTGTTTACATAGTGTTTTTTAGTGGGTGATTACAAGTATTATAATCAATGGAGGAGGACCTCTCTTGTGTGTTGTGATATGGTTCAGTTAAATACTATTTTGAAGGTACTATATATTTTTTCCCTATATATCATTTTTGTGGCACTCTATATGATTAAGTCAGGTGGATATGTGGATAGTCTTAATTTGGATAAGTAATGGGATGTGAATTGAATGTTCATTGGATGTGTTTCACTATAATGGAATCTTCTATTGATGTTGTGTGAGAGTTTAATATTATCTAGATGTATGGAATTGTTGATTTTTTATATTACTTCCACGACAAAGAAGGATATAAACTAGAAGATCATGGTTTTATAATGACATCCATGGTTTTTAGTTCATAAGGTTATGTATAATATTTCATTGTGAATACTTTTTATCTATGAACAAACAAGTGGGAGAACTATGATATTTAGATATGTGACTATATTTTATTTTCAATAGAATTTTGTTTCAATTTTAATCTAGGATTTGAGGTTGTGATAGATTGTTTTATATTTAAATTTCATTGTATTATTACATTGATTCATAAGATTATTCATCCAGTAGTATGAATTAGTCCCTGTATACTATTAAAAACCCTTCCGTACCTGGGGAGTTCAATATGAGACCACGTAGAAAATACAACTTGTTTTTTAGTTAAGTATTCCTTTGGATAGATGGGATGAAACTTTTGTTAAAATGAGAGATATCATATAATTGGATTTGATAATGACATTACCTAGTTGGGTTATGATGATATTAAGTATGAACGTAGGTAAGATTCAATATGGTGGTTCTTTATTGGATCAATTTTCAAGAGGAGGGTGAAAATAATATTGGTTTTTATAAAAATCCCCATTGTTTGGGGGAAGAGGAAAAAATTTATGGGTGTTTCAAATTTGGTATGTATCTTATGATGGGACCTTATGATCATGTGGAAATAATGTGTTATGGGAAATTTATTTTCGAATTATTGGTTGAGGGATTCATTTGAAATGTAATATTTCCCAATATTTTTTTATAAGGGACTTATGTGATGGGGTATGGTATTTTGGTATGATTGATTCATGTTGTATTTGACAGTGGTGTTAAGCGATAGAATGATATGTGATATTGGATATAAAGGTGATATAATTATGTGTTTTTTGGACATGTTTGGGTTATCAATTATTGAGGGGTGTATTGGATGTCATATGGGGAGGATCATATTATTTGATATTGTAATGCACAATCTTTGTTATTAGTATATTCTTGAATAATGAAGATGATGTTTCTGGTGGTCTATGAACGAGTGAAAATTGGTGTTTTTATAGATGCTAAATTATTAAATATATATATATATATATTAATAGTCATCACATTTGAAAATGGACTATTCATGAGCCATTGTGGTTATATTTTGGTTAATATAGTAATGCTAAAGACACTTTCATGGTATGTAGGAATATATCTGTAACAAGTGATTGCCCCTCTTGTTTGTAATATTGTGTGTGTATTGAGACAAGTCTATGTATTTTCATGATGGAACTTGTATGGATGTGTTTGTATAAATCCACATATATTATTTATAATTGTTAAAATACTAATTTTGATTTCAGTTCAATTTTTTGGTAGTGTCGGTTTATTGGAATCAATCTTGTAGTGGAATAAGTGCTATTTGAGAGTGATTCCAATTGGGGGTGTGTCATTGATGTGGATAGAGTATCAAAATTGGTTTGTTTGGTTATATATACACAATAAAATTATTCTTGTATTCTAGTTTATTGTTTATCAAGGTTTCTATATGATCATGTAATGCCAAAAAGATTTTCATGAATTATGATCAGATGTTGAGGGTATGCATCAATGGTTCTAAGTGAGTATTTTTTTGGAGAAATATTATAGAGTACGACTAGATGGAGTATTATTTGAATATTTATATGTGATGAGGTAAAAATACATTTGTCATGTTGATGAACCACATAATATAAGATTTATCTTGTGTGAATAATACAATAATATAGAGAGAACCATAGATCTAAATATGATGTTGTTGTTGATTTAATATAATTTAGGGAACTATGACATCAACGATGAATTTGTTTATTTTGACCTTTTTTATTGAAATAGATGTGTTTTTTTTGTTCCATATCAATGCTGACATAGGAAACAATCTTTTTGGGTTAGATTTTAATGAATAGTGATCTTTGGTGTATAATGAAGCACATCATATTATCATACGACATTAAGTTGTGGAAAAAGGTGTGTTTATAGTAAATGGTTAGGGTATATTTAGATTTATGGTTTGAGGATACCCATTGACTTTTAAGAATTTCAATACATATTTAGGATAGTCTTTTTTCCAATAAATTTAATGGGTCAATAGTTTGAGATAGAATTTGAATATTTATCATTGGGTTGGTGATACCAATTTAAATGGTGTCTAAATAGGGAAACCGAGTGAGATAAAATATGGATGAGATCGTTTCGATGAAGAATGTGTCTATTTAGTGAATAATGGGATAAAATTATTGTTATAGTAAGGTATATAGGGATTCTATAAATGAAACAACTACATTAGGTCCCATTATGAATCGTATAGTTTACTAAAATGGAATACATTGTGGAGGATTTACACTGTGACAAAAGGATCCCCATTGTGGGGTGTTTCATGTGGTTTATGAACCATTTAATTTATATTACATAATAACCTTTTTGAAATATTTTTATTTTTTAATCATGATTTTTTAGTCCATTTACTTTAGAATAATCATTTCATGACCGCTCGTGTAACTATATAGATATTTGGAGTGCTAGGAATCACATATCAATCCTATTGGTCTCACCAAAATTGATGTCATGGTTGTTATTAAGAGTCAAATACCAATTTTTTAGGGTCAGTCCCCCTTTATTATTATTATGATTTGTATGATGATGGGGGATGAAATTTCTATATATCCCCTCCTTATTCATTATATTAATCACCCTTATAGGGGGATTCTTTTTCGTTTGATTTCACAATGTTTAAGGGAACGTCTCAATATATCATATCCATTTTTTGATTATCCTACGTTATTCATTTATGTCATATTTATTTATTCTTAGGTATAACACTAAATATAAAGAAGAATGGATTAATCAAGTGGGGATAGGTGGTGTTCATGTGTGGTGGATATAGGAGTTCCCCGAATTTTGAGCTCACACTATTTAGTGCTTTTTCATAATGAAATCGATTCATGATGATTTTTTTATGACTATATTCATTAAATTGTAAATGTATTTATAACACTTTATGAGTAATTTTTTTGTGGACTTATATAGTATATTGGGTTGTAGAACATTCTCAGAAGTAAATTGGATAGACATAACTAATGGGGGGAATATCCATGTCTTATTGGAAACTATATTTTGGATGTAGGATATCCCAATAATATAAATTTATATTCCAATTTATGAATGATTTATTATTAAGATCAACATTTCATTGGATTAGGTAAAATTTATTGGGAACTATAGAACACGAATGAATGTGATTGGATGGTTGATATCATCCAAGAGTGGGAGCTTGTGATCCTTATCAACCTGAGTGTCATTGGATTTACTTGATATTATGATTTCAAATGGTGAATGTTAATGTTGACATAACTAGAAACTAGAGATTTCTCTCAAGGTATGATATGATTTTTTTTCTTATGTCGGTTATCTAGGGGATTTTTGGAAGGAATGAGAGAATTAGGTTTATTGTAGTGGTTGTGATTATCATATATCTGAAACATAGAATGTATTATCCAACTAATGATGGATTCTTGCCTAAAAATAATTGTGAGCTGAATGAGTTCTCTAGGAATATAAAATGTTAATAGGAGGGGATTACTATAGGTGGTGGTTTGAAGGAACTGTTGGATCGATATATATATGTATATGTATATTAGATGGAACAATACCAAAGGGGGTGAATTTTAGGTTTAAAAACATTTTGTTTAAACACTTAAGAAATTATATTAAATGATATTAAACTAATACAATTCACAAAAAATACAATTAACCACACTTGTCTTGTATATAAAGATATGATATGTTGTAATACTATAATAAGTGTAAGGGGATTGTATTCAAAATGAATACAATAATCAGAGTAATACAATAGTGAAGGATTCTACCATAATGTGTATAGAATCTATCGATACAATATGTAACAGTATGATTGTAATTGAAACAATTACAAATGAATATGAAATGAATAAAGGAAACAATTCAATTCCCTTTATAAAACAAAAAGCATCGGAAATGTAAAAGTGTTGCAATTATTTTATCCCAAAGAGAAGGGTATTCTTTCACCTATTATAAGAGGTATATCTTACCACCACCTTGGTAAGCACTCGATTCGATGATCAGTATGTCTGTTTTGATATCCCCACAAGCCCACGATTTTGTTGGTAATCGGCACCTCTGTGTTTCAAACACATGAAATTCCTCAATATGAAGATCGGTAGCACCGTCTTCCCATCCTTAGCCGCTGTCGATCATTATCACCTGAATGATCACACAAAGAAAAACAAAACATTTACTGAAAAACAAAAACTAAGAACAAACCATTCACGTTTTGTAATTTCAGGGCTTTCGCACGGAGCAAGAGAGTAGTCACAACGTCTCTCCCTAGAACTTGATAGTTGCATTGAATGATCAACGTCTCTCAGTTGTTCTTCTCAGCTTCAAATGACCTCCTATTTATAGGCCTCGGGTTCCAACGGTCACATTTCCTCCAACGGTCATATTTCTCCGGAAAACTCAGAGGGACATGGACACCTAGCATTATAATGGTCTTATTGAAACAGAAAACATGACATCGTTTTGATTAGTTTATCACTAAATAAACGACATTGTTTTGGTTAAAACAAAAGATATATGAAGATGATAAACATGAGTACGATTGACATGTGTTGATAAGGGATAAAAACAATCATGTGATAAGAATATTAATACTATATGTATTACATAGTGTAATGTATTGATATAATACAAAGAGAGTGTGATGCACAAAAGTCAGTATGTTTGACAGAGTCAGTATGATTGACAGAGTCAGTACGATTGACATAGTCAGTATGATAAGCACAGTCTGTATGATAAGCATAGTCAGTACGATAAGCATAGTCAGTACGATCAGCATAGTCAGTACGATAAGCATAGTCCGTAGGATAAGCATAGTCAGTACGATCAGAATGTTTAGTATGACACGCATATATGAATACATTTGTGATTTCCAAAATAAGACATAAAAGTCAAAAGAGAACTTTTGACTCAACAATATCCCCCTTTTTGGAAAGCACAAAACATAAAGTAAAAAATAAAAACTTATCTCCCCTTCAGTTATTGGAAACTTTTCTGAATAAGAAATTTAATACAACTAACTCCTCCATAGGTATGTACATTCCTAAGGATTCTAATCATAGATTTTATTTGATTTAGAATTATTTGATGAAAACATTCTCCCCTTATAAAACATTCTCCCCATTTGTGATTTACAAAAATAATGGGGTAATCTCGAGTTTCCTAAAAGAGTTAGAGAAAAGAAATTCAAGGCAATGGGAAAGTTAACATAAATATCATTGAGATAACAAAAGTCTATAGAATTTTAGAAATGAGCAAAGAAAGATACAACAACACTCATTTTTTTTCACATTCCTTTTCTTTGTTGATCATCTCTTGAAGAATAGAATTCATCCTTTTGATTTATTTCTTATCTTCGGAGATAGAATCACCCTGGGATTTTAGAAGCTCTCGTTGATTAGAAAAAAACGGATCCTGATTCATGATAGTCTCTTCTTGGACTCTGATTACATCTTCAAGAGTATCAATTCTGTCTTGAAAATTCTAATTGTCTTTAGATAGAACAGAATTTTTCTTCTTCAACATAACTATTACATCTTTGAAATAAGAAACCTTCGAAAACTCTGTTTGAAAAATATTCATTCTCTCTTGCAGCTCTTTTATTGAAGGAATATCGGCTCCATGTGTTTTTGATATCTGATTCAGCCTTTCAATGGTTTCTTTTTCAATCTTATTGAATGAAATATCAATATAATTTGAAATCATCCTTAAGTCTTCTATTGACATTTCTTGATCATTCACGAAGCGCTTTGTTTTGTATGACCACTTAGTCATTCTATTTCATGCCTTTTTATGAGCAGCAGAACTTTCAGATAGTACTTTTAAATCATCTTCAACTGAAAATACTCTCTTTCTCAGATCTCTTATAGAACCAAACTTCTTCCTTTTATTTTCAAGGAGAAATTCAATTTTCCCTTCATGTCTAGAAAAATAAGGAATCGTATTCTCAATCCTTCTCAAAACATGAACAATGTAATCACTCTTCTCGAGAGAAATTTCATGTTCTGAATCAATATCCTCTTCATATGAATCCAGTTCAATTGATCATCTTAATTCATCAACTGGATGTTTTCCTTTTTCTTTTTCTTTCTCCTTTCGTTCTTCTTCCACTTTTTCACTAATAAACATTAATTTCTTGGTATGAGAAGATTTAAGACCTTGCTTTACATGGGAATGAACTCTATCTGGCGTTTCAAGAGATTCAAATAAAGCATGTTCTATATGAGGAAACTATTTAATATCTTCACTTTTCTTTTGAAACGATTCTTCTCAACTCTTTATTTGAAGTATGATGAAATTTCAAAAGAAAATATTCTTCCTCATATTAAAATTCCTCAACCTCAAGTACTTCTTTTAAAAAAAATTCCTTTTATCTTTCTCTGGAAGACTCTGTATGATATGTTCTTGATGCACTTCTTCTGTTAGTTGAGAACTAGCCTCCTCAACCATTATCATGATTTTAGAAACATCAAAGTCTTGAGCTTTCTTTTTCAAAAGACCCTTCTTTTTATTTTCAGCCTGAAGGGTATCCTCTACAATTATCCTATCAGCAAAATCTTTAGTTGGATCAAGACCGAACTTAGGATCACCTTCTTTTCTTTGTATAGAATATTTCCTCCACTTGTCCACAACCCACATGTTGTTTTTAGGTTTCTTCTTTGGCTTAGAACTACTTTGCGAATTAGACTTTTGAGGGGAAACAACAATTGGATTATCATCGATTGACAATGGTGCTGGTTGATTTGGGGCCAATTGCTTTTGTGTCGATTCAGCTTCTAAATCTTTGACAAAGAGCATTGAGTTTTCATCAAAACAAACATAGAACTTCCTCAATGTATTCTTAATTATCCAAGAAGTCATCAACTCTTTCAATCTCCCTTTCAAAGGAATATTGAAAAACATCAAGCTCTCAATAATGAACTTTGTAAGAAATGAGGGATACATAATCAAGAGAGATTTAATCACTCTTGAATTGACATTCTTGACTGTTACAAAAATTTACCCCATGAGATTTACCTTTCTCATGTTTACAAGATAGTCTAGCATAAAAATATCAGAGATGTTAAGAGTTTCTCTATCCCCTTTCATTGGGATAAGAAGACCTCTCATTCAATGCACCAAAAACCTATTATCTAGAGATAAATGAACTACTTTTCTCTTCTCTTCATTTATAAGAAACAACAACTTTTCAGCACTTCCTTTATTAAACTTACTAACTTACTCTGATAGTTTATGAGATGGACAAAAATAATCACCTTATGTTGGGACATTTAGAATGTGGGATACTTGTTTCACAGACATTGATATTTTTCTATCGTACATAGCAAATTCAGTCATCAAATTTTTGTCAAAAGACATGGTTTTGTATAATTTACTAACTTCTACAACATGAATCAGATCTTGGGAAATAGGTTTTTCAACACAAAGATGTTCCCAGCATTGAAACAAAATAATCCTCCCCATTGTTGAATCATATGTATCAATGAAGTCCCAAGAAAATAACATTTCTATGAAGAAGTATTTCTATGAAAACATTTTTGAAGTCATTTTGGTTGGAGTATTGGCAGAGGATTGAGACATATAGATTCAGCAAATGGAAGATCGTACGGAGGCTTATAGAAAAGGGGCAGAGCTTCGCCAAGAATTCTAAAAAACCTGTGTGGGTTTGGGAAGGGGGTTTATTTATAGGCAAAAAAGGATCAACGTTGATCTTATATGATTGAGATTAGAAGATATGTAAATAAACAGTTAATATTTAAAGATTTTTTTTAAAAAATTGAGAAATAATAAAAAGTAAGAAAAACAACACAAAGTAAAGAAATAATGTACCTGTCAAAGATTGTAAGGAAATTGTTCATTTATTAGTATTAACATATTGAAAGAAAATACAAGCGTATGAGGAGAAATAATGTGATTGGTTGTGAGACCGATGAAAAAAAAATTCATTACCATAGGTTTTCAAGATGATGGAAAACAATGTCATTACAATAGGTTGTCATGCCGATGGAAAACAATGTTATTACCACAGGTTTTCAGCCGATGGAAAACAAAGTCATTACCATAGGTTGTCAAGTATATGGAAAAAAAATTCATTACCATAGGTTGTCAAACCGATGAATTTTTTTTTTTACCATAGGTTATTAGGATGATGGAAAACAAAGTCTTTAACATAGCTGGTCAAGTTGATGGAAAATAATGCTTTTACCATAGGGTGACGTGCCAATGGAAAATGAAGTTGTTACCATAGGGTGAAGTGTAGATGGAAAAAAAAGTTGTTACCATTAGGTGATGTGCTGATGGAAAACAAAGTTGTTACCATAGGGTGACGTGCCGATGGAAAACAAAGTTGTTACCATAGGGTGATGTGCCGATGGAAAACAAAATTGTTACCTTAGGGTGACATGCTGATGGAAAACAATGTTGTTACCCTAGGTTGACATGCCGATGGAAAACAAATTTATTACCATAGGATTTCATGCTGATGGAAAACAATGTTGTTACCAAAGGATGACATGCTGATGGAAAATAGAGTTGTTACCATAGGTTGAGGTGCCGATGGAAAACAAATTCTTTACCATAGATTAACGTGATGATAGGAAAAAAAGTTGTTACCATAGATTGACATGCCGATGGAAAACAAAGCTGTTACCATAGGTTGACGTGCCGATGGAAAAAAAAATTGTTACCATAGTTTGACATGCCGATGGAAAACAAAGTTGTTACCATAGTTTGATGTGCGATTCTAACAATCTTTCCTTGATCATTATCTTCGAAGGTAACCTTTCCACCTTTTGTTTCGATAATTTTTTTAATGAAATATTTTTTTCTGGTCATCTGTTGAGAACAACCATTATCCATGTACCATATATTCTCCTTGGTACACTTCTTATTTTCCTGAAAAAGTAACAATTAGTTTTATGGAATCCAAACATGGTTGGATCTAGAATAGTTAAATAAAAAAAATTAGGAATCCAAATTTGTTTTGAAAAATGAGCTTTTTGAAATCCTAAATACTGAGTTCTATTAAGAGAACAATCTCTTTTCTAGTGTCCACCACATTGTCACTTATAACAAAAAGTGGTACATTGATGAAAAAAATAAGTAATACTAAAAACCAGTTGAGATTGAGTATAACCAAAACCAGAATGATTTCTCAAAGGTCGAATTTGAGAATACATTCTATCAAATTTTTCAATGCCATAAGTAATGTTTTAAATAAATTTGTTCAAGGAAAAAATTTCTAACTTTAGTTTTAAAACTATGTTTTTATGCTAAAAAACATTTGATTTTGACCTAGAGTTAGGCTCGAATACATTTTCCTTAGAAATTACATTTTCAATATCCTTAGAAAGTTTATCTTTATCCGAATTGACATTCTCAAGGGTTTTTTAAATTCTTTAAAAATCATATGTTTTTATATCATGATCATTAGAAAGATCATATACTTCTTTAGTTAAAATTGATATTCTAGAATTTGATTTATTAATCTTTTTCCTGTGTTTAGAATAATATTTCTCGAGTAATTTAGAAAACCAAGACATTTCATCATAAGAAGGTAATGTATTAACTTCTAATGACGAAGGCTCATCATTTGAAGATTCATAATATTTTTTATCAGTATTATTTTCATTCAAGGGAACATTTGTAATAGCTTTATCATTGTGTACCTTATCAATGAAACAATGATTTTCAATTAGTCGTCTTGTTATAACTCCAATATTCCTTTGTCCTGAGGATTAATAGTCTAAAGAATCATCTGATGAATCACCACCACTTGCACATAAAGTATCATTTGCCTTTATGACATTATTTGTCTTTGTCTTGAAATTATTTTTCTTATTTCTTTCAGAATGTTTCTCTTTTCTGTATTTTCTCTTCAGCAAAGGACAATCAGGTCTTATATGACCTACATTCTTGCATTCATAACAAGTTACCGTAGAATCATTATTATCCTTTCTATCATTCATTTTGAATCTGTATTGGAAGTCTTTCTTTCCCACAATCTTGTTCATCCTTCGAGAAAGATTGGATAACTCATTATCTGAATGATCACTATCACTTGATTCTGACATATCAACTTTATTATCTTTGGATCTTGTTATCTTTTCAGGTGTTCTAGATTTAGATGTAATAGTAAAAGCTACACTTCCATTTCCATTTTTATTCTTATTAAAATCAGAATCTATCTTCATTCTTGTCTTGTTCTGTAGAAGAGTTCCAAAAAGTTCATCAAGAGTAATATGGGAAACATTTTTGTTCTCTTCAATAGCTGTCCTTTTTGACTCCATTTTGTTTGGCATTATATCAATAATTTTGTCTAAAATAGTTTCATCACCAAGACCTTTTTCTCCCATAGATTGTAGACTATTAAAAATTATCATGAATCTTTGTTTCACATTACATAATACCTCTCCATAAGGAAAAAAGAAATACATGATACTCTACTCGAAGAATTGCTCTTCTTGTTTCTATAACCATGTATGTACCAAAATGTTTCACTTCCAATTTCATCCAAATACAATTGGATGCTTTACAAGCTGATATCTGTATGTATATATTCTTGGTCGTAGAACATAAAAAAGTATTGGGTACCTTGTAATTCAGTTTATATTCTTGCTTTTCTTGATTAGTGAAAGTACTGACTTCTTTTTCAGGAATTTTGTAACCTCTAGTAAGCATAATAAAATTGACTACACCAGCATTGATAAAAAATATCTTCATTTGATATCTCAAGTACTCATAATCATTCCATTCAAATATAGGTGGTCTAGTTGGTTTTAGATTGACAATTGATCCAATATTCATCCCTGCCATCTAATAGAACAAAATATTTTCCACTTCACACTTTACTGCAGTAAATAGTTGAAATAGAAATTTTAAAATAAATCAGTGGAAACCTTTCTTTGATACCAATTGTTGGATCGATATATAGATTTAAATGTATATTAGATGGAACAATACAATAGGGGGTGAATTGTAGGATTAAAAACATTGTATTTAAACACTTATGAAATTATTTTAAAGGATTTTATTCTAATACAATTCCAAACAAGAACAATTAACCACAATTAGATTGTATATAAATGTATGATATGATGTAATACTATAATAAGTGTAAGGAAATTGTATTCCAAATGAATAAAATAATCATAGTAATACAATAGTGAAGGATTCTATCATAAAGCGTATAGAATCAATTGATACAATATGTAACAATATGATTGTAATTGAAACAATTACAAATGAATATGAAATAAAGAAAGGAAACAATAAAATTCCCTTTTCAAAACAAACAAGAGTGGAAATGTAATATTGTTACAATTATTTTAACCCAAAGAGAAGGGTATCGTTTCACCTAGGATAACAGGTCTGTCTTACCACCACCTTGGTAAGCCCTCGATACGATGATCGGTACGTCTGTCTTACAATCCCCGCAAGCCCTAGATTTTGCAGGTAATCAGAACCTATGTCTTTCAAAAACTTGAAATCCCTCGATATGAAGATCGGTAACACCATCTTCCTATCGTCAGCGTCATTCGATCGTTATCACATGATAAGTCACACAAAGCAAAACAAAGCACTTATTGAAATACAAAAACTAAGAATGAGCCATTCATTTTTTGTAATTTCAATGATTTCGCACGAAGGAAGATAGAAGTCACAACGTCTCTCTATAGAACAGGATAGTAGAAATAAATGATCAAAGTATCTAATTTATTCTTCTCAGCTTCAAATGACCTCCTATTTATAGGCCTCAGGTTTTAACGGTCACATTTCCTCCAACGATCATATTTCTCCAGAAAACTCGGATGGAGATGGACACCTGGCATTATAATGGTCATATTGATACAGAAAACATGGCATCATTTTTATTAGTTTATAACCAAATCCACGACATCATTTTGGTTAAAACAACAGATATATGAAGATGATAAACATGAGTACGATTCGCTTCTATTGATAATGGATAAAAACAATCATGTGATAAGAATATGAATACTATAAGTATTACTTAGTGTATTGTATTGATATGATACAAATAGAGTACGATGCACAAAAGTTAGTACATTTGACAGAGTCAGTACGATTGACAGAGTCATTACTATTTATTTAGTACGATTGACATAGTTAGTACGATAAGCATAGTCCATACGATTACCATAGTAAGTATGATAATCATAGTCGGTACGATCAGCATAGTTAGTATGATAAGCATAGTCAGTACGATAAGCATATTCAGTATGTTAAGCATGGTCAGTATGATAAGAATATATGAATACATTTGTTAATTCCAAAATAATAAATAAAAGTCAAAAGAAAACTTTTGACTCAATAGGAACAATATTATGATATGTGGAATAAGACATTGACGAGGTTTTTGGGAATGGTTGAGTATATGAAATGTTGATTCCATATAGGTGTGGAGTAACGTGGTTCTGGAAAGTCCCTAGTTTATGGGACTAGATTGTGACATGAAATCCAAAAGGGGATTAGATAAAACTAATGTGTCATGTTTTTTATATTCCTCATGGGTTGTGAGGTCATTGATGTGTGAAAAGTATGAGATGGATTCAGTTACCAGTTACATGGAATGAATACTGTGATATAATATTTTGATAGTTGAACAATGAGTTAATAATATGATATGGGGTTCCTTCCAAATTGAATAGAATCGTATAGAGATTTTTCATAACTAGAATCGGTTGTGTGACATGTACAATTTTCTTATGATCAAAGTAAAACAAATGATTCATGAGATCGGGAATCACCATGAATGAGATGGCACTAATAGGATACCATGTGTGAGACATAGTCCTTGATTTGTATCGCATTAATCTTACCATAAGTTAGATGCAATCGGTAAAAATGTATATAATTTTATTTAATGATATGTAATTGAATTAATCACCCTATGTGAGAGGGTATTTATGTAATAGTGTTTGTGATACTTTCCATAATTGTGGTGAGTGGTCAGGTTGTCACTACATCTAGAGTTAGAGAGTGGTTGTGGTATTGTGTGACCTCCCCTTTGTGAGTGGTTCTAGTAATGATGAAATGTGATGTGAGATCCTGATGCTAGGCATTAAATTTGAAAATATGGTAGTGTTTAGTATAAAATTTACCTCACCATGAGTTAATTTTTTCTAGATATACCATAAAAATATAAATTGAGATTCTAGGGTTTGATAATATGAACTCTCACAAAGTATGATTTTAGTGGTCAGGATATTGTTACTCCATAAAAAATATATTCTTGTACAATATTGGATCCAGGTTTAGTGGCATGTGTTGATGAAGCTTCATTGTAATTATGAAAAATTAGTATTATAATTTCTTATGAAGACTGCGTTCACACATTATAACCATATAAACATGGAGTCATGGTGAATTTCTTTGTAAATAAGTCTATTGTGTTTTTTGTGGAATAGTTATTTTCCTTATATATACACATATATTATAGAGTATCTGAAGGGAACATGGTGAGACCATTATGAGTTGTATTTCTCACCACCAATATAGAATCTTTGGTGAATTTATGAATCCAATTTATGATTTTTTTTAGATATTATTTTTTTATTGGGTGATTAGTTATGTATGGTTGTGTGACTAAAGTTATGTTTTTATGTAATTTTGTTCATTGATTATGGTTGATATGATATTATTAGGAATTACATTATAGTATTTATACTATATTATCTTACAATGATTTTAGGGAATAACCTCTCTATTTTTATTTCATTCCATCCTACAAAATGGAATATTTTACTATATGGCGATTCTTGCATGAGGTTACCAAGAAAATAATATTTAACACTATATATTGTCAAAAAATATATGGATTTTTTGTTATTGAAAAGAGTTCCTATTACTAATCAAAACATACCTATAAACAATTGGGAGAAATAATTAATCCAGAACTTTGTGGGAAATCACCTCAATTACGATATTCAATATAACTCAGAACATTAAAATTCCATTTACTTTATTGTAAAAAAATATCAAAAAGATAAAATATCTGTGGAATAAATCAATTGAAATATTTAATTAAAAACTAATATCATCCTTCGATCAACATTGAATTTTTTTTTTTTCATGCTCATTTTCTATTCATACATTTCAAAACAACTAACACAACTACACCAACCGTAACCCTTAATTTGTTTTGATGGAAGATAGAATGTGTTTGTAACACCAGTAAATTTAATATATGTTTTCCTCTAATTAGTGTTAATATTTTTGATAACGGTCTCCAAAAATAACACAAAACTAAAGTTTTTTTTGAAATTTTTAGAATATTAAACTGAATAGTTTACTAGTAGTTATGAATATAAGTAATTGTATTGTAAAATATATTAATGTACAAATTTACTTATATAATGATTATTTTCTACAAATTTACTTAATTCATCATTTTGTTTATGAATCTACATATTTATGCGTTGAAATTATTTTTAAAACTAAAAATAGTATATTACTGTTAAATTATTATTTTAATAAAATATATAATGGATTGACTAAATATATCTTCATTAGTGTTTTACATAATTTTATAATAATAATAATTGATATTTTTAAGGTATTTTTCTTACTCCAAATCTATTTTTTATTGTATTTAAATAAAACTCATTATAGGTAACTATGAACAAGAAAATAATGTATGAGACTAATTCAAAGATAACAAAATAATTCAAAATTGAAAACCACATCCACACCAATGATTTCAATGATCATGTTTCCTATTACAAATTTCCGACAGAACATTATCAGAAAACCGTAGTAAGCTAAAAATCTCGAACCCTACATGTAGTTGTAACCTTGGACCTCGAGCCAATCAAATCATTCCCTACACCATGGGTACAAGACAACTACAAACTCGAATTGCAATCAAATTTGGTATATCCTATATAGAATAACTAGATCACTGACAAAATACATCAATGTGGTACAAAGACACCTAACACCAGTAAAATTCATCCAAACACCACCATATTCTCCACATATTCCAATAAAACAAAAGACCCTCAATCACCTGAACTAGATAAAAGAAATCTATTGTCAACTTCTAAAATGATAAAATGTAAATAACACCTTACAGATAATGTAATTAAAATAAACCACCATTGGGATAACCTAGAGAATGGAATAATCCCATCGAAGGTTTTATATCTTCGAACAACCTTATTCATATAGAACAAATATCAGAAAAATTCATTGAAAACATTTAACTTGACTGTCATGGGTAGGAGAAATGGACCTGTAATATAAAGAAGAGTATGAGAGGATAGTACTTCCATTACAAGTCATGACTGTACCAACACCATTAACCCCTATAGAATGAATCTTCATAGAACATTCACATTAGAAATATAGACAAGAAATACAATAGAAATTATATCTAAAAACATGAGAATAATTCATATTAAAAATGAAGAAACAACATAAAATATTCATCCTAAAACGATTAAATTTTGATGGAAACCAATGTAGTGGATGAAACATGTTATGATGAGACCTCAGCACTGACTTAGAACAACCTGCACCATCCCAGAAACACTTCAAACCCCCTATTCCTAAACAAATATGTGGTCAAACACAAGTGAATGGGTATTCAAAAGTCAATGAGGGAGAATGTGTAACACCACAACCCGAGTTACCTAGAGTTAGTTCATTATTACGTATCATTGGAATGATCACGAATGATCAAATCTCAAAATACCAATTAGTGTAGAAGCCTTGGAAGTACTAGTTATATTAATAAGGTTTACATTACATAATAAAATGGAAAACAACAACAACATTGTTTCCATACACAATACAGTGATCCCATAGACTATACCTGAAGTTCAGTCATAAAATACTTCTTTGAATCTTGGGAAAAATAAAACATAGAAAGGGGTGAGCTCAGATCCTCTTTAAGGATAACAATAAAGTAGAATCTTTCATAAATAAGTATAAACATTTAAGGAAATGTATAAAACTAAAACAAAATATTTTTCCACATAAACTTCATCATAATATGGAAAATATAAATCAAAATAATTCCATTTACTTACTCACGTGGATATTCTACTAGTTGAATAATCACGTGAAATATCAATAGCCACTTTCATAATGATGGAATGCATAATGACAGTCTTTCATAACCACATAGTCATGGCCTTGTGCCAAGACTACAAATAAGATTTTTTCAAGGCCTTATGTCATGACACTAGTTTGTCTCATGAGACTTACTAATGCATCAAGGAGCTATAGTGGTCTCCACCCATCACTTACTAAGTCCAATGCATTTCTCATAATAAAAGGTTTAAAGATAACATAATCATTTCTATTAAAACTAGCATATGAAATTTCCATACATTATCGATGAACCATGAATGCTATAAAAATAACACATGCACATTCAAACATATCACAAATCATTCAATACTATATGGAAGTTTTGTATCATAATAAATCAACACCATATAAGCTTAAAATCCATCAAAGGATGATGACATAGATGAAATGAAAACATTTTTTTAGAGAAATATATCTTTCTATTTTGAAATCATTTAAGAGTCAAATAATTTATAAAGAAAAAATTTAGTTTGAAAATATTATTATAAGCTTGTAAGGTATGCTTTGACGATGGTATAATGGCCGAAAACAGCCGCACCTGCTGTATAAGTTAAAAAAAGTAATTCTTACCTTAATTTTTTCGAAAAGGTTATAAAGGACTTTGTTTGGAAAATGATAGAAAGATTCCATTATTAAGATATTATCAAAGTCAAACAAGGGTTTAAATGACTTTAAACCATAGTTAATTAAAAATTAAGAATGTTTTGAAATACATTTTTATGAAACATGGATGTGGATGATAATGATGTCCTAGTAGATAATTATGTATAAACAACCTCGGATAATAAAGAGATTGTGAAATTAATTCTTACCATGTACTTTTCCTTGGATGAGGGTAGGTTAGCCTCCTATATAATGGTGAAATAAGTTTTATTAAATTATACAACAATCATATATATTGATATGAACTCATATATGATCTTTTAAGATTTCATTGTTAATAATATATTAGTATTATCATTGTTTTGGGTGTTAACAAATTCATTTTCCTTTATATTTATTGTAATGTGGGTCATATTTGTCATGGATGGGATGTATCTCATTCATATCTAGAATGATATCAAGTATTTCAACATTATTTTTAATCATCCAATGAAAATTAGTCTTGAATGGATATGATGGGGAGTTAATCTCATCGCATTCGTGGAGACGGTAATCTGTACGTATGCACAAGCGAAAATATCATTCTTTTGTTATTAAAATAATATATAATTTGATGGAATACCATATATACAGAATCATTATCATGTTATATTTATTATTTACATCAATTAAACATCATTATCATACCCATCCAAATAATAATGTATTGAATAACAATTACACCACGACGTGGAGACGGTAAGCCGTACGTACGCACGTATGGTGACATGTCAATCCAACGATAGATAGAATAATGAATTTGGTTGTACTATATTTATAATAAAATCATAGTATATAGAAGAAATTTTATTTATTATTTTATATTTTAAACAACAAAGAAAAAGGATGTGGAAGAAGAAAGGAACTCGAAATAGGAGATGAAATATTTACCTCTTCTTCGGGTTCTTCCTTTTGATTTGATCAAAATGGACCTTTAGGTTGAATTATGACTAATGGAAAGCCCCTAAGATGAATGTATGTCAGTTCAGAGGGTATTTGGGCATGTTTTGGTAGAGCCAAATGGCTTTGAAGGAGTGATTTAGAGAGAAGGGGGAGTCCCCTTTTATAAGAGGGGTGAGAGGGACCTTAGGAAAAGCTAGAAATATTATTTTATAATAAAATAATTTTCGTTTTATAATGGATCCAAAGTGGATTATTTAAAGGATAAGGAGGTTATGGGTCGAAAACCACTCAATACATTAATTTTATACCTATTTGGGTCACAATATTAACTTTATCTTTCAGATTTAACTCTTAGTTAAATAGTTTGACATTTACCATATCTCTTTGTATTTTCATTTTATATAGTTAAGAAACTTACTATATACTTCCAAGAGATCCCCAAGTAGTTCATTAATGATACACCTATCATTATATATGTCGTTGGTCTGACCCTTATTTTTTTCAAAATAGAACATAAATTAATAATACAATATTTGTTTAAAAAACTCTTTTATGTCAATTTTGGCACTATTTGGTATTTTGTTTTTTATAAATTTATAACATCATTATTACTTCGATAAAATTCATCTAACAAACCCTAATATTTAATATTTACCTAGAAAATTCGTGGAATTCATAAAAAATCTCAAATTAAATTTATTTGGTTATTTATAATATCAACTATTTTAATATTTCATTAATTAAGTAATTATTGCATAATCATTGCGTCATAAATAAATAAAATTATTTAATGTCAAAAAAATATAAATAAATAACCATTATGTAGGAACTATTTTTATATTTATAATTACTATTTATAGTCGAATTTATATTACACATAACCCAATATTAAAAATCTTTATGTTATTCAACATTGATTTTAACTCTGTTAACTCTTCTTTGAATTAAATAATAATAAATGTCCAAATCTAAACCAAATGGACCAAATATGTTCATATTTTATTACTATGGTTTTTTTTTCGAATTATACATATCTAATATAATTAAGACATGTTTTAGGGTAATAATAATATCATTTTTACACTTAAAAACCCTATTTACTTTTAACCGTGGTAAATAAAAGTAAAAAGTTACTATTCACCATAAAATATTCATCTTATTGAACCAAAATTCTCTTACTAATATCGACTGTGTCCCTAAAATTTTTGAAATTCCACTCATAGAAGCGTTAAACCTATGATTTATGTGAATATTCAAATTCTCCTCGGAGGTGGGTAAATGACGGTGAAAAGTTCAAGAAAATTTTTATATAACTAAAATTATTATAAACTAACTCTAATGAATTAAATTGAACTTATATAGGTATTATTTATCTATTTTGACCTAAACTAAATTTAAATAAAATTTAAAATTGTTTAAATAAAAATTTGGTCTTAAACTATAAATCGGTGTTTATCTCTATTCATAAAAAATTGAATGTTTTCAGAAAAATACAAAAAATTCACACTAAGCTAATTTCGATACTCCAAATCCAAAAATGAAGTCCATTTTGAAAGATAAAATTTATAAAATTTTAGAATTTGGGTATTATTATTCATAATGGATAATTTGATTGGTTGTGGTGTGTTAAAACTCAAAATTGCGTACAACACAGACTATTATATTATTTAAAAAGAAGTGTACCGTGGAAGCTTGGGGTGTTACATTCTCCCCTCCTTCAAATAATTTCATCCTCAAAATTTCTAGAATATTACTGCATAAAAAATACTCATGGGGTTCTTCATCATATGTTCCTCGGGTTCCCACGTTGCCTCTTCCATATTATGGTTTCTCCATAGAACTGTTACCAAACGAGTTGTTCGGTTTCTCAACACATGTTCTCTTGTTTCAAGAATGTTAGGTCCACTAGGCTGGATACCCTAAGAGGGGGGGTGAATCAGGGTATGACTAATTAAAAGTTAATGCCCGTTCTGATCTTGTTTCGCTGTTAAGCAAAACACTCTTCTCTCTTTTTCCTGCTGCATGATATAAACAGAAAGTAAAGCAAGCACAGGACACAGCAATTTTACTTGGTTCACTGCTAAGGGCTATGTCCAAGGAGCATACGCCGACAGGTTGTCAGTTGTACCAAATTCCACTAATCTTCACTAGCTGTGGATTACAAGGCTCGGGCTAGATCACTTCTATGCCCAGGATCACTGCCTTTACAATGTTTAGGGTCAGCTCACTGCTTTCCCAAGGGCCACTCCCTGTTTATCTCTCTCTGGCTCACTGCCGGTGGAGAGGATCACATTCTTCCTCTTCCTAAGCTCACTGCTCTTGGAAGGAATCCACTCATAGTTTATAGACCTGTAGGTCTCTTCATTTGCATGAATGAATGCATCTTCCTCTGTGTGTAGATGCTCTATTGAAGTACAACTTTCACCCGTAGATGAATATTTCTTTGCACCGAAGGTATCGGGAAAACTTCCAGCTTCCACGCAGCCTGAAAACACTTCTGGAACAAACCTTACTTGGCGCGCAATTCAACCTCAACGCGCAAGTATCGGTGCGCAAGTCATAATGGGCTCGCAAGTCCTCCTCTGACACTTGCGCGACACAAGCTTCCTCAACTCCAAACTTGCGCGACTCTCTTCCTTTTACGCCCAAACCACTATTGGCACGCAACTGCAAACCGGCGCGCAACTTCTAACACCGGCGCACAACTTCAACCACTGACGCGCAAGTCCCACCTGCGCGACCACACACACCACTTGCACGACCACCACACCTGCGCGACGGGAGCTCTCGTTTGAACTCCGGTAAGAAATGAAGATGGGGTGGTCCAGTATTTATAGGAAAATTGACCACCCTGCACGACGGCGCGCAAGTCACCTGCGCGACCCAGTCCCGGCGCGCAAGTCTTCTCTCCTTTTAGACACTTGCGCGACCAACTCCCAAACGTGCGCGAACCTATTTCCTTAGCCATATTTTGATATTCTGATCTTGAAAAACATATGGCGCACAAGTTTTCTGTACTCCAAGTCCACGGCGCGCAGGTCCATTTTCCAAAAACACTTTTCTTCATTTTCCGATTTTCAGGCCCAAAAATTTGGCAAACACTGGAAAACGGCGCCACCTTTTATCTGTTCTTTTGTACCACCTCCAGATCATCAATTCCTTTTATCGACATTCTTGAATCAAACATGGATCGTTTACCTCAGCTCTTGAACTCGACATTCCACCATGAAATCCTCTTTGTCAAAAAATTTGTATGTCATTGTTTTGCTTTGTCAACAGTCACTACTCAGATGTCCACTTTGTCAACAAACACAATCACCACAAAAATGCTTCAATGATACCTTGAGGGATTTTTTCCCAACAATCTCCCCCTTTGGGTTTGTTGACAACTCTTCCAAAACAATGATACGTCGTTGAGTCTTCATCCTCCATTCGCCTCATTGTGATTTTGATAGCGATCAAGGATTTACTCAACACATACTCTAAGCCCACATGAGCAATGCTCGGCGTGAGAAACAAGAGTAAATGAAAAGTTCATCAATGAATCACTTCATCTCTGACATCCACTATTGACACCAAACTGATACCACTTTCCAACACCACTCTTCTGCTTTTATCATGATCCTCTGATATCGTGAAATCTATTCTTTGATCGATCACTTCTAGCATCGTCAGATTTAATACACTCCCCCTTTCTCATTGCTCCCCCTTTCTGGCTGCTCCACCTGTCAGCTTCTCCCCATATCTTTCATGATTTCTCAAATAGCCACACTGTCTCCCAATCACTATTTTCTCCTCCTTTAACAAACACTTTTCTCCCCCTTTGTAAACGAACCCAAAGGACACTCCTTTGTAGTCTGTAACATAGTAGAGAACACATATCAGCATATTAGGAAAAACACATCATACCATGGGGAGAGAGGGGAGGGTCCCACATACACACTATTTCAAGTGCGGGGAATCGACTGAACTCCCAGAGCTAGTCGATGCCTCTCAAAAGCTTCCTTGGGTAAGGCCTTTGTCAGAATGTCTTCAACCTGTAGCTCTGTAGGCACATACTCCAACTTCACGATGCCCTGCTCAACCTTATCCTTGATGAAATGATACTTGATCTCATGTGCTTTGTCCTGGAATGATGGAAATGATTTTTGCTAAGATTTATAGCACTTGAGTTGTCACACTGGATTCTGATCGGAGACTTCACTTCAACACCCATATCTTCTAGCGGCTGCTTCATCCATAATAACTGTGTGCATGCTTGAGTGGCCGCAATATACTCAGCTTCTGCGGTGCTTAATGAAATGCAATCCTGCTTCTTTCTCAACCAAGAAATACATAGTCCGCCAAGATAAAATGCACCTCCAGATGTTGATTTCCTGTCATCTGTTGAACCAGCCCAATCTGCATCAGTATATCCCAATAATTCTGTCGGAGACTTGTCGTTATATGTCAGCCCGAAGTCCAATGTTCCCTTGATATACCGAAGTATTCTTTTTACTGCAAGCATGTGACTTTCCTTGGGATTACTTTGATATCTCGCTGCTTGGAATGTGGCGAAAACAATATCAGGCCTTGTCGCGGTCAAGTACAACAGACTTCCGATAATTTGCCTATATTCTGTGATATTAACTGCCTTTCCATCCTCATCTTTTGATAATCTCATCCGGGTAGCAACCGGAGTCTTCATCTCCTTGGAATTATCCATTCCAAACCTTCTTAGAACCTCTTTGGCATATTTGGATTGAGAAATAAAAGTGCCATTACTTCCTTGTGTCACCTGTAAACCAAGGAAAAACGTTAGTTCTCCAATCATTGATATTTCAATCTCATTTTTCATGAATTCGGAGAACTGTCTGCATTGAGATTCATCTGATCCACCGAATATTATATCATCGACATAAACCAAAACCATCATCCTTTGATTTCATTCATTGCTGAAATAGAGGTTGTAATCAACTCCTCCATGCTGGAAACCAAGCTTCTTCAAGTATTGATCAAGCCTTGAGTACTGTGCCCTTGGTTCTTGTTTCAGACCATACAATGCCTTCTTCAGCCTGCAATCTTTTTTGTCATCCTCATGAATGAGAAAACCATCTGGTTGCTCAATGTACACCTCTTCTTCCAGAACCCCATTCAAGAACGCGGATTTGACATCCATCTGGAACACTTTAAACTTTCTTTGCACTGCTATGGCCAAGAATAATATGACTGTCTCCAGCCTTGCAACTGGTGCAAATGTCTCATCAACATCTATTCCTTCGATCTGGGAGTTCCCCTTGCACACTAGTCGTGCTTTGTTTCGAATCACAGTTCTATCTTCATTCATTTTTTTACGATAGACCCATTTAGTTCCAATGACATTCTTGTCTGCTGGTCTCGAAACAATCTCCCACGTCTGGTTCTTCTCAATCTGATCAAGCTCTTCATTCATAGCTTGAACCCAGTTTTCATCTTCAGCTGCATCGGAAAAACATTTCGGCTCCACCTGAGATAAAAACGATGTCTGTTGGAATGACTTCATTCTTCGAGTCTGAACTGGTGCTGTCTGGTCACCAATGATATTTTTCCTATCAATTTCAGATCGACTCTTTGGCTTCCTTGAAGATATAGACTTGACACTTTCTTGTTCATCATCAATATCTTCTTCTGAGTCAGCCTCTGCAACTTCTGCTCCCCCTGTGTTGCTTACCTCGTCATCACTTTCATCCAAAAACTGCTCACTGGGTCGTTGAGCAGTCTGTTCATTTTCGACTATAGTGACATCATTGCTCTCAATAATTTTTCCCAGCCTCTTGTTGAAGCATTTATATGCTTTTCCTTTCCCTGAATAGCCAAGTAATATCCCTTCATCTCCTCGTGCCTCAAACTTCCTATGATGTTCTTTGTTGAGAATGAAACACTTACTTCCAAAGATTCAAAAATATTTCAATGTTGGCTTCTTTCCGTACCACAGTTCATACGGAGTCTTCCCTTGCTTCGGACATAACAGGGACCTGTTTGAAACATAGACCGATGTCAAAACTGCTTCCTTCCAAAATTTCTCTGGTAGGTCCTTATCAATAAGCATTGTTCTGGCCATGTTGTTTATGATCCGATTTCTCCTTTCAACCACTCCATTTTGTTGGGGAGTTCTTACTGATGAAACTTGATGCTTTATCCCATGTTTCTCGAGATAGTTTTCAACTTGAATGTTTGTAAATTACGTACCGTTATCAGTACGAAACTTTAGAATTTTCTTCCCAAGAATCTTTTCTGATTCCCTCCTGTACTGCTTTATGCAACTGAACACCTATGTCTTATGGGTAATGATGAATACCCATGCCATTCTTCTATAGTCATCAATGAAAAGAACATAGTACCTTTGCCCATCTATAGCTCGTGGTGAGATTGGTCCACATACATCAGCATGCACCAATTCGAGCACTCCAGTTGCTTTTTGTTCCTTTGGCCTGTATGTCTTCCTGATGATCTTCCCTTATTGACAAGAATCACACGTATGAGTGTGATCACGTGATAGTTTGGGAAGGTCTCTAGCAGCATCACACTTTACAAGATCTTCCATAGATGGTTGACATAGATGACCAAGTCGCTTATGCCACAGCTGATTTTCTTCTTCTCTGGATAAAAAGCATGAATCTTCTTCCCTACCTACCAGGTAAAGATTCCCCTTTGTTCGTTTTCCCTGTAGAATGACTATTCCATCTTTTCGTTTAACAATACCCATCTTTTTGGTAAATAGGACAGAGTGCCCAGAGTCGCATAGTTTACTGACGCTAAGAAAATTATGACTGAGACCCTCTACCACCAAGACATCAGCATGTCTCATTTCTTTGCCCCCAAACTTGGCTTTCCCTGAGCCAACAATCTTCAGGCCTTCATCATTTCCAAATTTGAGAACTCCTTATTTGTCATATTTGATGCCTGTAACAAGATCCTTATTACCCGTCATGTGGGATGTGCAACCACTATCAAGGATCCAAACACCAGATCGATCTGATGCTTTAAGGGAAATCTCCGCCACCACAGCCTTCTCATTTTTCTTCTTCTTGATCCATACTTTTTCTTTCATACTCGGAATAGATTGAGACTTCTGTTCTTTCTCAGAGTATGATGGACCAGTTTCATCTTGTAGAGCAGTAAATCTGTTCTGAATTTTTAACTCACTTGTTGGATCATTGATTGGCTGCTTGCGAACATCCTGATTCTGCTTTGGCACATTTCTCTGAATGGTTGAAGTGCAATACCTAGCCATGTGTCCAAATCCTCCACACAAAAAACAGTGTCCTTCAAAATATGTTAGAGAAAATCATCCTCTATTTGGCTGCCATCTCTGTTGTTGTTCCATTCTATATCTCTTGGCTATGGAACACACATACTGTGAATGCCCCATCTTTCCACAACAATAACACCTGATATAGGGTGCCTTTCTCCGTGTTACTTCAGCACTACATGTTTCCCCTTGGGATCTCTGAGTATTCTGATTCTGCATTGTGCTCAAATCCACTTTCAATCTCGGGACCGGTGCTTGAGGTCTGACTTCAGCTGCCACAGATTTCTGTTTCTGATTAAGCCATGACTCAGCCTTAACATCTGAGTTCAATTTATGCTTCTTTTATTCTAAACTACTAGGCTCTTCTTTATTCTTTTTAGTCTTCGTAACGACCTTATTTCCCAAGAATGTGTTGGGATTCAATGGTTTTTCCTGGTCTTTAACTTTTCTCCATAGACCGACAACTTCCTCTTCAAGATCTTCAATACGCTTAACGTGATCTCTCACTTTTCGACTAAAGCAATCGATCTCCCTTTTTTGCTCTTCAATCTTGAGCTTATGCTCATCACCCTTTTCTGTGCGCTCTAGCCTGGAGGACTTAAGATTTTCAATTTCTTTCTTAAGATCAGACTTCTATTCTTCTTGTTGTTGCATGTAGAGTTTTGCATCACGTACTATCTTGTTGGCTTTCTTTGTTTTTGCTCTCCAAACATCTATTTCTTCAAGAGATACTTCCAATTCAGCTTCCATGTCAACTCTCCCTTCAATTTCTTCTTCTTCTCCATCAGTTTCGGTTTCTTTCTTTTCTAGAGCACTACTGGCAACAGCCACCATCGCATTTTGTACACGATCTTTGCAGTTTTCTATCTCTTCAACTTCTTCACTCTCAGACTCAGCTGAACTGTCTATTTCTTGTGAAAGTAGATTCTTCTTCTTAAAGAAATTTCTCTTGAACGGCTTCTTACCTTTCACATAGGATGAAGATTTTTTCATGGGAATCTCAACTTCATCTTCATCGCTTTCTTCTTGCAACTTTTTGGGGCATCTTGCAGCAAGATGACCAACCTTTCCGCATCGGAAGCATGCTAGTGGAAGTTTCCCTTTAAAATTTCCTTTTCCTCTTTACAGATTTGAAGAAAGGAATGACATCACCTCATCTGACTCTTCTTCCACCTGAGAATATTCAATAGTGAGCCTCTTCATGGCCTTAAATGCCACCTCTTTGGATTTACCCTTTTCCACAGCATCGTTGTCATCATTTCTCATTTCATATGCAACAAGAGTGCTGTGTAGGTTATCCAATGTCAGCTCTTTCGGATCTTTATCTTCCAAAACAGAAACTTTCGGATTGAACCGAGGTGGAATCTTTCTCAAGATGCGCTTTACGATTTTAATGTCTTCGATAATCTCACCAAGAACCCGCATGTCTTCTACCACAGCATTTACCCTGTCAAAGAATCCATCAACAGACTCATTCGGGTTCATTCTGAGATCTTCATACTTGTTCCACAACACTTGAAGCTTTTCCTCTCTGACTTTTGTATCCCCTTCATAAATATTCAAGAGCTTTTCCCACACGGCATGTCATGTTTTGAATGACATCACCTTTGTATATATGGGATTGGAAAGGGCTCCCCCTAAGGCATTGATTTCTTTAGAATCAGCATCAAACTCTTTATGCTCTGCTTCTGATAATGCACCACTTGTAATATCAGCTGTGATACCATGCATAGCTGCTGAAAACACATCCATTCCCAATGATCGGAAATAGTGTTGCATTCGATTCTTCCATATCTGAAAATTACATCCATCGAAGATCGGAATCCCTATATGATTAGTGACCTCCATTTGAGAGAAGAACAACTGTAAACCTGGCTCTGATACCACTTGTTAGGTCCACTAGGCTGGATACCCTAAGAGGGGGGGGGGTGAATCAGGGTATGACTAATTAAAAGTTAATGCCCGTTCTGATCTTGTTTCGCTGTTAAGCAAAACACTCTTCTCTCTTTTTCCTACTGCATGATATAAACAGAAAGTAAAGCAAGCACAGGACACAGCAATTTTACTTGGTTCACTGCTAAGGGCTATGTCCAAGGAGCATACGCCGACAGGTTGTCAGTTGTACCAAATTCCACTAATCTTCACTAGCTGTGGATTACAAGGCTCGGGCTAGATCACTTCTATGCCCAGGATCACTGCCTTTACAATGTTTAGGGTCAGCTCACTGCTTTCCCAAGGGCCACTCCCTGTTTATCTCTCTCTGGCTCACTGCCGGTGGAGAGGATCACATTCTTCCTCTTCCTAAGCTCACTGCTCTTGGAAGGAATCCACTCATAGTTTATAGACCTGTAGGTCTCTTCATTTGCATGAATGAATGCATCTTCCTCTGTGTGTAGATGCTCTATTGAAGTACAACTTTCACCCGTAGATGAATATTTCTTTGCACCGAAGGTATCGGGAAAACTTCCAGCTTCCACGCAGCCTGAAAACACTTCTGGAACAAACCTTACTTGGCGCGCAATTCAACCTCAACGCGCAAGTATCGGCGCGCAAGTCATAATGGGCTCGCAAGTCCTCCTCTGACACTTGCGCGACACAAGCTTCCTCAACTCCAAACTTGCGCGACTCTCTTCCTTTTACGCCCAAACCACTATTGGCACGCAACTGCAAACCGGCGCGCAACTTCTAACACCGGCGCACAACTTCAACCACTGACGCGCAAGTCCCACCTGCGCGACCACACACACCACTTGCACGACCACCACACCTGCGCGACGGGAGCTCTCGTTTGAACTCCGGTAAGAAATGAAGATGGGGTGGTCCAGTATTTATAGGAAAATTGACCACCCTGCACGACGGCGCGCAAGTCACCTGCGCGACCCAGTCCCGGCGCGCAAGTCTTCTCTCCTTTTAGACACTTGCGCGACCAACTCCCAAACGTGCGCGAACCTATTTCCTTAGCCATATTTTGATATTCTGATCTTGAAAAACATATGGCGCACAAGTTTTCTGTACTCCAAGTCCACGGCGCGCAGGTCCATTTTCCAAAAACACTTTTCTTCATTTTCCGATTTTCAGGCCCAAAAATTTGGCAAACACTGGAAAACGGCGCCACCTTGTATCTGTTCTTTTGTACCGCCTCCAGATCATCAATTCCTTTTATCGACGTTCTTGAATCAAACATGGATCGTTGAACTCAGCTCTTGAACTCGACATTCCACCATGAAATCCTCTTTGTCAACAAATTTGTATGTCATTGTTTTGCTTTGTCAACAGACACTACTCAGATGTCCACTTTGTCAACAAACACAATCACCACAAAAATGCTTCAATGATACCTTGAGGGATTTTTTCCCAACAAAGAACCATGAAAGGATCTTCGCAATAAGGCCAATATGGTTCCAATTATAATTCCTCAAAGGTGAGTACATGAGTTTGGTCAGGAATTTATTTTCTAAACTGTGATACAAGGAATACATCATGAACTTTTGAGAGACATGGTGGCATTGCCAAATGGTAAACTACAGGCCCAATTAGTTCTATAATTTCGAATGGTCTAATGTATCTGGGACTTAATTTTCCCTTCTTACTGAAACGTATAACACCCTTCCAAGGAGATACCTTTATGAAAACATGATCTCCTTCCTGAAATTCCAAATCCTTCCTTCTGTTATCCGCATATCTCTTCTGTCTACTTTGATCTACCTTGATATGGGTTTGGATTACCTTCACCTTTTACATCATTTCCTCAACTAGTTCTGGGCAACATGTTTTCTTTTTCCAACATCATCCCAATAGGTTGGTTTGAGACATCTCCTTCTGTATAACGCCTCATATGGTGCAATCTAAATACTTGAATGGATGCTATTTTTATAAGAAAATTATACCAGAGGATAAAATTGATTCTACATAACTTCAAAGTCAAGTGAGAATGATCTCAACATGTCTTCTAAGGTTTTAATAGTCCATTATGACGGTTTATCAGTTTGGGATAGGTAGGCAGTGCTCAAATGATGTTCAGTATCCTGTGCTTTCTGAAGACTTCTCTAGAATTTTGAAGTAAAATGGGGAGCATGATTTGAAACAATCGATAGTGGTACTCCATGAAGTCTTAAAAATTCATTAATATATAGTCTTGTTAATAATTTAAGTGGTAAATATTCTCTTATAGCAAGAAAATGTGTTCATTTGGTAAGATGATCAACAATGACCCATATTGCACCATTCCGTCTAGGAGTCTTTGATAGTCCCATGAAAAACTCCATCGTAATATTATCCCATTTCCACTAAGTTATGGGAAGAGGTTGCATGACTACTCTAGGATGTTTCCTTCCAGCTTTCACTTGTTGAAAAACCATAGATCTTGAAACAAAATTAGCAATCCATGTCTTCATGTTGACCCACCAAAAATGTTCATTCAAATATCAATACATTTTGGTGCTACTATGGTGTATAGGGAAATTGGAACTATGAGCATCATCCAACAATTCCCTTTTTTAGTTCAGGTATATCAAGAACATAAAGTATCTTCACAAATTTCAAAATTCCATCTTCATACAAAATGTCACATAATCTCCCATCATTCACAGCTTTATTCATCTTTTGAAACTCTTCATCATCGGTCTGAGAACTCTTTATCCTTTCTAGTAGATATGATTTGGAAACCGTTTGGAGAAGAATTGATGTTTCACCATCTATGGTTAATCCTATATCCATCTTTACTATATCCATGTATATATGATCTTTTTAAACTCTCATCTAGTTCAAAACTCCATGATCATTTCTGCTAAAAGCATCTTCCGCCTTTTTTTACTTCCCCAGGTGGTAGTGTGTCATGAAATCATAATCTTTTAGTAGTTCAAGCCATCATCTTTGCCTCATTTTGAGTTCTTTCTATGAGAAAATATACTTTAAAATCTTTTGATATGTATATATCTCACATTTTCACCATAGAGATAATGTCTCTATATATTAAAAGAAAATATTACAATTGCTAACTCAAGATCATGAGTATTATAGTTTTGCTCATGAATTTTCAGCTGTTGTGATGCATAGGAAATAACTCTATCATTATACAGAAGGACACAACCAAGTCCTTTCTTCGATGCATCACTATAAATAACAAACCCATGATTCCCTGATGGTAGAGTCATGATAGTATCATTGACTAATCATCTCCTCAAATCATCAAAACATTCTTCACACTCTTTTGTCCAAAACAATTTAACCCCTTTTCATGTGATCTTTGATAATGGGATAGCCAACCGGGAAAAATTCTGGATGAAACGTCGATAATAACCTGCTCAACCAATAAATCTATATACCTCAGTTATACTCATTGGTGATGGCCATTCTTGGATTGTCTTGGTATTTGAAGGATCAACAAAAATTCCAACCTCAAGGACAATATGGAAAAGAAAATAAATCTTCTGATGCAATAATTTACACTTTCTAAACATCCCATATAATTCATGTCTTCTAAGAGTCTTCAGGATAATGAGAAAGTGATTTCCATGATCTTCGTAGATTTGGGGGTATACCAAGATATCATCAATAAATACCACTACAAAATCATCGAGATATTCCTTCAAAACTCTATTCATTATATCCATGAAGACAGAGGGTGAATTTGTCATTCCAAAAGGTATTACTGTAAACTTTTAATTCACATACCTGGTTTGAAATGCTGTCACCGAAATTTCTTCCTTCTTCATGCAAAAATGATGGTATCCAGATTGAAGGACAATCTTTGAAAAGTATTGTGCTCTATTCATTTGGACAAATAATCATCAATGTGAGGTATGGGATACATGTTCTTTATTGTTATAGAATTTATTTCCCTGTAATCAATGCACTACCTCATAAATCCATCTTTCGTCTTAACAAAAAGGATAGGGTATCCCCAAGGAGATACACTAGGGAGAATAAATCCATTGTTACTCAGTTCCTCTATTTATTTCTTTAGTTCTACTAATTCCTTTATGGCCATTATATAAGGGGTCTTCGATATGGGCCTTGATCCAGGAATTAAATCAATGGAAAACTCAATTTCATGTTCTGGAGGATTACCATGTAAATGTTCTGAAAAAACATCAACATATTCTTTCACAATAGGTAAATCCTTTATTTGAACATTCTTTTCGTCAACAAAAATTATTTCATTATCTTCCTCCACAATAATTGAATTTAGTTGAGCTATTGGGGGTGGATCTAGTTAAGAATTAGGTGGTGATGATTCTACTCTAAAGATAAGGGGTTATTTATCATCATCCTAAAAAATAGTAACCTCCTTATTCTTACAATATATTTTTGCTTCACGGTTTGAATTTTAATCCAAAACTGAGGATTATATCAAATTCAATCATGGGAATGATGATGAGATCAGTAGATAAAGAACATTTATATTCCCTAATAGGGACTGATTCAAAAAACTTTATTGCAATGACAATTCCCTTAGAAGTTTTGATTGACAACTACCTTGTTCAATCAAATTGTAAATATCAAATTTTCATAGAAAACTGGGAAGATATGAAATAATGCGATGATCTAGAATCAAATAATGCATTTTCCAAACATGACGAAACCATTAAATTACCCGCCACTATGTCTTTTGGAGCTTCAACATCATCAGTAGTGATAGCATAATCTTGGACTTTATCCCTTGTCCTTTTTTGAGGTATTTTCCCCGGATTCTTAGGAAAATCATTCACATAATGTACCCTTTATCTAAATTTGTATAATTCAACATCAAAAACCTCTTTCTTACCCTTATAATCATGATCTTAGTGCACTTTTTCACCAAACTTATAATAGACTCCCATTCCCTTCAGGAATGAACCAAGGTGTTTCTTACCACATTTACCATAGGATGGATATTCAACTTTTCCCGTATTCCACTTATTTCCATTTCCAAAGTGTTCAGCAGAACACTTCTTCTCTTGCTTTACTTTAAAGTCATTAGACTTTGAGAATTCATTTTTTGTCTTGAGAGCACATGAGACTATATCTACGTATGATGATGAGGATTGTGAGACTAATTCTTGATGGAGAAATGGTTTTAACCCATCAATGAGATGATCAATCTTACTTCTTTGGTTACGTATATAATCTGTTGCATGCCTCATTATCCTTGTAATGATAACTTCATACTTTGCGACATTCTCATCCTTCTTTTTTCCTTAGACTCAGAAATTTCCTTTCCATATATGATCGATGGTCACGAGGAAAGTATTTTTATAAGAAATGCTCTTTAAACCCCATCCATTCCATATTTGATACTTCATCATCTTCCTCTATGTTTTGAATCAATGAAAACCATTGATCATCATCTCTAGTGTGGCGGTAAACTACAGAGACAACTTTTTCTCTTTCACTACTCCCCAAGGCATGGGATATTTTCTCTAAGAAATTTATCCAATGCTCAGCTACTAATGGATTTTTACTCCCATTGAACGTCGGTTGTTTCCACATGAAGAGATCTAACATTGATCCTCCATATTGTGGATCAGGGTGATCCATACAGGTAAGGTTATTATTCATAACCTGAGTGAGTTTTCCTAATATAGTGATAACCTAATTATGACCAGTTGAATCACTAACTCCACTATAATTATCTTGAGCAGGAGGGTAATCCCTATACGGAGTGCGTGCATTGATACAGTTTCCATTCCTTCCACAAGGTTCCATTTCTAAATAATGGTATAAAATAGATTAGTTTATGAATCGAAATACATAATTCCAAACTCATAAAACACTTAACATAAATTGAACAGTTTATGGATATATTCCATAATCATAAAAAATGTTTTCTTTGAGGAAGTATATACTAATACACCCACCATAATGGTTTTTAGTGATAATGATAATTATCCTAAGCATATCCCCCGAGAGTGTCGTAACCAAAGGTGCAGCAAGGCCCGTTGTCATGCACTAGTTCCCATTTTAGTCTATCTCAAAGCGGTGTTTTCGGGTATTACCCTAAGGTATATCTGTTCCAAATCCACCTCTACCTACTCGTATCCAGACAAGGATATATTTCTTGGAAAAGTCACAAAATCTCTACAATCCCAAAATTCAAGGAAGTTATTCTATACTAATCCTCAAAGTCTATCTTATGGTAATGTGTTCTAATAAGAGTTTATCTAAATTTATATTCAAAGGTTTGTACTAAACTTCCTATGATACCAACTGCAACACCCCGACCGTAGTTACCCAGATTCGGTACATTTTTACGTATCATTTTCATGATCACAAAAGATCAAGTCTCGAAAGACCGATTAGTTTAGTAGCCTTGGAAGTACTAGTTAAACCCATAATGTTTACAGTACATCAATAAATGGAAAACTTCAACAACCTTGTTTTCAAAGACAACACTGAGATCCCAAAGACTGTCCCCGCAGGTCAGTCATAACATACTTCTTCGCATCCTGGGAAAAATAAAACATAGAAATGGGTGATCTCTGATGCTCAGTAAGGATAACAATGAAGCTGAAGCTTTTGTAAATAAGAATACTCATTTAAGGAAGTGTATAAAACTGAAACAAAAGCCTTTTTAACATAAACATAATCCTAATATGGAAAATATAAATCAAAAAAATTACATTTACTTACTCACATAGATATTATACTATTTAAATAATCACATGCAATATATCAATTTCCACTTTAAAAATGATGGATTGCATAATGCCAGAATTTCATAACCACATAGTCAAGGCCTTGTGCCAAGACTATAATGAAGATTTTCTCAAGGCCTTGTTCCAAGACACTATTTTGTCTCATGAGATCTACCGATGCATCGAGGAGCTATAGCGGGCTCCACCTGTCACATACTATGTCCAATGCATTCTTCATATGAAAAGGTTTAAACATAACAAACACATATGTATTAAAACTAGAATACGAAATGTCAATACTTTATCCATAAACCATGAATGGTATAACAATAACACATCCATTTTCAAATATATCACAAAAACATCAATACAATATGGATGTTTTGTATCATAATAAATCAACATCAAATAAGCTTATAATCTATCAAATGTTGTTGACATAGATGAAATCAAAACCTTATTTTAGAGAAATATCTCTTTCTATTTTGATTTCATTTAAGAGTATCATAATTTATAAAGAAAACATTTTTTTGAAAATATTCTTATAAGCTTGTAAGGGATGCTTTGACGATGTTATAATGGTAGAAAATAGCCGCACCCGTCATATAAGTTAAAAAAAATACATTCTTACATTAATTTTTTCTAAAAGGTTATAAAGGACCTTGATTGGAAAATGAAGGAAAGATACCTTTATAAACAACTTATAAAAGTAAAAAAATGGTATAAATGACTTTAACCCATAGTCTATTAAATGTGATGAATGTTTTGAAATACATTTCTAAGTAACATGGATGTGGATGATAGAGAGGTCCCAGTAGATAATAACTTATAAATAACCTCGGATTATAAAGAGACTGTGAAATTAACACTTACATTGTGATTTTCCTTTGTCAAGGGTAGGTTAACCACTTCTATAATGGTGAAATAATTGTTATTAAATTATACAAGAATAATATACATTAATATGATATCATATATGATCTTTTAAAATTGATTTGTTAATAATATCTTTGTATTATTGTTGTTTCAGGTGTTAACGGATTCGTTTTCCTTTATATTATTTGTTATGTGAGTCCTATTTTTTTATGGATGGGATGTATCTTATTAATATCAAGAATGATATAAAGTCGTTAAAAAATATTTTTAATCATCTAATGAAAACTATTCTTGAATGGATATGATGGGTAATGAATCTCATCGCGTTTGGGGAGAAGGTAATCCATACGTATGCACGAGTGACAATATCATTCTTTTTATACTAAAATAATATTTCATTAGATGTTATATAATATAAAAATAATCATTATCATGTTATATTTATTTTTTACATCAATTACAAATCATTATTATACACATAAAAATAATAATGTATTGAATAACAATTACACCACGACATGGAGACGATAAGTCGTACGTACGCACGTATAGTGACATGTCATTCAAAAGATGGATAGAATAATAAATTTTGTTGTACCATATTTATAATAACATTAATGTATATATAATATAGTTGAGTTATTATTTTATAATAAAAACATCAATGAAAAAGGATGTGGAAGAAGAAATGAAGTTGAAAGATGTGATGAAATATTTTACTCTTCTTTAGGTTATTCCTTTTGATTTGATCAAAAGGGCTCCATAATTTGACTTCATGACTAAATTAAGTCCTCTAGGATGAATTTAGGACATATGATAGGGTATTTTGGAAGGGTTTGGCTGAGAAAAATGGCTTTGAACGTGTGAATTAGCGAGAAGGTGGAGTTCTCTTTTATAAGAGGGGTGAGGGGGGCCTTAGGAAATGCTAGAAATATTATTTTAAAATAAAATAATTTTTGGTTTCTAACGGATCCCAAATGGTTTAGTTAAAGGATATGAGAAGTTGGGTTGTAAACCGCTCAACCAATAGGTTTTAGACAGGTTTGGGTCACTATATTAACATTATCTTTTAGATTTAACTCTTAGTTTAATAGTTTGTCATTTACCATGTCTCTTTTTATTTTTATATTATGTGGTTAATAAAATTACTATATACTTCCAAGAAAACCCCAAGTGATTAATTAATTATAAACCTATAATTATATAATTATTTTGTCTGTACCTTATATTTTTAGGAATACTATTTCAATTAATAATATAATATTTGTTTTAAAAACTCTTTTATATCAATTAGGACACTATTTGGTATTTTGTTTTTGAAAAATTCAAAACAGCATTATTACTTTGAAAACAATTCTTCTACCCCACCATAATATATCCTATTAACCTAGAAATTTATAGGAATTCATAAAAAGTCTACAATTAAATTTATTTGAATATTTATAATATCAACTATTTTAATATTTCATTAATTAAGTGATTACTACACCATCATTGTGTCAGAAATAAATTACATTATTTAATGTAAAAAAATATAAATAAAATACAATTATGTAGGAAAAATTTTTATATTTCTAATAAATATTTATAGTCGAATTTATCTTATGTATAACTCTATATTATAAATGTTTTAGTTATTAAACATTGATTTTAACTCTTTTAACTCGTCTTTGAATTAAATAATAATAAATGTCCTAATCTAAACCAAGAGGACCAATGAGGTTCGTATTTTGTTCATAATGTTTATTTGGTCTAATTATACTTATCCAATAGAAATTGTACATTTTTATGGTAATAATAATATCATTTTTACCCTTAAATGCCCTATTTCATTTTAATCGTGGTAAGTAAAAGTAAAAGGTTTCTATTCATAAAAAATTATATTTATCATAATGAACCACATTTTTCTTAATGATATTAACTGTGTCTCTTGGATTTTTGAAATTCCACAAACAGAAGGGGTAAAATTATGTTTTATGTGATTTTTCAAATTCTCTTAAGAGGTGGGTAAAAGACGGTGAAAAGTTCATATAATTTTTATAGATCTAAAATTATTATAAACTGACTCCAATGAATTAAATTGAACATATATAGGTATTATTTATATATTTTTACCTAAAATAAATTTATATAAAATAAATAATTATTTAAATAAAAATTTGGTTTTAAACTATAACTCAGTGTTTTCACTATTCATCAAAAATTGAAATTTTTCAGAAAATATACCATATATTCACCCTATGCTAATTTCGATACCCCGATTCCAAAAATAAGGTCCATTTGGAAGATATAATTTATAAATTTTCAAAAAGTGGTTATTAGTATTCATAATGGCTAGTTTGATTGGTTGTGGTGTGTTAGAACTCGAAGTAGCGTACAACACATGCTGTTGTATTATTCAAAGAGAAGTGTACTGTGGAAGCATGGGGAGTTACAGAATGGGCCAATGAGGATGTCATAGATCCTCAAACCAAAAAATCACAATCCACTATAGTACCTTCATGTTAAACTAGGAGTGATTTTATCATGAACATTTTGGTGATAAGAGGATATGTGGGAGTATATGGAATCCATAAAGACACATAGAACACTCCACTAAATTGGAACCATAAGAACCAAACAAATAAATGAAAAGAAGGTAGGGTTTATACAAATGTGAAGAAGAAGAAGAAAATGAAAATAATAAAAACCACGATCATTGTGAGAGGTAGCATTAGAGGGGTGCATTGTGAGTATCTTTGAAAGATTTGAAGACGTCCAAAATGTAGAAAATATAGGATTCCAAAAGAGATATTACAACTAAGAGGGTGACTCATGAAAGAATCCGACATCATAATCAAGGATAAAATCTTGAATCTAAGATGTGAGATGAAGAGGGACGGTTGGTTTCACCATTTATAGGGTAAGAAACATAGATGGATGAAAAGTTTTATTGAGAGAGAATGATGTCTCAAAATGAAGCCATGCCCTATAAAAACACATTAAAATTATATTTTTCCAATAAAAAATAAAATATTAAATAAAATAATTTTAATGTTAAAAAAACCACCATTTTGTGATTTATAATGTCAATATTACATTATGTTTTACTATTGGTTTTTTCTAGAAAAATTATTTACTTTTAGGTTTATAATGAAAAATACTATTTATATAAATAACATGTCATTTTATAAAATTACTAGTATATAGTTCTGAATTTTAAATGCATTATACCTTTATAAAAGACCAAATATTTATTTTATAAGTGACTTTTTGATTTATAAAAAATGTTGGTTTTAATTTACAAGGCCATATTTGACATTTTATAAGGTATGTTATATGTTTTGAAAAATTAGTTCATAATATAACATATATTTAGTAATATAAAATTTATATTTATCTATTTTTTAAGATGAATATAATAATATTACATTATTTTTTGTATTCTTTATGTTATAATAGTCTATGGAATATTTTTTGTGATTTTTCTAAAGAAATAATTTTTTAGATGAATAGTTAAAAATACAGATTTTACTAATAATATAGCTTTTATGACATTAGATTGAGAATTTATTTCAAAAACGTTTACTATAAAAGATATATTTCTTTATTTATAAAAAATTATTTTAAACACAATGTCAATATATAAAAACCACATAACATTTTAGAATATATAGGTACTATTTTGAAAGACTGATTTTCATCTGTTTCTTTTAACAAAATTTTCCATTGGTCAATTATCCGTTTAATATTTAATTTATTTTTAATTAAATATAATATAAATGAAAATAATAATTTTCATATCAATATAACCAATAAAAATTATATTATTATACAAAACCAACATCTTATTACTAAAAAACACTATTTTCTAAAAAATGGTTTTTATGTTTTATGTTAGGTAATACTAAAATGAGTTTCTATAACTCAAAGAAATTTTATTTTATTAAATTATTCACACATTTAAAGTAATAATGATAAAATTATTAAATAGTTTTTTTTATAATTCTATCGATTAAAATTAGTTTCCAATTACGAATGGGGTTATACCGATGTAAGTGTAAATTGGGGTAAAATTGGTATAAGATAATGAAAAAGGTTTAAACAAGTGAACATTATTTAATTTTTTTGTGGCGAGAGGATCAGACTTATATACTTAAAGAAACAAAATTTTCAATTTATAAGGACATTTTCTTGAATAATATATTGATATTATTGAGACTCAGTTTTTTATCACTATAATACACTTTCCATCAATTTGATTAATCGGTTTCCCCAATTTATTATATCTATACTGCATATAAATCCAATGAATTTATTTTTGAATAATCTATAATTTATTTAATTATATTTATAGAATACTTTTAATTTCAATATTATAATGACTTTTGAATCAATAAATACAAATGGTGCGACTTTTTCATTTTAGAAAATCCATCATTGAGACACATGATCATTTATACACCAAATTGCATTAAAATTGTTTTCATAAATCTAAATGGATTTATAATATGACATACTCTATTTAGTCAAGTTGTTTTAAATTAAATTCATTTTTTCTCTCTTTTTTAAGTGATTTTAAAGTGATTGTGTCTTATGCCTTAGGGGTTACATAAAAATCACCCTTCATTGAGGAATTATCTTATATTATCGAATAATATCAATTTTAATGGCATATATACCAATACCTTATTTATTTATATCAAAAATTATTTTGATATAGTAAATTTAACATCAATTCATGATATCCCTTGTCATGGGATTTTATTATGTCTTCCCTAAATATATATGAGTCTTTTTTTCGGAATTTGAATTCTTGAGTTGTAAGGTTTCTCCTTGAATTACATCCTTCATTACTGAAGTTACATACTAAATCCTTCTCATGAGATTAATTTGTATTAAATATTTCATACTACTGATTTTTTTACTTCTTTAAATTTTAAATATGTTAAGAATAATTATCATTCTTTTAAATGATTTTTTTCTCTCCATGTCTATCATTTACCTTCCCACCAATGTTATCATTATTAGTTAAGAATATTAATAACATTTACCTCATACTATCGTCCTATTTAATTTTTAATATTTTCACAATTATGACAGATTATATTATTTTATGATGTATAATTTCAGTAAATATATTTTAAGGCATAAAATGTTATCTATCATGCATCATTTGTGACATGTCTATTATGATTAACTCCCATTCTCCCCTATACATGTAATATTATTCTCATGTACAAATACTATTATTTTCTATTTAACTTACATATAAAACCAATTTTACACCATTTTAATTTATATGAAAATACAATTTTTTAGATAGATAAAAAATTCCCACTTTTTATGAATCATAAATTTTAGGGGAATGTCCCACTACCAACAATCAGGTCAAATATCTCCCTAATGAAATTTGTTAATCAATAATGTTTTTATAAAATAATTTTTTATTTAATGAAAACCAATTTTTTGTTTCATTCTAGTTTTTAAATAAATCTTATTTACTTTTTATTATTTAGATATTCCTTTACTCATTTCCAAATGAATCACTTAAGTGGTTTCTTTATTATTCCTTGAAATATTTTTTAATAATTATTTTCTAAATTTACAACCCATGTTCAAGACCTATAATACTTTTTAATAATGAATGAATATTCAATATATATTTATTACATTGACTTTTTAGATTATATTGATATTTCATTTCATTATTCGTTATGATTAGATTGTGAAACCCACTTTCTTCTCATGAGACACAACATGCTTAGGATTTTATATTGTTCAATTTTGCATTTTTCTCATACATCTTCCTATAAATATTTTGATAAAAGTTATCCTAATTCCTGATGGTTGGGTTTTTTATATCCCTATAATGAATTCTGTAATTTTAATATCTCATTAGGTAACATTTGCGGTGCATTGGTGGTTAGCTTAAGAAGAATATGTATGGTGCATGAATTTTTAGCCTAATTACACAATGTAATTATGGATGTTAGAAAAAGAATACATGGATCATAATGATGGTTACCCTATAATATATATTATATATATAATTTAATTATGTTTTTGATATCATGCCTCATGATTCTTCTATATTATAATTATTTGTTTAGGGTACTATTTAGAAAATTTTGGAGGTTTTTTCAAATGTGCACAGTAGGAGCACAACATTCCTTAAGTGTGTGGACCTATATTTAAAACCATGAAATCGTAGACCATAAGTATTTTCACCACTGAAACATGGTTTAAAAAATGATGCACCCACAAAGGAAAAATCATATACCTTATAAAGGGACTATAGTGCAGGTTCATGGAGAGGGAACACTCTTTTTATAGCCATGCATTCCATCTCTAAGAAATCATTCCTACAGTAAAAAATTATTTTCAAAATATTATTTTAAATTCATGTTCCCCTCAATTAAAACCCTTCCTCTCCCCAATAAATCAAAAAAAAAATATTGTATTAAGGGGAATTAAATAAATGGTTTTGGATCCCCCACATCATTTCCATGATATATTGATGAATTGATGATCACGTTTTATCTCATATAGGTTGGTGAATCAATTATTCTTCAATCTCTCTCGATATCTCCTTCCTTCTTCTATAGAGATTAACATGTTATTATGAATTTTTTAGGATCTCAATTCAATTTAAATACATCATGAGATTATTCTATGTTGTATATAAATTTATTATAAAACAAAATAACATTTTTAAAGTAGTGGTTATGTTGTTTTCCATTCAATTGAAATATGTTCTGGATACGAGAACGTCAATGTATACTATTTCATAGTTATTCCCCAGGGCAATTACTGATAAGGGCATGTTGGTTATTATCTCAATTATGGACTACTGACCAATAAAGGGGATTATGTTTACACCAAGATATAAATTCTTGGGGGATACAATTTAGTTGAATATATGATCTTTATAAACCACTATCATGTATTTATTTTCTTATTTTATTGAAGGTCTATATTTGGAAGTATAGTACAATCTATTATAAAAATAAGTTATATTAAACTATGTTTCTGATAGGATTAACCGAATATGACCTTAGTTTATCAAAGAGTGATATAGGTTAAACTATAAATGATAAATAATAATCAAAGTGTTAGTTAACATGAACTAAAATATTTATAGGATAACATGATGGTATTATAAATAGAAAAAAAATTGAATAAAATTTTAATTGGTTATCTTGGATAGTTCTATCATGAGGATAATTATTCATTGATCATGTTGACCCTTTTTTATATAAATACAAGTAACCATAATTAAATAAGAAAAAATAGTTGGGATCTACAATTCAATGATTTTATAAATGATCAACTAATTGAAGTTGAAGAAAAACTGGGAAATCTGATTATTATGTCAAAATAATTGTCACAAAACATGATTAACAATTTAACCGTAGTTGACTTCCATAGTGAGAAAACAAGATAGGGAAATATATTCATAAAAATTTATTCAACGATTATAATGAAGTATGGGATATTCAAACACCAATATAGAAAAATGTTGGTAAAAGCACCAACGGAATTGCCTCAAGAAAAGTACAAAATTATTTAATTTGGTTAATGGAAGTCATCAAGAGACATTTTATAGAGGGAGAATTAATGATATAAGGGAGGAACATAATTTTGTTTATAAGGATCCATTTATGATTTCTGGATTTATATTTTCATAATTTTGTCACTTGAAATCCCAAAGACTAATCCATGGGTTAAAGTGAACAACAGACACTAACCAACTTCTAGACTATAAGAATAAGGAAAAACCTATGATCCAACTATTTTTGAGGTAAATAGTTATTCGTCACTATAGAATTATTAATTTCTTATTTAATTATGATTTATTTTATTATTAATTGTGCTATAATTTATTTAGTTTTTCATTATTATATACATTTTATATGAATCTTCTTGAAGGTTTTACGAATGTTAAAACTTATAAAATTTTCTTATCTTCAACTATTCAGATATTATCATCCGTGGACTACATATTTTTATGAAGGGATAATATAAAATTATTTATTTGAATATCTAACTTCTTATCCTTTATCAACCCATGATCCATAAGCAGTGTTGGTTTAATGAGAACTTATTTATAGAAACAGTTCTCCCGGTATGAGTTTTAAAATATCATGGATATAATTTATTTATGTGTGGAGAATTTAATGAACTCATATTTTAATATTGGTATTCCAATTATTAGGATAATCACATTTTATAACCATATCTACATGTACCAAAAAATGGAAATGAATCCCTAAAAATCTTAGATATTTAAAACCTAGTTATTGAATTAACATTAATTAAAAAAACTAATTGAATCATGAATTATATTAATATATATTATTTTATACAACATAAAATAGTTCATTATTATGTTTAGGAATTTACATTTGTATATATTGTGTTTTTTATGGATTACAACTATTCATGTTCTTGCTAAATGATGATTTTAATAAAATAAACTTTTTTTTATATTTTTCATTATTAGGCATTACATTAATTTATAATATAAATAAGAATTATTTTTTAAAACATTATAATCATATATAGAAAATTTGACATTTAAATTTATGATTCAAAGATAAAATTGAAAATAATATAAATATAATTGGACAAAATAAATTTCATTTATTCATTTTGAATGTAAATATTAGATTAACAATTATTTTTTAGGGTTTTTATAATAACTGATTGATGTTTAGGGGAATAATATAAGATGTATTTTTATAAATTACATGAATTTTATGATATTAATTTTAAAATGTATGAATGTGAAATTCATGTTTTATTTATCAAAGATAATATATGAATTTTAAAATAAATTTATGAATTTGAAATTTATTTTTATTATATAATCCCATATTTGATGAGGAGAACATAATTATATTTTTACAAAAACATATTCCTAATAAATTATACATTTTGTAGTTTGAAATTAATTTTTTTCCCTTATTTAATTTTAATAAAATTAATTGACGTCAAATTTTTGATTAATTATTTTAAAATAGGACCATTGTTATTTTTGGGGATTTATTAGAAAAATATTATTTTTAGATAAATAATGAAAAAAACCGTTTTACAAAATATTGTTTCTTTTTTAACATTATTCAATAAAATTTTTTGAAAATAAATTTATAATAAAATATATATTTTGTACTGTTAAACTAGTTATTTTAAAATTCCATGTGGATGTTTAAAACAAACTATTAACATTTCTGAAACAAATGAAAATGTTTTAAGGAAATATATTTTCAACAGTTTCTTTTAACGAAATATTCACATTGTGTAATTAGTTATTAAAAATAATTTATGGTTAACTAAATAAAATAAAAATATATTAATCATTTAATTATAAATATAATCAATAAATTTGGTAATTTTAGTATAAACATAATTCTTACACATAAAATTCATTTTTGTTCTAAAATTAGTATTTACCCGTAATGTATGATAATACTAATAGAAATTTATATACTCTTTGAAATTTAATTTTATAAAAATATTTAAATATTTTAAATAATAATTTTAATATTATTAAAAAATATCAAAATTAAATTTATCCAATAAAATAATCTCTAAAATCTGAAAGGGGTGTTACCACAATAATGGAAAATTAATGAAAATTTGGTTTCACATAGTGAAAAATGTTGAATCATTTGAAAAATGATTTATATTATAAGATGTAGGAATTAATGAACTTATCTCTTTCTCCAAACCAATTTGGCCATTTATGGATTATTTTTCATTTAATAATGGTGGGATTTCATGGATAAATTTTGAAAACATTTATATGTTCCCTTTCCTTCACATAATAAATGAGACCACCTCCTCCCCATTTCCCCACCCAATAAAATGAATTTGATAAAAAATATCTAATATAACATTCAAATAACACCTTGTACATTATTTCCATAAATATTTCTCCCAAAAAACACCAATATAAGGATTCATAAGGATTTCCCAATGGAGAAAATTCAATTGAATAAGAATACTATCATCCATACTTTTCTATGTTCTTCCATTCTTATACACCAATTTTGTCCCCTCCTTCCATGAGGGTATGATGACACCATAATTTTTTATATTGTAAAATTATATTATTCTTAATGTAATTTCTATTTTATACATTCCATTGTGATTGTTGAGAAAAATGAATGTGACTTCATGCATGTGTGCGACATACCACCTTCATGAATGAAACACCATGTATTATTTTCCAAACCACCAAGAACGGAAGACCTTAAAAAAAGTAGAACATAAAATTTAATTTTACACTGTTAATATTATTTAACTGAAATATATGAAAATATATAAATAATATTATTATTAATAATTTATTATAGTATCATTAATCATCTTAAAGGTACTTTTCCTGGGATTTTCATTAAATAGTGTCTTTTTGGGATAACATTTGAAAACATATGTATATATGTATATAGTCCTAGAAGATTAATAAATTAAATAAATGTCAAAAATTAGTTAGATTATGAATTTATTTTACAACACTTAGGACCACGGTCAACAAACATAAAGTATTACAATGAAATTAACTGAACTACCTAGAGTAACCGACATAACGTAAAACAATATTACAAATAATTACTAAAGGATAATAGATTAATATTATCACATTAAATATATCTGAAAATTATTTTTAGTTATATATCTAATGAACATAATTTAATTATAAAATATTTTATGTGAAATATTCAAATGTATTTGGATATGGAATAAGGGTTTTTCATCTCAATATTTCTCTTTTGAGAAATTATTAATTTCATGTACCAATTTATTTTCTCAACTAGGTAAACACATCCACACAATATTTTATGTAATATTACATGATTTAATTCAGGGTATTTATGAAACCAAATAATATTCATGATTCCAATTTCTTTTTATTCTAAAATCACCAATGACATAAGGGTGTCGTCTCAAAAAATCCTTCTTCACGACACATGTTTATTTTCATTCCCGTTTTATTTTTCTATTTTTTCCAAATTATAATATTTTACCTCAACTATTTTTGTATATATGTTACTTACATTTATACATATTCAAATAACATTTTTCTATATGGGGTTATTCTTGTTTTTATTTTCCATTGGAATTTCATATTTAACTAAATGTTTTTATGGAATCTTCTTTTTTTCTAAAATCATGACAGGTATCACCCCCCATGAAATTATTTAACCACATATGTTCTTATAAAGATATTTTTATATCATGAAATACAATTTTTATTTTACCTTTTTATTTTAAGGGAAATTAGTTCTCCTTTTTCTTCTATAAACATTTCTTCACTCATTTTGAAAAGCATCACAAATGTCATTATCTTTACACATAATTAATCAAATTATATTAAGAGTTATTTTTAAAAAAGGATACCAACATTCAAGAACAATGTAATTTTTTTATAATAATTGAATATAAAAACGAATCTGGTTCTTTTCCCCTTGTAATCTATATTATATAGGCTTCGGTTATTCCCTAAGACATGATAGTGACTCCCAATTTATTAAAATGTGTTTTATCATGGTTTTCATTTGTGAATGGAAATTTGTTTTACTACTGGGTAAGGAATATTCATATATATATAAATTGATGATGGGATTTCTATGTTGTGATGGTTTGGTCAATATAAGCCTCCAAAGTATTGGGTAATGTAAATATCTCATCATATTCCATGTATGATGCACATGTGATTAGTATAATCATAATATGTAGGGCACAGAAGAATTTATCACAATAATACTATGTTATGATGGTAGTTATCTCGAGAAGACCATGACTATGATGAAGGTTAACCTATATGGTGTTATCATGGAATTTAGACCTATAAAATCTTATAATATCATTCATTATAATGTTTCAACATGGTTGTAATTCTATGATGTAATTCCATTAAATATATAAAACTATAAGTGCACATTAAATATTAATAATTGATTAAGGGTGTAATACCAATTTGGTTACAAAAGTAGTGGAAGGGTGACATGGTGGTAGATATATTAAAATTTTATTTTATTATTTATATTCCCAAAACCATGGGTGATGATCTTCAAATCAAATATATAGTTAATTTTTTGATGTAGAGAAGAATTGATTTTTTGGAATTGGATATTTCATTATCGTGAATATTGATCATTCAAAAATAGTATTTTAGATTGATTTCATTGTTCTTTGAGGATCCAAGGATTGAATCCATCTCACGGTGATCCATACATTCTCCTATGATCCCTCATGTAATTCCAATATATCTCTAAATTCTAGAACCAAAAATTTATTATCTTATATTATTCATGTTGATCATTCATCCCCTGATAATAAGTAATATTGGTGTCATTTTTTATTCCTGATAGGGAGATTGATAGAGGATTTGAGAGAGAATTCATTATGTGAAACAATGATCTATTATTGATTCCACAAAAACAGAATAGAAATAACCCCATCTATTTATAGAGCTTGAGTTTAGTTCAGAAAAAAAATATTTAATTGAATTATGGACCATAAATATTATTATAACCATTAATAAACCTCATTCAGCATAATAATTAAAATACTATTATTATTTTTCAGTGTGCGCTGACTTGCACAATAATAAAAAAAAATAATTGGATTGTGAGCTAATATTATCCATCCGAAGAGGACTTGGTTTATTTGAAATCCTACATCATTTATTGAAAACCTAAATAAATACTTATTTAATGCGTTTCAATGATTAAAACTTATTTTTCATCAACATAAAATATTAATAAGATTGTGGATCATTCTTGAGAATTATATGTATTCAATTAATTAAATTCAAATTGAATTTAATCTAGATAATAAGAAACACTTAATTTGTATCCCTTAATGAATCATTAATGTTGTAATTATTCTTATTTACCTAACGTTTAATATTATTATCTAGTAATGGGCCATGGAACCCAATAGAATGAACATAAAGTCCCTATGATGGAGACAAAAAATTAATTCTCATAGTGAAATATAATCGCATTGTCACAATATCTCATCTAGGAGGTTTAAGATCCATGTGGCCAACCTATGTTGTTGATATATATTTCATTGAATATATGAAATAAACATTTCATTATATAATGGATATGTAATTTAGGGAAAATGTTATATTCCAATCAATGGTATGAGATATAATATTCTATAAAGATGGATGGGATAAATCCTTCATCCACTTATCTATTAATGACATGTTAATCATGACACACCCAACAAACTCTACATCACTGTAAACATATTTTATCATATTTTTTTATAAAATAAAGTTGACTGAGCCAAGAAATTAATTAATTTTATTTGTAAATTCTATGTACCATAACACATTCTTGTAGAAAGGAATATTAGATGACACGAAAACATGAAAAATTATTTGTAGCAGGTATGTTCTCATAAACTCCCATTATGGAGATTACAAAGTGAAATATTCAGGAGGAGAAATATTTTTTTTGTAAGAGTACATGAACATGATAGTATATATAATATGTGTCCCATCATATTATTTTACCCAACTACAAAAAAAATATTTATGAATATCATCATAGCACTTCAAGGGTCTTATTATATTGGGGAACTTCTATAACATTATCAATGAGATGTATACTCTTAAGAGTTTTTATGAAATGGTCATTTTTTAAGTCAAGGGATACACTACCTTGTCTTACCTAGTGATACTAATAAATTTAAACTCAAATATATGATAAATAACCTTCAAGAGACGATACTTTTGAAAAATGTTTTCTATACGATGAGGTGACCTCAGATCTTTTACAAGATCATCCACTGCAATATTATCGAAGAAGAGGGTAATAGGATAATTCCCACTAGATTCCATTTGATGATATTGGATAGTTTTTTTTTTCAACAATACTTCATTAGCTTCCTCAAAAGTTCCAATATACTAAGACTCTGTTGTAAAATTTATGACTACAACCTTCTTTGTGATCATCCATCACATGGATTCTCTATTAATAATGAAAATTTATCTAATCTATGACTTCATTTAATCATGATAAATTTAAAATCTACTACCAATATATCTTATAATGACTATATCCCCATTTCCCTCATATAAAAGGAACGTATCCTTAATATTATTTATATACTTATCGATATTCTTGACATCCCTTTAATTACTGTCACTAGGGTCTACTTGATATCTTACTACCACACATAATGCATAGGTGACATATAATATAGTACATATAATAACATATATTCCCTAAAGAATATCTCCTTCATATAAAATAATTTCTATTATATTTATTTCCTCATGTGTTTGACATTAAAGTTTTCAGTAAAAATTACTTCCATGTGATGTTGTATTGAAAACCCCTCTATGATTGTTCCATAATTAATCTATTCAGTATCATTTAAATGTATGGACATTTTCATTGGACACACTACCTCTAAGATTTATCATGATTTATACTGATCACATGAATATATACATCATGTCACAAGCCTTTTTTAGAGATCTATTTTTTAATCCACTCTTTAACAGAATTTAATATAAATATTTTGTTTCCAAGGATAAATTTTTTATCAACATATACAGTTATTTAAATGTATCCACCACCACTAAACAAATTTATAATCAAGGCTCATAATCATTATTTATATAACCCAATTCTATTTTGATACATAAAAATTTATATTCCCAATCCTTGGTTCTTTATTTAATTTGTAAATGGTTTATTGAAATTTTCAAATCTTGTTGGAATCCATTAGAGTAACAAACCCATTGTTCATTGTCAAATAGAAATATTCTTGAAGGTTGTGCTTATGGAATACTATTTTGAAATCCATTATCCAAATACCATATTCATGTTAATTTGTAATGGAATTTTTAATTCTTATGGATTATAGCATTGAATCTAGTGATAATGATTTGTCGAAGTCAATGACTTGATGTTGTTTAAACACTTTAGAAACCTTTCTTAAATAATAAGTACTAAATTGTCCATACATATCCAATTTTTTCTTGAATATACACATGAATCCAACATGGTTTATATCCACTAGTGTATCTACAAAATTCTTGACATTATTTGGTTCATATAAAAAAATTCAAAATTCATGTCTTCTTGCCCCATTATAATATTTGGGACACTTACTGCTTCATTTTTTGTAATATGTCCATTATTATAAACAAATATTTTTTCACCAAAACTAATGACTATAAAACCATATCATGATGGTTCTAAAAACCTTCTTGTAATATTATATTGTAATTGTGTCTTTGAGGAAACATATTCTTCCATGATGATTTGTTGAATATATTCATGTGCCAACTCTTGTGTTCCTTAAGCCTCGCTATAATGGATTAAGATATATATTATACTATATCATTTAGATATGTTTTACTCTTATGGAATAATTTGTGTATTTACAATTTCATTTTTTTCTAATGGTTCTTATAGGTAATATCCCCTTGTTTCATTGGGGTATCCTATACAGGTTTGCGTTGTTCCATGAGGTGGATGTTTTTTACCTCAATAAGACTTAACAAACACTTTTCAACCCCACACATGTATGTATGAAAATATATGTTAATTTACATTCCATAAAGTTTATGTTTTACCATTTTTAAATTTATTAATAAATTGGATTATTATTGGTTCGATTATTGTAACTCGTATCCCGAAAAAGGATAATGGAATAATCACATGACTTAGCATTGAACTTGCCGCGTCCAACAAGGTTTAGTTAATAATTTCTCTTACACAATTACACTAATGGGTATAAGTATGAGAGATTTGAGATACAATCCAAAAATACCTTAAGTATTGAATTAAATCAAGATTAAGATATTATCTATCATGGTACGATTAGTGTTTATTAATCATATTACCATGTTGTTTATCAAAATCATTCATGTAATCCTATAATTTATCAAAATAATATTACATATAAATCATTAATTATACATATCCATATCCACTAAAAGAATTAGTAAAAGACATGAAGAATAAGTAAACACACCATTCCTCAATAGGAAATAATTCAACAAAATGTGTATGAAATAATTCACCAATCTATTTGGACCTTTCACCTATTCCAATAAATGGGGATTTGGTTATTCTCCTTGTATAAAATCATGTCATATAATATATGTTTTATGTTTTAGTGAATATAAATATATATTGGTAAAATATATTAAAGTGAATTTGATTACAAGACCTAGACAGTGATACCATAGTTGGGTTTGGAAAGAGTCATGTGAAGTTACATCATTGTTTATTTCCACTACTTGGGACATGTAATCCATCTCATAAAGACTATTATTTAAATTCTCCTTAACATAAAAAACTATAATGTTATAAAAATTTAAAATTTTATTCCCAATATATATATAACTCAATTTTTATCTAGTATAGATATATAAATAATTTTTTTGTTTACTAAAATAAAATTATAACAACCCTTTAAAACCATGAACAATCCTTTGATTTTTGTGAGTTAGAAGTCACTAAAAGCTATAGAAGAATGTCTACCTCTATTTGTTGCTCATAGACCCCCCCCCAGTTAATTTTTATTAATATAATAAGTTCTTATATCTGAATATGTTTGTGGTAACCACATGTCATATATAATAAATATTATATTAAAATAAATAAATTGAACTCGATAACAAACACACCTTATTCTTACACTAGTTCATTTCGTGTGTGCCATTTTTCATCCATTGTCCCTTATTTCCCTATATAAAACAAACATCATTATATTCCATTTATTTCCCCTTGGTCTTCTTGTTCATGGATATGTATGATGAAGATTTAGGTTTAAGATCATCACTTACGATTTTATTTTATTCAATATTATGAACAAAGGCCTTTAATGACTCATCTGATTATCTACCTGGACAATAAGATTGATAAGACTTAGAAGAGTTTTATCATTATTTTCCATAATAAAATTTATAAAAATTCTACAATGTATCTAACGGAGTGATTCAAGAATGATATCATTGTGTAATATTTTTTGGAGTTTAAAACCTACAACATTTTGTAGCGTAACATAGCCAATGAGATCAACTATAGGTAGCCACCCTGGGCAACCTCTCTCAGTATTCCTTAAAATTACACCTTGTAGATATCTAAATTTTCTTGTCTTGTTATCTCTCAGTAAAGGCCTCCAATGTTCTCAATCATATTATACACATTCATATTTTCGTGACACATAATGAGTTAAAAATAAGTAGATGAAAACATTAATCATTTATAGAATATTTTATAATTAAATTATTTTTCAAAGGAAAAGTACTCTTCAAAAGTTTCATCCCAAATAGGATGATCTTGAATTAAGGATTTGAGCATGTAATATTTTAGTTCATGGAATAGAATGACCTAATAGATTTAAACCACATCATGTTGTTGTCATCATTTAATATGTTATCTTTCTCCAATATTGATCATATTGAATTTTTGGATGAAAATACATTCAATTTATTCTACAATTAATGATATGATTATCATAACTTTTTGTGATTAACAATTAAGTGAGAAATAGAAAAATAATACATTTTTGTTAAATATCAATCTATTTTATCATGTCCCAGTATCCCTCACCATTGAAATCAGAATTTATGGTTTCTAGTACATTCTAGTGTAATATATCCAAATTACCCTTCACATAACTGCAATGAGGGTTGGTAAAGTCACACAAAGGTTATTAGTAAGGACAAACTTCTCCAAATGTGGGTTTTCATATCTATTATATTTTGAGTATAATCCCTATCCTAAAATCATCACTTGGATTTCATCAACACTTTCTTCCATGTTATATCATGTCTACCTGGGGATACTTCCCCTATTGTAATATGGTTATGACAACACATACCCATTTTAAGATATCCATGTTAAAAGTTAGTGTCCCAATGTGGGTTGTCCAAATATAGAGTTTCATGGCTTTCATTACTAAAGATGTAATAAAATCCCATGTATTATTTAATATTGAATTGAGGGATTTTAATATAATATTCATTAATTATAACTTGTGTCGTCATATACTATTTTTATATATTAAGTGGAATTTACATAAATAATTAACCATGATGTATAAATATTTTTTCATAATACATTTATTTAAATACCATCAATTCACATTAATTTTTATATTTATGTCATCTAGGTATTATATCCATAAAATAAATAATTTTGTAGACAAAAATAAATAAATAACAAAATTACTCATTATTGAGCTTAATCTAATGGTTGATTTCAAGAATGTACATTAAGGAAACCATTTAACTGGGAGAAATGACCTATACTGGTGTACTTGTAATTTGTAACATCATTCCACATTTATAACTATGTATCTCTAGGTTTAGAATCATTATGGTTCCATGTTAAACACCTCTATGCGGCTTGGGTAACATTATCATTCACATGTATTTATAACTCACATGTAAGTGAGGGGTACCAATGGATTGGGTTAAGGGGGATTACATAAATATAGTTTCACAAGAATTTCCTAAATAATAATGGAGGGAGGGATGACTCTCAAACCACCATATTAAATTTAATTATAAATAATTGAACACCTGTAAAAAAAATTATGTTAAAACATCCAACACATACACGGGTCTTTCTTATGAACATGAATGGCCATATATGCAGCGTATATAGAAAAATAAATAGAAAACATTCATTTAATATATTTTTCCCTTTTTTATTATGTTAATAATTCATGTTTTATGTAATTAATCATTTAATTAATTTCCTTTCATCTTATTTTCCTTCAAGATCCTCTTAGAGATAACCATCATAATGGTATTAATGGAAAATCAATGGAAGAATAAATTATTGGAGATATATTACAATATATTAAATAATATTTTATGATTATTTAAAAAACATATAAAAATTGAAAATATTTAATGTTACAATCAATTAAATAAGGTTTTATCACTTCAATTATCAATTTAATATAATTTAATTCACTCAGAAATTGGAAAAATACATAGCATGTATTATCCAACTACATGTCATGTATCTGGGATACACAACTGAGGATTCATTTTGTTGTATTAGTCAATATACATGGAAAATACATTCTAGATACACTCGGTTTATTCACAATGCATGTTTCCATTATAGTCACCTTATTTTGGTAACAGTAAAATTTTTCTAAATATGAACATCATATTTGATAACATGTATGAAACTTAACACCAAGCAAAGAAGGGAATATTACAACCTGATACTATGTGATATATTTATTATTCAAAATGTTTACCACCCATTACATACATTGGACGTAACACTATGTTTATCCTTTGTTATACATAATAAGGAATTTCTTCTATAGCACATGTTTCACACAAGATGATGATTTACACAAAAACAATACACTATTACTATTATAGTTTAATATGATAGTTATCACCTTGATATTGGATTGGAGTGTATTTGTATAATTACCTAACATATAAAAATATATACTTTATAAACATTTATTTTTTATCTATTGATTGTAAATAATATTTATAATTATTTAAATGAAAAAGAAATGCATTTGGAAAATTGTATTTTCCTAAAAGATGATTTACTCAAGCATAGTGTACATAATTTAAAAGTTCATTTTAACACATGTAGTAAATTTATTTGAAAAAAATAATAATTTTTTTTTTAATTTGGAACACAATAATTATCATAGGGTGATTTTTGGCTTCTTTTTATAAGATTCACTAATTTATGAATAATGAAAAATAATTTATTTTAAATGACAATTTCATTTTCATTAAAATAATTTATAATGTAAAATGACAAATGAAATAAGATTTAATGTCAGAATAGTTATATTATAAATATATTAATTAATTTTTTGTCATTGTAATCATTTCAATATTTAATTAAGATATAAAAACATTTTATACTTCAAAACATTATTAATTTAAAACCTCATTTTCTCTTCACATTTGAGAGATTAAATTTAAATTAAAATTTTCCAATTATGTGAATTTAATTTTGAAAAATTTATTCTATATATTGAATTAGAATAATTTATGTTATATAATAAGCACAATCATATTTTTACCATAATTATTAGGGAAAATAGTAAAAATTATTTATAGTGATTATGGAAAATATGAGTTTACATTATGGGAAAACTATGAATATGATGTGAATGAATGACCCAAAAAATGTTGAAAAGCTTTTTTTCCCACATTTCAATCTTATCACTATTATTATTGATAATGAAAAATACTGGGTCCCATTGACATTAAAAATAGGCGTAATTCAGTCATTCAAAAACAATTATAAGCGTGCAAGTCCCCCCCCCTATAAAAGGCCACCTCCTGTCATCTCTACTTGACAACATTAGACCAAAATATATCATAGAATACCTATAAAAATCACTCCCATAATTCCATACCATAATCCTTGAGTAATTATTTTTATAATAAATCCAACCTATAATTTATTTATGGAACATCCAAGGAGGAAACCTAAAGAAGCGGTAATGTTTTTCATCAAGCCTCTTTATTTTACTTATTTCTCCACCTCTGTAAATTTTATTAAACAATGATTATATAATTTAAAAATTATATTACATATACTCTATGTTTTTTATAACAATTTAATAAGATAAACCCATCTCCACTTACATCTTATTGGTTTTTAAACCATCATTCATGTGTACTGTAGACTACCACCTGATGAACTAATGTTTTTTTTTTCATTTACACATCTCAAGGTTAAGTATTACGATGGATATAAAAATATATATGATAATTATAAAATATTTATAATTTTATGTTATATATATATTTACCTTCCACTCCGTAAGATATATGATAACGTCTCTTGTGTGTACAATATACTACCACCACACGATGCGATGTGATTTGTCTATCAATAAAGCTTCACATGGAAGGTGGTAATGGTAATGATAATGAAAGAATATAATATAAATGAAACAATTATAATTTAAATAGTATATTTATGCTTTTATAATATTATATATATCATTTTATTTCTTTCCTTCACATTCACATAAAGATGATAGCATCATTCGTAAATTGGTGGGTTGTCGCCTTCACGGACTAATGTGACTGTGATTTCAACATCAAACCACATGGATGATATATCTAAATATATAATATTATATTAATTACATTATTATAATTTTCTAAATGTAAAATATTACATAAAACCGTACCATAATGATCGATAAAAAAATCAAAATGTCACTGAGGTGTACATACGACCTACTACCTCTATGATCGTAATACACATCATTTATCATAACAATAATTCACAATTATTATAAAATAACTATTTAGGTATAATTATTATAATTATTATATGATAAAATATGTGGAAATAAATAGAATATGTAATATTTGAATGAACTGGATCATTCATGATGAAACACGCGTGAGAAAACAAGCCTTTTTACACCTGAAACAATGAAAATAATGAACTATTATTAACATATGTGTGAAAAATTATTATAAGATGATAATATATTATATTAAAATAATATTATAGTTATTTTATAATTTAATAACTTTTAAAACCCCATTTTACATGATAATAAATCGTGTTCAATGAAATGGTATCATAGTGTAATGGATTTCGTCTCAATTTACATTCTATTGATACATAACTGTGATAATGCACAAATTAATTATTATGTGGTGAATATATTGCCCCTTTGACATGTAATATATTTATTCCTTCATTATTCATGGTATCTTATGTTTCAATTTTAGTTATCTCATCCAATGGGATTGGAATTGAAAATTATCATGGGGTAAAAGCTATTATGCACTCTCACTTTCTTTTATGATTGTTAACATTCCCCTAAAAATATAAATTTATTTTAAGAACTTATAATTGGAAATTTAATTGAACTAAAATATCTATATTATATTTATATTTATTATTATTTCCTAAACTAAATACCATTTTTACATAAGGATTATACCTTGAAATTCGTTTGATTTGTTGGGAAAGTGATGATAAATATCTATCATTTACTTAATATAGATATGTGATGAAACGAAAGATTGTTTATGAATTAAATAAATGTATATATATATATAAGGAATTATTTGGGTATGTTATAAATGGGTGGGCATTGAATATAGATATACCCTCAAGACATCAATAGTCTCATGAGATGAATCAGTTAGCCAAATCAGATTAGTTTTTACTTAGTATATTTTAAACCATCGTGTGAAATGTCTGGAAAATAGAGGTATTGTGTACCTAAGAAATATTATTTCAATGTAATTAATCATATACACACCTAATAGTATAGTTTTGATTATTATCCAATATATATTCTCTATGAAATTATCTATAGATTCGTTTAATTCATATTTTATAGATTAAATTGCACTTGCTTTCGGTTATTAAACTTTTCGTATTGATTATCCCTTATCTCACAAAGAATGTAATGTTATCAAAATTTATATTCATTTTAGTTCTCTAGATTTCTATGTTTAAGATGATTTTTAAGGATATTTTCCACTTTACATAACCCTTTCTAAGAATTTGGGCTCACCTTGATTTTTTTTCCATTTCACTTGATTCCAAAAAATTTATTACTATTTATATGTAGAGCTATTCTAGATGGAATAAAGTTATTATCAAAAGGAAAAGAAAATCTTTCTAATTTTTCTCTTAAAATTTAATGTAACATATCATTTATGTTTCTCATTTATCAACACTATAAACTATTCAACACTTTTTCAGGAGATTCTGTTTATCTTATGAAAATGTAATGGTATTATGATCCTGCTCCAGGATACTGGGGTTGGGGTCACTTCTCTTAGTATCAGAGAATGTTTATTAGAAACCATGGGAAATATATTTTTAAAAACATAGATTATGGAATATAATCCTGTGATAGAAATTGAGGATAAGTAAATAAGAACATCCTAATGATTTTTTAAGGTAATGATTATGACGTTTTTCTGGTGAATACATCATTACATGGATATTACATGTGGATGTTGTTATAGTAAAGATGTACCTAGGGGTAATATCTTTGAAAACATAAGGCCATGGTTGAACAACTCATTACCAGTTATTCAAAAATAGACGTTATTATACACCAATTCTATCACAATCGTGGTACATGCTTAGAATAATTCACATTTTCATTACTAACCACAATGAATAATTTAAATATATGATGAAATTTAATTAAATAATGTTAAAACAGGTTCTAATAGATTGAAATTTAATGTTTCATAATTTATACATCTTATAAATGAATATATGGTTTCCAGAGTATGATTATTATTACTCATTGTATGATTTTTGGTTTTAGTCCATGGATGGAACCTAAAAAAATTATGTAAATAATTAACATCAAGTACATGGTTGTTATAATGAGAAACCAAATGGGATGTTAAAATGAGTGAATGATATCATTTTTTTCTAATTTTTATTCACTAAATATTATTAATAACATATACTATATCTAACTCCTAGTCTCACAAACAAAGAGAAGGATTGATGTTTTTTAGGACTTGAGTAATGGAGAACACGATGTAAATAAGGATCAATTTTTATCATGTAGGGAATGTAGAAATAGGCACAAAGGAATGATTCTTGGAGGATTAAATAAATTCATTCTGTGTGGAAAATAAACACATAATGAAAAGAATTGTAATGGAAAAATTAATAGTACGTTGAAAGGCATCAAATCTCATCCTAAGGGTCTATTTATAGATTACTAACTTTAATTTAGGGTACCGATGAATTACTGAAATAAATGACCTATTTCAAAGATTAACTCCAAGACCAAAGAAGTTCCCACATTGAAATAAAATTTATGATATATTATAGTAATATTTAAAAAAATAGTAAACACTTTTTTTAAATGATTAATTTTATTTCCAGGATATCCATCATATTTTTGGGAATGTTATCAAAAATATATTGATATAGTTTATAGAAAATTAAAACCCATATATAGTGTGATCAATAATCATATAAAGAATGGTTATGGGGTATGATCTCATGGAAAATATACGATAAGAAATTTATTCCAACCATTATCCTACAAATTCTCCTTGTAAATATGTCATTATTTTTTTCAATTGTATTGAGAAAATAAATATTAATGATGAAACAATGGTGTTAATTAGAGTTATTGAGATTAATTTATAATATAACATATAATAACAATATTTTTTAAAAATATTAGGATATAAACATAAGGGCTCTTTTTATGGTTTGTATTATCAATTAAAACAAAATTTTAGTGCTTTAGTCATAGAAATACATTTATAGATATTCATTTAATTTAATATAAATTGATTTATATATTGATCTATGAAAAAATGGATGAAATTGTTCGTATTTACTAGATTCATATCAATTATATATATTTTCTTATATTCATTTATAGTTCAATAATTCATCCAAATTAGGAAAATGTTCTTGAAATAAAAGTTTTTCTTATTGCCATTATTTGAGATGATATTATTTTACTTTTCACACCTACTAGATTTATGGTTTGTGGCCCTTATCTTTCTAATTATATTTAACATTCTTGTGATCAGTAATGATAATCACTCTTTATTAATATGTAATGTTTTTTATATGTCTATATATTCACATTCCACTAATTTTCTCATACTTATAAATCTTTTTATGTGTTATTCAATATAACCTCTGTACTTACCTGTCTCTTTAATTAATAGAATAATTTAGTGACAGTTTCTATAACTTTTTTTTCAATAATTTTATTTCAAAATGTATAACCCTTAATTTACAATATCATGTTTAAATTATGAGGATTCAATTCATTTACGTTGTAGATAAAGTAGCACCCTAAATGTTTAAAATATAGTAATCATATTTGATAGATTTTATGATAGGAAAGATCAAGAATATAAGGTAATAGAACATACCATGATATAAAATCATACTTTATAATTGAAATATATTCATTCCTTCCCTAAAACTACAAGAAACAATGATTTTATCTTCCATTATGTCAAAGAATGAGTTTCCCTGAAAACTTTTGTTACATGCATGACCATGTGTTACCAATGAACAATATACTACCAGTATTATTATTTAATATGGTAGATATCTTGTAGCGGTTAGACTATTATCTATGATTATGATTAACAAAATTATTAAAATAAATTTTATTATAAACACAATTTGGTTATCTGTTGAATATAAATATTATTAAGAATCATTTAAAATGAAATAAAATGTTTTCAGAGAAACTATATTTTCTTAAAAAAAAATTTAGTCAAACATGTCACAGATAATTAAAAATTATATTATAACACATGTAGAAAAAAATATTTAAAAAAATAAACATAATTTTAAAAATCATAACACCAAAATTATATTAAGGTTATTTTTTGTTTTTTCATAGAAGCTAGATTTATAACGCCTCAGCCTTAAACTTTACTTAAAATTGAATTAAATGAATAATTCACATTGAGGATCTTTTCAGGTTTAGATTTTTAGAGAAATAGGACATAACTATTACATCTCAAAAGACTACAAAGTAGTCTCTTCTACTAAATTTCCATAAAATAAAAACTCTTAAAAAGAAACATGTCTAGTTTCATGTTTTAGGTAGCATGACTTTCCCTTGATCCCATCCTTGACCCTATTCCATGCTAAGTCCTGTGAAAAACATTTCAAATACTTGGGATGAGCATAAAAACTCAGTAAGGGACACACAAAGAATAAAAACTGTTAGTTTATCAAAACAAAAAGTAAACCATGTATACATTATCAAAGTAATACTTTTCACCTTTATGAAGTAGTAAAAACTCTCCACTGAATAAAATATCATTACTTACCTTTTTGTAACCAAAGGATTACCATAAAACCCATATAAAGAACACCTAACATATATAAAGGTAACATGGGACATAAACATACTTAAGTGGTATAACCTTACGGTCGACTCCCACACATATCACTTAATGGAATAGCCATACGGCCAATTTCCATACATACTTAATGGAATAGACATACAGCCGACTTCCATACCCAATGCGTTGGAGGTTATAACGTAACCACCCATCCTGGTATTCACGGCACCACCCATCATATGGTTTATAATGTAACCACCCGTTAAAATGTCCAAGTACCAATATAAAATCATAAAACATAAAACCAATATAAAGGAATGATAACATTTCCACATTTCAATCAAAATATATCATAAATATATTGACATAATATAATCCTTTATCAAAACCATTTTCAATACCAAAATACATAAAAGAGTATATGGTATTTATTTTATTTTAAAAACATTACGGCTTGTCGAGGAAGCCAAATACCAAATAATACTTGCGGCGGCGGAAAAGGTCGTTGTCACCGTGTACGTTAAAAAAACATTCCTTTTTGTCTTTTAGTAAAACGCTTTGTAGAAAAAGATTACTTTTGTATAAAAGTAAAAGTCAAAGGGGTTTATACACCGTATAAAATAAAGTGGTGTATAAAACGAAATATTCCTCAATGAAAGGAGATTGAGACAAAGTCCCTTACAAAGACGGTATCCTTGGTTTAAGGATAAATCAATTACATAATTATGTGTGACAAATGAATACACCAAATATAAGTGGATATTAAGTTTAAAACAATCAGAGGTTATTCACACATATTCATAGAACAACATATTCAAGGAGTACAAGTGTATCCCAAAGAATCAAATTTGGGCTAAGAAGTTCCCTTGCAAAAATTTGACAGCCTAACGGCGTCACTTCAAAAATTCATAAAATTAGTTTATGAGAGATATAAAAGGGATCTCATCACTTGGACATAAAGTTTACATTAATCAGGATATAGAAGAACATATCCCAACATAATAGTATGTGCATTAAAAGACATAACAAACGAAGTCTTTTAAAAAGAGGAGGGTGAAAGGTTCCCTTACCGACTTGGGTAACTTTCGAAAAGTACACCCCATTGAAGAAGTGTCATACAATGAATATGTAAACACCCATAAATGGAATTATATTACAAAAGGAGTGTAATAGTGGGAAGTACATAAACCACTCAAATAAAATTGTTGTAAATGTAGCATAAATCTCACGGGAATAAAAGTGGGATGAAAAATCTCTAACGAAAACTCAGCAGCCTAACGGCGCCACTTAAAACTTCCAAAATGGATTGATGAGAGAGAATAGGGTCTCTCATCACATGAACATAAAAATTACAGTAAGTGTAATATAAAATAACATCCCAATAACAAGAAATATGAGCTTTAGAGGGAATGACATAAAAGAGTGTACATAAAAAGAAAGAGAGGAGTAAGATCCCTTACCTTGGGTCCGACTTGACTCGATCGTTCTTTAACGTCCTGAATAATAAACTTGAGTTAATTTATACTTGATTAAGAACATTTTTAAAGTTCATTATTCCTTCTATATCACTTATTTCCATGTTATAAACATTATGTAACCATTTAAGTTAATAATGTTTGTTTTGTCGATATTTGTTTCTTAAGTCGAAAATGGACTTGTTACAATTACATGTTGTTCGTGTGGTCAAAGGTTCTTTATATCCAGAATTACATTCCTGAATTGGATAGAATATATATCATATATATCCAGCATATACATATAATTTTAATAGTACATTACATTTGGGGATAAGAAATGAAATGTACCATTCATGGAGACGGTAAGTCGTACATACGCATGAATGCTACTTTCATTTCTATCTCATACTTTAATGGAAATAAATAATAATGATATAGAGGTATATTATAATTACAGTATAGCATCATATATAATAACTTTAAATACATCCTTTATACGTCCCACATATGGCATTAACGAATCACATCACTTTGAGGGTGCGGTAGTCCGCACTTCCTTAAATGAAGATATCGCGTATACCCATAATGGAAGCCATAAAGGTAAGCCACAAATGAAAAATACAGAAGCTTAAGTAAAACATAAACATATTATATATCATATATAAATATATTTACATCTTAATGGCCACATTTGAAGGTGTTATATGAGTGTTGAACAATCATCGTTTCGTGAGGCAGAAATTTGCCATCCATGGAAACCGTATGTTCTTTAACCATTAGATGTAGGTATGTGTAAGTGTAGCTCGAATCCTTCTTATAACAACATCCTAGTATATTGAAGATACTGGAGTTGTTACAAAAAAATGAATAAAAAGAGTTTATGGGGTTTAGAAGAAAAATAAAACAAATGAACAAGAGAGAATGAATTACCTTTAAAAGTGTAACTCCTTTTGATTTGAGCCTAAAGGCTTCCTTTGAAAGGATTCTTCCCAAAGGGAATCCTCTAGGATTAGGAGAGGGATGTGGAGAGAGTAAATGGGCAGGGTATGGCCGAGAAAAAGGCTTGAGGAGTGTGTGAAATGAGGTAGAGGTGGGGGCCTTTTATAAGAGGAGATGAGGGGCACTTTTGGAAATCATGAAACTATTATTTTATTTTCAAAAGTGTTTCGAATTTCTAAGGTCCCACCTTGATATAATTAAAATATAAGATGATAAGGATTCTAAATATTCCCATCCAATAGGTTTTGGACATATGTGGGTTTTAGATATTACATTATCTTTCCATTTTATTTAAATCGTTAAATAATGAAGTTATCGCTGCATCATCATGATGTCATAAATAATTTAATTTATTTAAAGTCTAAAAATTATAAAAAAAATAATATGATGTAGAAACTATTTTTATCTTTCTAATGAATATTTATAATCAAAAATATGATTAGTATAACCCCTTCTAAAAATTGTTTTAGTAAAACAATTTATGTTAGTGTCGTTTTCACCTGTATTTTTTAAAAAAGGCATTAAAGTCATTATCTCACCCAAGTGGCTGCATGGGGTCCCCTAAATCAACCCATGGGTTGTATTGGTCGGCCATGACACAACCAATAGGGTTAGGACATGTGTCAAGCTCATATCATTTTATTAAAGCATTATTTTTACCTTAAACTAAACTAATTACCACTAATCGCGATTAAAAACTTAATAAGTTACTATTCACCAAAAAAATTATTTTTATCCCATTGAACAACATTTTACATAAAAATGACAACCATGTATGTCGGATTTTCAAAATTCAATACACATTAGATGTAAACTTTCATTTAACTGAAAAATCAGTTTGCTTGATTACCACTTAGTGGTTTCACTATTCATCAAAAATTGGAGTTTTTCAGAAAATTACCAAAAATTCACCCTAAGCTATATTTGATATTCCGAATTCAAAAATGAAGTCTATTTTACAAAATTCAAAACATATAAGTCACATTAATTAATTTAATAATTAATTCCCACTGTCAGAGAAAATAGCGTGTTTTTATAAAACAATAAGTATCAAAAGATTGGCACCAGTTTAAGTCTAATTTCAAAGTGAAATTGATTCCAATGACCACCATTGGATTAAATAGTAAAAATATATTCAGATTACACATTAAGACCAATTCAAAAGATAATATAATCATATAAATAAATTAGATTAAAAAGAGGTTTTCAATTTAAAATACAACATTTTAAACTATTCATTAAAAAAATGAACTTTATCAGAAAGATACCAAAAATTTACCCAAAGTAAATTTTGATGTCCTGATTCTCAAGAAGAGTTTTATTTGGTCCAATAGAATGTATAAGAGTGAACAAAACTATATTTAATGACGGTTCGCCATCAAAAGGAGATAAGTGAACCATTAGTGAAAACTAGGTCATATACGCCAAAAATTGAATTCTTTCTGTATTTTAAGCCTTTTTCTTTTATTGGATAAATGTAAAAACATTTAAAAACATATATAATCATATTTTAGTTATTTCTATCCATTACCGCCAATTCAACGACTACATGTTAACTACCATTTAAAATAATATTATTTTATTATTAGAGTGTAACGTAAGATTCCCAAGAAACTCGCTGTTGCGTGTTAGGTACCCCATCGAGCATAGCATCCCCTTTAAAGTCATATTAATATTTTATTCACAAATATGGATAAATATGAAAATGTCATATTCTTTATTTACCTGGGGTGTTACATCCTTCCCCCCTTTTGGGAATTGCGTCCTCGCAATTTTTAAAATTGAGCTTGGAAACATCCTTGAAAGTCCCACATCGGAACAAGAGTCGGTAAAACAATCACTTTAAAAGAATGAGAGAGAAGTGAAAATGTCATCCGAGTTAACCCATATGTATAAAAACATGGACATGGAAGAAAAAGAAAAGGGTCATGTTCTTGAGGGAGAGTGATAGTAAACATGTCTAGGAGAAAGTTAACCATGGGAAAATCACAAACTTGTGATGGGTTAAACGGTATTCGATTCCCCAGTATGAAAAGCTAATACAAAAAATTTTTGTTTTAAGTTAATTTTTATTGAATAATTTATTCATAAGGAAACATAATCACTTATCATGTTGACTTTCAACTTTTACTAGATTCCTTAATCAAACTCATATTTTTTTCCAAAAGACGAGTTTTTAGGGAGACTTGTTCGCATTAAGTGTACTATAATGAACTTATAGAGAATCAACTAATCCACCAAAGAGAACTATATACTTCCCATGTCATTAGGCTTTAACCAAAACCAAAACCAAAAAGGTTAGTACAAGGTCAGATAATCCAAAAAAGGATAACCCTTTAAAAATAAAATCTATACTTAATCTCCAAAATATTTCCAACAAAACCCAAAGTTCAACGAGGACCATCTGATAAAAAATTTGTCCAACAAATTCCTCAAAGTAAACCAATCTAAGATTGAAACCCAAATATTTGAAGGATTTAGTCACATAGTCTTCCAAGTTAAATCGTAACATTTATCTATAAACAACATCAGTTGCTCCTAAAGTCTCGTATTGAAAAGTAATTAACCTAATCACATATCCTCCATGATAGGTCAGTCATTTTCATAAATAACCCAAAATCAACTTACTCTTAATTCATAAAATCATATAACTAGAAAGAATCAGTCAAACTAACCAGGGACTTCACGTAGTCCAGTGGTAGGCGATAAATACCAGTCGTACTTTCGTTGTGGGTTCGATTCCCACGGCTTTGTCCGACGCGACGGGTTGTCACACGGTCTGCGTGTTGTCCTTTTTCCAAAACTATATAATTCTAAAATCATTCACCAAAAAGGGATAAAATCATCAAAAATAACAATAACATAATTTAACCTCAATTTTATCTCATGCCTTTCTCTTCAATCATAACATATAGTAACCCATAATTACCTCAAAAGTAAGGATCATATAAACCCAAATGGTTCTTTATAACTATGTCCACAAAAGAAAATATAACTATTCCTTGAATAAAATATTCATATATTAAATATCAGTGTTACACATACTATAAAAATTTTTCTAATGTACCCCATCATGAAAAGACACTTAATACTCTTATGAATTTCACCATAACTCTTGAAGCCCTTATATGTTGACATCTTACTCATTCAAAATTCTTCATGATCCATTAACCATTCCTTTCCAACTTATTCCGAAATACCTCTTTCCTACAAACAAAATCATGAATCATATCCTAAGATCCTAAAATAGAAAACAAAAGTTAAGAAATAATCCATACCTTTGATTGGTCATTGTCGGTTTCTTCATCCTCAATCGGAATGGCATTAGGTATTGGTAAACGAGTACTTGTACGCTCTTGGTGACCCCATTCACGAAACTTCTTCATAGGACATGTGTTTACATAATGACCATGCACACCACATTTAAAACATTCAATTGATCCCTCAGAAAGAACTTCTTTCCCTTTCCTCGAGTCAACTGGATGCTTCCTTTTTCCATGGCAGGTTCTTGCTTTATGACCTTCATTTCGACATCTATAGCATATTTCTGTCCCTTTGAAACATTTTCCTAGGTGTTTCTTTCCACATCTTTGACACATAGGTTTTTGAACACAGTTACCTTTATGATTATTACATGTACTTCCGTAGGGATTTGTTTCTCGAATATATGATTCCTTAGATAAATTGCCAAGGTTTAGGTGGTCAATCATGACTCCAGATAGTTGGTTGAGGATAATCTCAAGAGTTCTCATTACAGCTCCCATATCATTCAGTTGCTTGCTCAAGAAACTGTCACAGTTTCCTTCACATCCACTTTTACTTTGGTGCCTGCTAGATCCAGCCATTTACTAAAACCAAAAAGTTCAGTGTGAGTATATCAAAAAAACCATCATGTACTAATGGGGAAGGTAAACACTAAGATATACTTACTCATCCACTTTATCTAAAACTAGGACTCTTTCTGAAATCATAACCATTATAGTAATGTCACTTATGCTTAAAGAATACCATAACCTCTAAAGTTATCTAAATCGACCTTTGATACCAACTATAAGGCACCAGCCTTAAACATTACTTAAAATTGAATTAAATGAATAATTCACATTGAGGATCTTTTCAGGTTTATATTTTTAGAGAAATAGGACATAACTATTACAACTCAAAAGATTACAAAGTAGTCTCTTCTACTAAATTTCCATAAAATAAAAACTCTTAAAAAGAAACATGTCTAGTTTCATGTTTTAGGTAGCATGACTCTCCCTTGATCCCATCCTTGACCCTATTCCATGCTAAGTCCTGTGAAAAATATTTCAAAAACTTGGGATGAGCATAAAAACTCAGTAAGGGAAACACAAAGAATAAAAACTGTTAGTTTATCAAAACAAAAAGTAAACCATGTATACTTTATCAAAGTAATACTTTTCACCTTTATGAAGTAGTTAAAACTCTTCACTGAATAAAATATCATTACATACCTTTTTGTAACCAAAGGATTACCATAAAACCCATATAAAGAACACCTAACATATATAAAGGTAACTTGGGAAATAAACATACTTAAGTGGAATAACCTTACGGTCGACTCCCACACATATCACATAATGGAATGGCCATACGACCAATTTCCATACATACTTAATGGAATAGCCATACGGCCGACTTCTATACCCAATGCATTGGAGGTTATAACGTAACCACCCATCCTGGTATTCACGGTACCACCCGTTATATGGTTTATAACGTAACCACCTGTTAAAATGTCTAAGTACCAATATAAAATCATAAAACATAAAACCAATATAAAGGAATGATAACATTTCCACATTTCAATCACAATATATCATAAATATATTGACATAATAGAATACTTTATCAAAACAATTTTCAATACCAAAATACATAAAAGAGTATATGGTATTTATTATATTTTAAAAACATTACGTTTTGTTGAGGAAGCCAAAGACCAAATAATACTCGCGGCGGGGGAAAAGGTCGTTGTCACCGCGTACGTTAAAAAAACATTCCTTTTTGTCGTTTAGTAAAACGCTTTATAGAAAAAGATTCATTTTGTATAAAAGTAAAAGTCAAAGGGGTTTATACACCGTATAAAATAATGTTGTGTATAAAACGAAATATGCCTCAATGAAAGGAGATTGAGACGAAGTCCCTTACAAAGACGGTATCCTTGGTTTAATGATAAATCAATTACATAATTATGTGTGACAAACGAATACACCAAATATTAGTGGATATTAAGTGTAAAACAATCAGAGGTTATTCACACATATTCATAGAACAACATATTCAAGGAGTACAAGTTTATCCAAAAGAATCAAATTTGGGCTAAGAAGTTCCCTTGCAAAAATTTGACAGCCTAACGGCGTCACTTCAAAAATTCAGAAAATGATTTGATGAGAGATAAAAAGGGGATCGCATCACTTGGACATAAAATTTACATTAATCAGGATATAGAAGAACATATCCCAACATAATAGTATGTGCATTAAAAGACATAACAAACGAAGTCTTTTAAAAAGAGGAGGGTGAAAGGTTACCTTACCGACTTGGGTAACTTTCGAAAAGTACACCCCATTGAAGAAGTGTCATACAATGAATATTTAAATACCCATAAATGGAATTATATTACAAAAGGAGTGTAATAGTGGGCAGTACATAAACCAATCAAAGAAAATTGTGGTAAATGTAGCATAAATCTCACGGGAATAAAAGCGGGATGAAAAATCTCTTACGAAAACTCGGCAGCCTAACGGCGCCACTTAAAACTTCCAAAATGGATTGATGAGAGAGAATAGGGTCTCTCATCACATGAACATAAAAATTACAGTAAGTGTAATATAAAATAACATCCCAATAACAAGAAAGATGAGCTTTATAGGGAATGACATAAAAGAGTGTACTTAAAAAGAAAGAGAGGAGTAAGATCCCTTACCTCGGGCCCGACTTGACTCGATCGTTCTTTAACGTCCTGAATAATAAACTTGAGTTAATTTCTACTTGATTAAGAACCTTTTTAAAGTTAATTATTCCTTCTATATCACTTATTTCCATGTTATAAACATTATGTAACCATTTAAGTTAATAATGTTTTTTTGTCGATATTTGGTTCTTAAGTCGAAAATGGACTTCTTACAATTAAATGTTGTTCGTGTGGTCAAAGGTTCTTTATATCTAGAATGACATTCCTGATTTGGATATAATATATATCATATATATCCAGCATATACATATACTTTTAATAGTACATTACATTTGGGGATAAGAAATGAAATGTACCATTCATGGAGACGGTAAGCCGTAAGTACACATGAATGCTACTTTCATTTCTATCTCATAATTTAATGGAAATAAATAATAATGATATAGAGGTATATTATAATTCCAGTATAACATCATACATAATAACTTTAAATCCATCCTTTATACATCCCACATATGGCTTTAACGAATCACATCACTTTGAGGGGGCGGTAGTCCGCACTTCCTTAAATGATGATATCGCGTATACCCATAATGGAAGCCATAAAGGTAATACACAAATGAAAAATACAGAATTTTAAGTAAAACATAAACATATTATATATCATATATAAATATAGTGACATCTTAATGGCCACCTTTGAAGGTGTTATATGAGTGTTGAACAATCATCGTTTCGTGAGGCAGAAATTCGCCATCGACGGAAACCGTATGTTCTTTAACCATTATATGTAGGTGTGTGTAAGTGTATCTCGAATCCTTCTTATAAAAACATCCTAGTATATTGAATATACTGGAGTTGTTACAAATAAATGAATAAAAAGAGTTTATGGGGTTGGAGATGCAAAATAAAACAAATGAACAAGAGAGAATGAATTACCTTTTAAAGTGTAACTCCTTTTGATTTGATCCTAAAGGCTTCCTTTGAAAGGATTATTCCCAAAGGGAATCCTCTAGGATTAGGAGAGGTATGTGGAGAGAGTAAATGGGCAGGGTATGGCCGAGACAAAGGCTTGAGGAGTGTGTGAAATGAGGTATAGCTGGGGGCCTTTTATAAGAGGAGAGGAGGGGCACTTTTGGAAATCATGAAACTATTATTTTATTTTCAAAAGTGTTTCGAATTTCTCAGGTACAAAATTGATATAATTCTATGATAAGATGATAAGGCTTCAAAATATTCCCATCCAATAGGTTTTGGACATATGTAGGTTTTATATATTACATTATCTTTCCATTTTATTCAAATCGTTAAATAATGAGGTTATCACTGCATCATAATGATGTCATAAATAATTTAATTTATATAAAGTATAAAAATTATAAAAAAAATACTATGATGTATTAAATCTTTTTATCTTTATAATGAATATTTATAATCAAAAATATGATTAGTATAACCCCTTCTAAAAATTGTTTTAGTAAAACAATTTATGTTAGTGTCATTTTCACCTTTATTTTTTAAAAAAAAGGCATTAAAGTCATTATCTCACCCAAGTAGCTCCATGGGGTCCCCTAAATCGACCCATGGGTTGTCTTGGTCGGACATGAAACAACCAATAGGGTTAGGACATGTGTCAAGCTCATCTCATTTTATTAAAGCATTATTTTTACCTTAAACTAAACTAATTACCACTAATCGCGATTAAAAACTTAATAAGTTACTATTCACCAAAAAAATTATTTTTATCCCATTGAACCACATTTTACATACTAATGACAACCATGTATGTCGGATTTTTAAAATTAAATACACATTAGTGGTAAGATGTCATTTAACTGAAAAATCAGTTTGCTTGATTAACACTTAGTGGTTTCACTATTCATCAAAAATTGGAGTTTTTCAGAAAATTACCAAAAATTCACCCTAAGCTATATTTGATATTCCGAATTCAAAAATGAAGTCTATTTTAAAAAATTCAAAACATTTAAGTCACATTAATTAACTTAATAATTAATTCCCGCTGTCAGAGCAAATAGCGTGTTTTTATAAAACAATATGTATCAAAAGATTGGCACCAATTTAAGTCTAATTTCAAAGTGAAATTGATTCCATTGACCACCATTAGATTAAATGGTAAAAATATATTCAGATTACACATTAAGACCAATTAAAAAGCTAATCTAATCATATAAATAAATTATATTAAAAAGAGGTTTTGAATTTAAAATACAACATTTTACACTATTCATTAAAAAAATGAACTTTATCAGAAAGATACCAAAAATTTACCCGAAGTAAATTTTGATTTCCCGATTCTCAAGAAGAGTTTTATTTGGTCTAATATAATGTATAAGAGTCAGAAAAACTATATTTAATGACGGTTCTCCATTAAAAGGAGATAAGTGAACCATTAGTGAAAACTAGGTCATATACGCCAAAAATTGAATTCTTTCTGTATTTTAAGCCTTTATCTTTTATTGGATAAATGTAAAAACATTTAAAAACATATATAATCATATTTTAGTTATTTCTATCCATTATCACCAATACAACGGCTACATGTTAACTACCATTTAAAATAATATTATTTTATTATTAGAGTGTAATGTAAGATTCCCAAGAAACTCGTTGTTGCGTGTTGGGTACGCCATCGAGCATAGCATCCCCTTTAAAGTCATATTAATATTTTATTCACAAATATGGATAAATATGAAAATGTCATATTCATTATTTACCTGGGGTGTTACATGATTTGTTGGTGAGTAGAGAAAAGTACTCAATTTTAATCAACAAATAATTTTTTTTGTCTAAACATTTACTATGTTATATTGTATATTTAATAGGTTTTAAATTAAAAATTATAAAAATTATAAAACTATTAATACAATTTAATTCATTATAATCATTTTACAATGGAATTTAGATATAAAAAATTTGTAAATTGTTAAAAAATTTAACATTAAACCCCTACTTTGTCATCATGTATAGGTGATTATTTTTAAATTAAAATTTTCAACTAGTGTGGGATGAATTTTGCCAAATGTATTCCATATTTAGAATTAAAATATTTTAAATTATATAATAATTTTATCATAATTTTTTACCATAATTATTAGTGAAGGCAGTTTAAATTAATTATTTTGATTAAGGTAAAAATTAGATTACTTAGTTGTTAAAATTAGAATATAAGGGTAAATAATGATATTAAAATTGTGGAAAACCAATTTTCCAAAATTTATTCGACCTTATCACTTGTAATAGGGATAATGGACTATTATTTGGTAGTTGGGACATGAAAAATGTGGGTAAAATTAACTTATTAAAAAATTTAAAGTGTGTCAATCACTACATCTATAAATGTACACCCAATCTCCTCTTCGCTTAAAACATCCTACCATACTGGATAAGAGAACACCATAAAAAATAATTTCTATAAATACCTATCCTCATCATAAGAACATTATTTCCAGAATAAATCTACCCTACGATGGCTTAAGTGAAAACTCAACGAGGATACATGAAGAATTGATATTGTTTTTTAACAAGGGTATTTATATTCATTTTTTATTCACATAGATGAATTTTCATTAATAATGATGATATAATGAACTCATTATAATTTATATAATTTTATATATTTATTTAAATATCTTCATGACATAAAACCATCTCCACATCTATCAAATAAGATACTAAATTATCATTAATGTTTACGTCAGACTACGGCCTCGGGAACAGATGTCATTCATTTTACCATTTCCAACTCTCATGGTTGGGAATGATGATGGATATATTGAATATATAAGATATTTATAAAATATTTATACTTATAGAGAGACATACGATAACATCTCTTGGGTGTATAGTGGGCCACCACCTCACGAAGATATGTGAATCATTCTTCACTAACGATTCATATGGAAGGTGATAAAGATAAATTTAATGATTATATATTATATATGTGATATAAGTTTATTTTTAATTATATATTATATATATTAAATTTTATTTATATCATTTTATTTCTTTTCTTTTCACTCACACAATGATGATAACGATGTTCGATTACGTGTGGACTACCACCTAAACTAAACGATTAGACTATATTTGCATCACCAAATCACATGTATGATATATATAACATCGTAATATAATATTAATTATAATTTTATCATTTTTTAGGTTAAAATTATATATTCTTACTTTCCATAATGATCATTGAAAAATGGAAACCTTACTCATGTGTACGTTCGACATATAGTCAACATGATCCTAACATACATCATTATTCATAAAAATAAATCATGATTGGTTTTAAAAAAATTTTTTATAAAAATATTATAATTATTTCATTACTGTTATTATGGAAAAAATAGAATAATATAATATTTTCAACAAACAAATTTCTGATGAAGAAACATGCATGAGAAAAAATTGTAATTATCCATAGAAACAATGAAAATAATGAAATATTATGAAAAGGGGGTGTAAAATGATATAAAAAGACCTAATAATATATTATAAAAATGATATTGGTTCTCTATAGAATATATAACTTTCTAAAAATAATTACAAAGAATGTTAAAGAATATATAACTTAAAGGATGTGTTAGGTTTGAAATTTCATCTCAATTTACATTCCATTGAGATTTATTTTCTATAATAGACCAATTTAATTTTATGTGATTTATATAGTTACCCTTCGAAATTAAATATCATGAATAATTCATTTTTTGGTATTTTATCATTCAATTTGAATTATCTCATGCAATGTAATTTTCCTAAAAAATTTCGATGTTTGAAAAAATATTATTCAATAACTTTTTTATTGAAATATTTCTCTTGATATAATAAATTTTTTATAATCATTTTTAATTGGAAAGAAATATTATAGTATATATATATAATCTCTTTTATGGATATTTTTATTTACTAAATAGTATTATTTTCAACAGAAGGTATTTACTTTCAAATTTATTTGATTAGCTGGGGGGAATATTAATAAATATAAATCCTTTAATAATTGTGGATACATGATGATAAAGTGCATTGTTTTAGAAATAAACTGATTAGCTGAAATATGTTGAATTCATTACCCAAGTAAGACATTGGTGGGACAAGTTATAGATATCCCCTTAATGCATCTCCTGTCTCTTGAGAGGAATAAGGTGGCCAAATAAGAGGTGTTTTAACATGTATAAACTAAGTTGTACTTTGAGAGGTCTTGATGGTAAATATATCATGTATCTAGGAAACATGAAATCCAAATAAATAAGAATTTTTTCTATTTATATTTTTGTTCTTATTATTTTCCAGGAAAAGTTCCCTATGAGATTACTAATGGACATATTATAGTCTCCGTTTGTCAATTAAATGGAATTTGTTTAATTTATTATTATCTCACCATGATAGTGAATCTATTGACGTCAAATGTGTTAGAGATTATCTAAATTTACATTTTTATTATTGATATTGATTGATGATATATTTTCTATACATAACCATTACAAAGAATTTGAGATCACCCTTATTTTGATTACATTTCCTAGGATTCCATGAAAATTACTATGATTTATGTAATGAGATATGGTAGATGGAAGAAAGTAATTCTCAAATGAAGAAAAATTAATTTGCATTTTCAAATATGTTGTAAGATATATTGTTTCAATAACTTTTACAAATACTATTAAGCTATTCACTCCTTTGGGATGTGAGTCATCATATCTTATCCAAAATGTAATGGTTATAATCACAGCTCCGAGATACATGGGTCTGGGTCGCTACATTTTTGAATTGTATCTCACTAGGATCACATGGTGTGTATAAGCCATCTACACACCATGTTTTCTGAATTTCACGTGCATGTACAACCCATCGAATGACATAGAAATTTCTAGGTAAAAAGACATTATGATGTGTACTTTCATATACATTCCATGTACCTCTAATCATATTTATCAATATAACATGGATATATACATTGATGACCTAAATTCCATGTACTCTACTAACATGTTGTCTGTTCATAGAAATGCTTCTAGTTGATAGTCCCACATAGCTTGACCATGTATAATGACACAATATATTTCATAATTTATGCCACTAACCCATGTTTACTACATAGAGTGTTTGTCATATACATTTTTTAATAATCTGAAAAAGGTGATTTAGGTTGTTCGGTCAACACACTATGTACACATCATGTAATAACTGCATGGCTTGATAGGTATCCCATAACATGGATATGTGTAGCATACAGGGGTACATGTCATGTATTCTAATTTTAGAAATTGTAAAGCTATATTACTGGCCAGAAATTTGATGTTTGTAATTTCATCTATGGTTTTTCTTCATAAATTCACAGACTTATAAGAAAATAAAACATTTAATGAAAATGAATAATATATCAAAAAAATGTATATTTAAATCATATTAAATAATGAATGATACGAAATACAAATTCATTCATGATTACAAATGGATAAAAAATAAAATATATAATTAATAAAATAAATATGATCACCATGGTACATTTCTTTGATTCCATATATAGTTTCACAATGTGGTGGTGGGAAATACATTAAAATTTATTTTTATATTTCTATGACTAACACCATGACTGAGGATCTCACACATGAAATTTATAATTATATTATTTAAATTTTGATAAAAAGAATATCTAGGAAAATCATCTTTCTCTGAGGTGAATATTGATATTTTGAAAAGACACATTTCAATTTCGAATATTTCACTACAAAAATCCAAGGATATTATTACATCTAAAAAATTTATTAAATAATCACTACGATCGATAACATACATGGTATTGTACATCAAGAATAAATGAATAAAAAAATATTATTATTTAAATATTACTATTATAACATGGTTGTTATAATGTGTATGAGGAATAGAATTAACTAAATTAATAAAATATGGATTAAAAATGTATTTATAATTGAATATATTTTTTACCAGTTAATTATAATGGGAAATAAAACTATTTTCCAAATAAATGAAAATGTTTTTTTGGAAAAACTATATAAAAGTTTACATGTGTGATCTGTAACATTAAATTAAAAAATCACTCTTGATGGATCATATTAATAACATATATATATATATATATTTTATTCAATATCATTTTTAAAAAGTATCTTATGTGTCTTATAGTCACAATGTAAGAATAAATCCAATTTTACTCATAAAAGATCAATTTTTCTAAAAAGGTAGTTTGGTCGCCATTTAATGGAACACATGTTTTGAATCATGTTTTTAAAAAAAATAAATTAAATTTTATTATAAAAATAAAAATATTCTATTAAATAATAATATAAAAAATTACTTTGGTTTAATTTTTTGTATTTGTATAATATGTAGCATATTTTGATGAATAGTTTATGATGTTACATTTTAATTGAAAACACATTTTTAGACTAATTAATTTATATTGTTAATGTATATTTTAAATTGGAATTAAATTAAAATTACATAGATTTATTATCTATTAATCCATTTTAGGTTATTAAAATCAGTTTCTAATTGAATTTTGATATAAAAATATTTCAATCTTTTTAATGTTCTCACTATAAATACTCATTTTTTCATTCAATCAATGTGATTAAATTGAAATTAATTTTAATTAATTTTTAGATTCCATTTTAAAAAATTGGACTCAATATTCAGTATCAAAACGTCAAAATTTTCTAAATAGGTCGTTTTTATTTTTGGTAAAAATAAATAGTAACATCCATAATTTTTATTTGCATAGTTAAGGGTGAATCTTGTAATTAAGGGTAGAAAAATGATTATCAATATTAAAACTCTAGGACAAAACATAACCTAATTTTTTTGGATGTGTTTTTATTCGAAAAATCAGACTTGGTAAAAATATTTTATCACTAAGAGAAACATGGATGACATTTACCAATTTATATTATATTATTAAAAGAAAATTCAATATTTTCATACTTTTGTTTTTAACAAATTAAATATTTTTAATATGGGTTTATATAGAGAATTTTTTGAACTATAAGAAATTTAATGAAATATAAAAATTTTATCTTCATCGTGATGATTTATTTTTAATTTTATATGATGGATATAATTACATTATTTGGTTAAATAATGTTGATGTAGTAATTATATAATTAAAGTAAATATAAAATAAATTATATTAGAAAAATTTGAATAAATATAATTTTTGATAATAATTTTCATCCCTAAATGTTTTAGATGAAATTGATATCTTAGTGATGTTTTATATGGGTTTATTCTAATATATCATGTATTTTTATATTTTTTAAATGTCATGTATTGAATAGTGTCAAAATTGACATTAATGATATTTTAAAATATAAAATACATTATTAAATGTTATAAAATTTATTATATACTAATATTTGGTCAAATAAATTTTATATTGCATAAAATTTCATCCCTTACTAATTTATTGGTCTTTTATCAATTTATATAAGTTATTTTAACCCTTTATGTGTAAATTACATAATTTGGTGGTTAGAGTTAAACAGTCAAATAAGGGTCAAAACAAAAATATGAGGATTTCAAAAATAATAAAAATAGATCTAATTTTTAATGAATGAATTTATATCAATGCATAACCATGGTATAATTGAAATAAATCAGTTTTGAGATATTTTAAATTGAATACTGATTTATATTAATTTAATATTTTCAAAATTCAAATAATGCCCCTCAGATCTCTACTAAATGGGAACCTCTTCATCTCATTTATTCACACCTAAAAACCTTCCTTTTTGGAAAATATATTCCTAAATACAATATAATAATCCCTACACATGTTATATAGGAATTTTTTTTCGATAACACCGTCATTATAATTTTGAAGGTGTTAATCAATTGTTATCATCTGAAGAATATATATTGTTTTAAAAAAATAGTTCTACCTTATTTTCTCTTACCCTTCCTATAGATATTATTAAAACATGAATAAATGTTATCATCGATATCCTCAATATAAATTTATGTTATTATGATAATAATATAAAATATTTCCATCCCCAATTCCATAAAATCGGTAAATAATTAATTGTTTCTGTGTACGACAGATTACCACATCATGAACTAATATAATTCGTATTCAATCACCATAACTAGATACAAGTTACAATACTGGAATTAATTATTATATATGGTATTAATGAAATATTTATCATTATTTAATAATAATATATCATTTATGTTCTAAAATTTCTGTGCACATAAAAATGATAACGTCATTTGTGTGTATATGTGAACTATCTTCTCCACGAAGCGATGCGATTTTTTTTTCATCACCACATAAAATGAATGTTATATTTAATTATAAATAAATTATTAATATTATATTAATGATATTATGATCATTATTTAACTATAAACAAATACATACCTTCTTTCAATAAAGATCATTTATAAATCGAAATAGTACTCAAATGTATTTACGACTTATCGTCTCCTTCATTATAACATAGATCATTTTTCAAAACCATACATAATGGTTTTATTTAAAAGTATAATTGAGGTCTAAAAATAATAATACTTTTTTTAATATTATCATTAATATTATATACTAACATCTAATTTCCTTATTAACATCATACCAATTCGATTATGGACTCAGGTACAGAATATCGTCAAAACAGCATACATGAACTTAAATAATTAATCGATTTATATAACATGGTAAAATGTGATATAAAAGGAATAATAAAAATGAAAATATTTCTCAATGAATTAAATTATTAATATACATTTTTTATTCAAGAATATAATGTATATAAGTGACGAATCAAACTCAAGGTAAAGGGAATCGTCACAATTATCTTTGATTGAGGCATATTTTATCTATTATACACATTTATTATTTTATAAGGTGTATATAAATATCATTTTAAATTTTGTATTGGGAATTTATTTATTATCATTATATTTGATGTTTTTTTAATTTTATAATTTCATTGGGAATACGATACGGATGATTATAATTTAGTAAGGGAGTTCTTAACAAAATTTCCATTCTGTTTGTAAAATTAAATATTCTTGATTATATCATGCTAATATTATGTGTGAAATCAATTTTGAATATATTTTATTGTATTCCCATTTACATTTTTTATTTATTTTGGAAACACACTTTCCAAATGAAATTTGACTTTGTTGGGGAATTTTTTATTTCCAAATGGTTTCCGACGGGTTTGTTCATGGAACAGGAAACACCCAATGGTTTTGTATCCAAAGGGATATTATTTCCAATGGAAAGAAGTCATTAATTATTTTGACCCATGACGATGAAGTTCTCACATTAATCAAGAATATGAGAGTTTGGGCTCATCGTACCCTTTTAGGGGGGAATTATTAACTACTTCGGGACTCTCTTATAAATTAATGATTTGTTTATGAGCCCTTAATTAATTATATAGTATGATATGTGTTGTCCCGAATTAGAAATCAATTATCAGCATAAATGGAATTCAAAATCATCTCTTTCTATTCAAGGTTATTCATCAATGGATATATGTTTATGTATTTGTGGTTCTCCATTTATGGTATCATCTAATATACTAATCATATATTCTTTGGTAGTTATTACAATGATTCAAGTTTTCAAGCCACATAGTATGGAACTCTAGAGATTATGGTCATCTAGGAATACAAATTTCACTATGGAAATTATCATCATCTACTGAGAGTGATGTAATTATGATTTTGGGATTGAACCAATAGATTGAATTTCTATGTATCCTTGTCAAATGAATCAGAACCCGTGCAATTAACGGTTCCTTAATATGACACATCATAACATTTAAGGTCATGTGATAAGGACTCAACCATATAGTTAAATGATATATTGTAAGGATTTCTAGGAGGAAGATTCATAATAATTTTTTGTTTTGGGATATTTACTGAAGTAGCCTATGGAACTTGGAAATAATTTGAGTTTCATGGATGAATTAGACCTTTGGGTGATATCTACCAAAAGAACATGGTTTGCTTATGATGTTCAGTTTGAACCTGTCTGAGGCTTCCTATGTGTCCTGTTTTAATTGGAATTGAAGCCTACATAGTTCATTAGTGAAGAAATACACTAATGGAGTCCCTCAAAGGTATATCTCAATGAGGATTATGACTCTTTGAGATGATAGGTTAGGGGTTATTCCTGATAATAATATTTCCTATAAAGGGACCATGAGGAATTTTATAAGTCATGTTGAATTGAGGGGTTATCTCAGAGTTTATTCGAAATTAGAATACCCAGATTAATGGAATTTATGACTGGGGATTATCCCTAAGGATGATTCCCAAGGATCTTGGGACATAGGAAGGCGTCCTAGTAATCCTGGTTATGGAAGTAATCAGTGTTCTCATAGTTCCATCCATCAAGTGGAATATGTGGATTTCATGATCATGATTAATCTCTAAGCCCATGTCAGACATACTTTGTTAGAAAAAGAAGATGAAGAAGATGATATTAACAAAACACATAGTTTTCCTCTTTATTTGGTGTAAGAGGCTGAGGATACAGTGGAAGTGTTCATGTCTTTGGTGGATAAGGTCGGGGTTATGACACTTCCCTCTCTTTTATATACATTGGATGACAGTAAAAGCTAAGGTAGTACTGAACGTAATGGATGTAGAGAGGATCAAGACTATGACATCTTATATGAGAGGTTATGGGATTACACCTAAATGGTTTCTCTCATATTGGTCACATAGTGAGGGAGGAGGATTGCATTACCTATCAAAATGAAAATAATCCATAATCCTCACCCTCCCTACAAAAAATTTGAGGCTCCATACATTTGATATGTGAAGGGATGGACAAATTACTACCCCCAGAATTTGAGACCGAGAACTCCTAGATAATTTACCTAGGGTAAGGGTCCATGTTACCATAGATAACCAAATATAAAGACATTATAAGAATCATTAACCTCTAATAGGTCAAGTGTGGGAAACCTATGACTCTAGAAATCCAAATCCAAATGAGAGACATATAGATGTGGCTTTTCCCAACGATTTTTAATTAAGGAGTTCTTGGTGGATGTTATAACTTGGTCCCATTCAGACAAGGGAGCGAAAGAAGGAAATTCCCCACCATGGGTGGCTTTGAAGAGGGCATAAAGGTTGGATCACATATGTATTGAGTAAAGGTGCTTGGTGCCGGTCTTCCATGTATGTGTGCTGTGCATGTGTGCTGTACAGGTCCTTGAATGAACTAAATACTCATTCGTTAAAGGAAAAATGGCTTTGAGAGCTATATAAATCTCGATTAATAGGCTATCGAGTTGAAAAAACTTGCATGAGTCGTTATCCAAGACAAATTGTGTATCCTCTCGTGTTCCAAAAATTTTCATTCACAGGTCTTTCCCTAGGGAGAGGGACCTCAGGCAGTTGGTTCTTTCATAGGGGATAATGTTCCTCATGCGGGTGTATTATTTCTTATTACCTTTAGGGACTTTTATCATTTATTATTACATTAATTCTCTCTTATCTTTTATTTCTAGAATAATAATTGATAAATTTTGGGAGACCTAGGTGGATCGGCTATGTAGTGAGGGCTCTGGGGTTTCTTCAAATTTTTTATTTATTTCAATGAGGATTCCAAGGGTCCAATTTATTAGAAATGGAAAAAACTTGGGTAAATGATGTTTTCTACATAGGCCCACGGTGTAGGTTCCAAATGTAGGTGGCTAATGTAGGTGACCATCATAGGTGTTCTGCATTTGGGGGGGGGGGGGGTTGTGCCTTCTGAGCTATACAAGTGTCAGAGACAATCTTTTTGTGTGTAGGGCCTTAGAGAAACCACCGTTAAAAACCTACTTCTGCAGAACTCGGGGGATGATCCCTCACAACCCACCCCAAATCCCTATTGATCCTTTCACTACCGTCATGAAACCCCATAAAAATGAACAGTCGCACCCCAAACTTTTGAATTCTTATAGATTCTTTTTTGCGTCACAACACATGAAAATCCAATCTACTCCTTCTTCCTCCATGAGGATGTATTTTAGAAAAACCAATAATTTTATTTCTATGTGAAGTCCAAATAATCAATTATATGTAAAAGTGCATAGAACATATTTTAGGATGTCTACATAAGACCCCATAGAATTAGATATATTCTTAATGAAATGAATCTAGTTTTAAAGTAATAGTATGTTAGTTTGACACTCTCACGAAATCGTTTTATGGATTTTAAAGATACTTAATGTTTGTATGGTTGCTCTAATTGTTTCTATTCCATGAGTCCTATAGAGTATAGTTAAAATGTGTTTAGGTACAAATGGATATCCCTAAAAAAATTGTCTTCTTTTTCATCATCCTAATTTTTTCCTAAACAAAGTATAAAGGAGACTAAAAGGGAGATATTGAGCTACTGATTAGGTCACACATTTTGGGTTTTCTGCCTAATATGATTTGTTCCTTTTAACTTTTCATTTCACAATATCATTTAAACCATATGTAGTGTTGTTCTAGGGGGCTGAGACTTGCCTTTTCTCTAGGTTTCCCTTTATGGGTTTTTAGCCTTGTAAGTACTACGTCTCTTTATTTTTAGTAGTTTTAAGATGACCATGTTAGACTAAAATGCATTTTTTTTAGTCAAACAACTTTTACCATGAATTATGATATTATAAACCACACAATTCTCGATGTGTAGGAATGTAACAATATTCCATAGATACTTCCAAGGGGAATCTTGAGAAAATTTTATGATCTAAAAATTTGAACCATGGTGTTCGAGAATATATATGGTCTATCTTGAGAATTAATTTACAAATATATTACAAACCTATAATTAGGGTCATATTATGAAAGGAAAACTAGGGAATGAATTCCATGGTCATGACATGGTATCCTCAGGCTGATAGAACTATATGTGGGAGACTTATTTAAGGACAACTGGGCGCATGTATAGTATAGTGGGGTATTGTAATTTTCAATAATTCTATCATTATATTACTGATGAACTATTAATTTTTAATATTTTTATGTCTCTAGACAACAATTAGAATATTTTCCAAATAATTATTTCTATGAATAAAGGAATCATCTATACTAACACATTCCATGAATGGAAAACCACTCCTTCATGAATTTGATGTCAAATGTAGGGTTCATTTTGTCAGAAAGTTGTTGTATGATATTGTTATGAGCAGTTTAATGTCATGTCATAAAGACATTATGTTGTACAGTTTCATGTCATGTAGTTAGGACAAGAGGGGGTTGTGTAGTTTAAAGTAAGGAAGTAAGAACATTAGGGGGTGTGGAGTTTAAATTCATTTAGGAATGACATTAGGTGATATGTAGTTTAATGTCACAAATCATGGACATTAGGGGATGTGTAGTTTAAATTCAAGTTGTAAGGACATTAGAGGTTGGGTAGTTGAAATTCATGCAGCAATGACATTAGGATCTGTACGGTTTAATGTCATATAGTAAAAACATTAGGGGAAATATAGATTCAATTCTTGCATCATAGATATTAGGGACTATATAGTTTAAATTCATGATGAAAGGATATTAGGGGATATAATTTATGGATTTTCTATTTTACCAAAGGTTGGATGAATCTATTATTATTTTCAATCTATCTAGAAACGTGATACTATATTCAGGTATGGAAGGTGAAAGTTAGAAGGTATGATTTGTGGGTTTCTTGATATAAATTTTAGTATAGGAAAAGAGATTATGATGTTTTAGGTGGTCTCTCCCAATAAAGAAGTTACCACTATTTTACAAACCTTTTATGTGGTGGTGTTTTTAGGAAATATCAACTGGGAAATGTACTATAGAGTCAACAATTACATCCTTAGTTAGGTAAAAGAGTTCCAAAAAATTATATGATTCTATCGTTAAAATACTATGAATGTTTATAGATATTTTTATTTTCCCAATCATAGAGGTTGTTGGTGGATAATGTACTAAATACCTATGGGGTACTTCATGTCAAAATTTACCAATAATCAGATTGATGGATTCTCTTTGCAGGTCTAACCTAATATTAGCATATATAGATCCTATTGTTTTGGAAATTCGACTAGGACCATAAGATTATCGAAACAATGGATGATATATAGTTGAATGGTACAAGGTTATTCTTGTATGCCTTGGAAATGTGCAGTTGAAATTATAAATCATGGTCATTGAGACCTTTAGGTTAGGATAATGGATATGGGAAAAATATTCAAGGGATAGCTATTGTTTTACAAGTACCATTATATCGTCATCAAAGCATAATGGTTCAAAATAGGCTTCTCCCAAGATTGAAGTTACCCCAAATTGAAAAGCTTATTATGTGGGTTGTTCTATGCAAGGCCTTCTAGGGAACATTCCACAAAGTGAAATAGAGGCATCCTTTAGCTGATTGTCCCAATATATGGGTAACGTATGCAAGGGAGACCAGGGAATATACTATATAGATAGGTAATGGATCTCTCAGGTATTTGAAATTCTATCACTAAAAGTCAATAAATATTTATAAAGATCTTAACGTATTCAATATTAGGATTATGGCATGCTAAATGGGTAATGTCCAATATACAAGGGATGTATTTGGACTAATATTGGATATGAGTTTGTGTTACCTTACATAGATCTGAATCATATGTAAAATCGGGACATCTCTCATTTCCTTGGTGGGGTCTCTAAAGAGAGGACCCAAAATAAAAGGTCCCAGGTAGATTATTGAGTTTATGTAGGAGATGGGGAATTTTCATTTTCCTCATGGTTGGGTCTTGGGATTAAGGCATTTGGGTCCGTATGTATCTCAGGGGGATGAGAATCAATCCACATAAAGTTTTAGAGAAACCATGCAATTTGAAGTCATGAAGCAAGGTCATTGATCAACTCTGATGTGAAAATGAATATTGTGGTGAGACTATGGTGTAAATCCCAAGCATCACATCATATCTTTTTACAATAATAATAGAGACACACATAGTTATAATAGATATGATTTCATGCATAAAGTGGGAATTCGTATCAGATAACCCCATTAGATCTAACACAGATATGGGAATGTAGGTTATTTTCTATGTTGTGATGCAGTTGGGCCCATGATTGTTGATCTATACATCACTACAATTCTCAAGGGGAATAGGATCAAGACACATGTAGTTCATACATAATGGTCCCTAACTCCGATTGGATTCATAAGTTGAGGATAATGGGGTATTCTTTGAATATGGGTGCATACATAAGATAAGAACTTGTATTGAATATCCTCACATAGATCTGACTCATAAATGAGAGAAAATTTACATTATTTGCATCATGTTGCAACTAATCCTAAGATTTAGTGTCTAGGTGTCACTACGTATCTCATATGATTGAGAATTAAGCCATACACAGTTATTTAAGAAGTATCTCATGAATTTATGATTCATAAAAAAGTATTCGGGGATATTAAATTGAAACTAGAGTATGGGATATGATGTAGGTGTCACTACATATATAAATATAATTACAATCATGCTACATTTAGTTCTTAGAATACCATGTTGTTTAATATTATGTGCTAAGGAAAAAGGTGAACTGACATGATTTAATGAAAAAAATTTAGTTGGTCCCATGAATGAAAGTCTATAAATACCAAAATATCTCATATGAGTGAGAATCAAGCCTCACATGGTCTTTAAGATAAACCCCATTCTAGATCTAATTCATGTATAAGAAGTAAAGAGTTTTTATGTTTTATTCACATCTGGATCAAGGATTAGACATCTGGGAATAACCATGTATCTCAATTGGATGAGAATAAATCCACATATAGTTCTAGAAAGTTGTTTCCCACACCAACCATACATTGATATGGGAAAGGGTACATTTGATTACTTCCATACTGATGGTTGGGACTAAAGCACTATGTCTTGGAATGGTTTTCTATGCAAATCGGGTTCATGAATAGGTAATTGAAAGGGTAATTTTATTTTTCAAAATTGTGGCTATCTCCAAGATTAATGATATGGGTGTCAATACAGATTTCAATATGATGATAATCAAGACACATGTGGTTCTCTAAAATGATCAATGTGCTGGTTTTATTCACGCACACAGGGGGTGAAGGGAATTTTTTTTAAACCATTTTGGCTTGACCCGAGAGAAGAGATTTGGGTTTCACAATGTCATGACCCCCTCCCCACAACGAGTACCCCTCCTAGGCTGACAATTTGAGAAGGGAGATAATGACCCCCGAGTCCTGCCACCAGTAGGCCCCGGGTTGGCGACTAGCACCGGCGGTATAAAAAACACACAAATAAGACGAATTACCCACTAAGAGGACACATGTGGAAGAGAGAGATAAGATAGAAACCAACCAACTCCAACTCAACCGGTAAGATAAATGAAATACCATTTACACATATGAAATGTAATGAAAAACTACATATAACTAAATGGGTAAAAACTGCAAGCACCCAAAAGAAAGAAAAATAGCTGCAACCACAATCCTGAACCACTCCTGCAACCACAAGCTAGTGGTAACCATCCAGATCTCCAACCTACTCCATGTGATCTAATAAAACGTCCATTTATATGTGGGTAAGTATAATAGTATACTCAGTTGGATCTTCGCTGAAGCCTCTCAGGGAAATATAATGAAAGAATGCTAAAGCACAGTGAACAACAAGTGAATCTAACTCTTTATCTAAATAGGTATACTATGTTCTAAGACTCACCATGGCTACTCTCACCAAGTAATGAATACATTAATATATCATATAATAAAGAATATCATGGGTAACCCAATACTACATCCCCACTGGTTTTCCGCTTTGCCGCAACGTTTCACGTCATGAGCATCTCTCTCCAAAAAGTCTTGCTCGCAGACACATGGGTGAAGCACCAGAATATGAACCTCATGAAAAAAAACCACCATGTCCACATAAACAAAGTAATCGGGTAGTTTCTGGGTGCCACCACAGCTCACATAACGTGTATCATACATGAGGAATTATACCTCAAGAAATTACAACCCATACACTAAGTATGGATCCTCCAGAAATCACAGACTATACACGTTAAACCTATAGTAGTCCATAGGAAAATGTATCAAGAATATATGTGCGTGAATAACCACAAGCCATTACAGCCCTCTACACACATTTTTGTGTAAAACTAAATGTAGTGCCTACTAGTACCAGTAACAACAAAGAGAAGAGAGTTGGGACAAAGGGGGAAGTTATCTATTCATCTCCCCACTAGAATTTTGGGGAAAACACACCCCCCCCCCCCCGGGGGCTCAAAATCCCCGGGGTGTCAGTTTACCTTACTGACAGGGTGGAGTAGCATATAGAAATATAAAAAGTACAGAATATACTATATCACACAACCACACTATGGGAATAACATTCCCCCAGACACAACTGCCATTAATGTCTCTCGGACTTTGTACTGCTACTCTAAGACTAGGTGTAACGCCCCGACCATAGATACCCATAGTCGGTGCATTATTACATAACATTGGCATGATCACAAGAAAGATAAAGTCTCGAAAGACGGATTAGTTTAGTAGATTTGGAATAATTAGATACATAAATAAAGTTTACATTACATCTTAAAATTAAAACTACAACAATATATTCTCCATAGTCCACAATCTTATCCCCCCATATTATCCTTGCAGGTCATTCATAAATTACTTATTCTTATCATGGGAAAAATAAAACATAGAAAAGGGGTGAGCTCAAATGCCCATTAAGGATAACAATATAGTGGAAACTTTCATAAATAAGAATAAACATTAAGGCAATGTATAACTAAAACAAAATACATTTGAACTTGAACATCAACATAGTATGGAAAAAATAAAATGAAATAATGTCGTTTACTTATTTCACATGGATATTCTACTAATCGAATAATCACATGCAATATCAATAACCACTTTCATAATGATGGAATACATAATTCCAGACTATCATAACCATATATCCAAGGCCTCGTGGCAAGAATACAAATAATATTTTCTTAAGGCCTTGTTCCAATACTCTATTTGTCTCATGAGACATACCGATGCATCGAGGAGCTATAGCGGGCTCCACCCGTCACTTATTAAGTCCAATGCATTCCTCATATGAACAGGTTTAAACATAACATAAACATTTGTATTAAAACTAGCATATGATTTGTCAATAATTTATCAATAAACCCTGAATGGTATAAAAATAAAACATCCACATTCAAACATATCACAAAAATTTCAATAAAATATGGAATTTTTGTTTCATAACAAATCAACTTCAAATAAGCTTAAAATCCATCAAAGGATGTTGACATAGTTGAAATCAAAACCATTTGAGAGAAATATCTCTTTTTTTTAAATGATTTAAGTCACATAATTATAAAATAAAACATTTACTTTGAATATATTATTATAAGCTTGTATGGGAAGCTTCAATGATTTTATAATGGTGGAAAATAGTTGCACCCACCGTGTAAGTTAAATATTACATTCTTACCTTAATTCTGTCGAAAAGGATAAAAAGGACCTTGTTTGGAAAACAAAAGAAAGATTACTTTATAAACTTCTAATAATAAGTCAACAAGGGTATAAATTACTTTATCCCATATTCTTTAAAATGGTATGAATGATTTGAAATACATTTTTATGAACCATGGATGTGGATGATAAAGAAGTCCCAGTAGATTTTTACGTAAAAATAACCTCGGATAATGAAGAGATTGCGAAATAAACCCTTACCTTGTACATTTCCTTGGATGGGTGTAGGTTAACCTCATGTATAATGGTGATACAATTGTCATTAAATTATACAAGAATCATATACATTATTATGATATCATATATGATTTTTTAACATTACTTTGTGAATAATATCTTTGTATTATCGTCGTTTCTGGTGTTAACTTACTCGTTTTCTTTTATATGTTTCGTTATGTAAGCCATGTTTTTCATGGATAGGTTGTAACTTATTCATATAAATAATTATATCATGTACTTATAAATTATTTTTAAATCATCAAATGATAATTATAATTGAATGGATACGATGGAGAATGAATCTCATCACGTTCGTGGAGACGGTAGTCCGTACGTACGCACGAGCGACAATATCATTCTCTTAATATTAAAATAATATATAATTGGATGGTATATTATATATAAAAAGTCATTATCATGTAATATTTATTATTTACATGAATTACACATCATTATTATACCCATCCAAATAATTATTTATTGAATAACAATTACACCACGACTTGGAGACGGTAAGCCATACGTACCACGTATGGTGACATGTCATTCAAAGGATGGATATAAAACTGAATATGGTTGTAAAATATTTATAATAACATCACATTATATATAATATACTGGAGTTATTATTTTATAATGGGAATAACTAATAAATAAGAAGTGGAAGAAAAAAGGAATTTGAAAAAGGGTGGTGAAATCATTACCTATTCTTCGGGTTATTCCTTTTGATTTGATCTAAAGGGATCCTTAAGTTGGCTTTCTGAAAAAATTAAGGCCTCTAGGATGATGTGAGGGAAGTTGATAGAGTATTGGAGCTGTTTTTGGACGAACCAAAAGGCTTTGAAGGTTTTAATTAATGAGAAGGGGGAGTGCCCTTTTATAAGAGGGGTGAGGGCACCTTTGGAAAAGCTAGAAAAATTATTTTATAATAAATTCATATTCAGTTTCTAATTGCTCCAAATTAGATTATATAAATTTTATGGTGGGTATGGGTTGAAAACAACTCAAAAAATACGATTTAGACCAGTTTGGGTTACTATATTAACCTTATCTTTAAGTATTAACTCTTAGTTAATTAGTTTCACTATTACAATGTCTCTTTGTATTTTTTTATTATATGGTTAATAAAATTACTATATACATCCAAACGACCCCCAAGTATTCAATTAATGATACTCCTATCATGATATAAGTCTCTCGGATGATCTGTAGATTTTTAGGAATTTAATATCAATTAATAATATAATATTGTTTTTAAAAACACTTTTTTGTCAATTTTGACACTATTCAATAATTGGTTTTTTTAAAAATCATAATAAAATAATTACTTAGAGAAAAGTTAATTAAATAAATTATAAAATTTCATATTAACCTATAAAATTATTGTTATTTAAAAAAAGTCTCAAATAAATTTATTTGGGTATTTATAATATCAATTATTTTAAATTTTTACTATTCTGGTAATTAATGCATCATCATTGTCTCATAAATAAATTAAATTATTTAATGTCTAAAAATTATAAATAAAATACCATTATGTAGGAAATCTTTTTATCTTTCTAATTAATATATAAAATCGAATTTATCTTATTCATAACCCTATATTAAAAATGTTTTAGTAAATAAACATTGATTTTAACTCTTTTAACTCTTCTTTGAATTAAATAATAATAAATGTCCTAATCTAATCCAAGTGGACCTAAATGATAATATTTTATTCCTAAGGTTTTTTTGGTCAAGATAAACTTGTCCAATAGAATTATGAAATGTGTTATGGTAATATTAATATCATTTTTACCCTTAATTACCCTATTTACTTTTAACCGTGGTAAATAAAAGTAAAAAGTCACTATTCACCAAAAATTATTTTCATCTCATTGAACATCATTTTACTCCTTGATATTAACCGTGTCTCTCGGATTTTTGAAATTCCACTCAAATAAGTGGTAAAATCATGTTTTCTGAAAAACTTAGTTTTTATAACTACCACTTAGTTCTTTCACTATTCATCAAAAAATGAAGTTTTTCAGAAAAATACTAAAAAACACCCTAGGTTAATTTCGATATTTCGAATCCAAAAATGAAGTCCATTTTAAAAAATAAAATTTATAAATTTAAAAAAGAGGGTATTACTATTCATAATGGCTAGTTTGATTGGTTGTGGTTTGTTTGAACTCGATGTTGCGTACAACACATGCTATTGAATTATTCAAAGAGAAGCGTACTATAGAATCTTGGGGTGTTACATTCTACCCTACTTAAAATAATTTCTTCCTCAGAATTTCTAGAATACTACCACATGAAAAGACTCGAGTGTTTCTTCATCATAAGTTCCTCAGGATCCCACGATGCCTCTTTCATCTTATGGTTTCTCCACAAGACTTTTACCAGACGAGTCGTCCAGTTTCTCAGTACTTGTTCTCTCATATTAAGAATATTGACGGGCTCTTCGCAATAAGACAGATCAGGTTCCAGTTCTAATTCCTCATAGGTGAGTACATGCCTTGGGTTAGTCATGTATTTCCTCAACAGAGATACGTGGAACACATCGTGAACTTTGGAGAGACTTTGCGGCATTGCCAATCGGTAAGCTACAACCCCAATTCGTTCTAGAATTTCGAAAGGTCCGATGTACCTGGGACTCAATTTACCTTTCATACCAAAATGTTTGAATCCCTTCCATGGAGATACGTTCAGGAAAACAAGATCACCGACTTGAAATTCAAAATCCTTCCTTCGATTATCGACATAGCTATTCTGCCTTCTTTGAGCTGCTTTGATATTATTTTGGATTACCTTCACCTTTACCATTGTTTCCTCTACCAGTTCTGGGCCTACAAGTTTTCTTTCGCCAACGTCATCCCAACAGGATGGTGTGCGACATCACTTTCCGTAAAACGCTTCATATGGTACCATCTGAATACTCGAATGGAAGCTATTGTTATAGTAAAATTCTACCAGAGGTAAATATTGATCGACATACCCTGAAAGTCAAGTGATCAAGATCTCAACATGTCTTATAAGGTTTGAATAGTCCATTCTGATTGTCCATCTGTTTGAGGGTGGTAGGTAGTGCACAAATGAAGTTTAGTATCCAAGGAATTTTGAAGACTTTTCCAGAATCTTGAAGTAAAACGGGGATCCCGATCAGAAACAATCGATATGGGTACTCCATGAAGTCTCACAACTTCATCAATATATAGTCTTTCTAAACGTTCCAGTGGTAGATATTCTCTTATAGAAAGAAAATGTGCCTACTTGGTAAGACGATCAACAATAACCCATATTACATCGTTCCTTCTAGGAGTCTTTGGTAGTCCCATGCCAAAGTCCATCGTGATATTATCCCATTTCCACTCAGGTATAGGAAGAGGTTGCAATACTCCACCGGGTTGTTGCCTACCAACTTTCACTTGTTGACGAACCATATATCTTCACACAAAATCAGCAATCTCCCTCTTCATGTTGTCCCACCAAAAATGTTCCTTCAAATCTCTATACATTTTGGTCCTCCCTGGGTGTATAGAGAAATTGGAACTATGAGCATCATCCAGAAATTCTTTTTTTTGATCAGGTATATCGAGAACACAAAGCCTCTTCCCAAATATTAAAATTCCATCTTCATTAACAAAGTCTATCAATCTCCCATCATTAACAGATTTTATCTTCTTTTTAAATTCTTCGTCATCAGTCTGAGAACTCTTAATCCATTCTAGTAAACATGGTTTGTCAAACATTTGAAAAAGCATTGATGTTTCACCTTCCATGGTTATTCCCTTGTACATATTCACTAGATCCATGAAAATTGGTTCCCTTTCAATTCTCATATTGTTCAAAACTCGATGATCTTTTCTACTCAAAGCATCTTCCACCTTGTTTGGCTTCCCCATGTGGTAGTGTATCGTGAAATCATAATCCTTGAGCAATTCAAGCTATCTCCTTTGCCTCATGTTGAGTTCATTTTGGGAGAAAATATACTTCAAACTCTTGTGATTAGTATAAATATCACATTTTTCACCATAGAGGTAGTGCCTCTATATCTTCAAAGAAACGATCACAGCTGCTAAACTCGAGATCATGAGTAGTATAGTTCTGTTCATGAATTTTCAACTGTTGTGATGCATAGGCAATAACTCTATCATTCTGCATAAGGAAACAACAAAGTACTTTCTTCGATGCATCACTATAAATAAATAACCCATCATTCCCCGATGGTAGAGTCATTATAGGAGCATTGAATAATTATCTCTTCAGTTCTTCGAAACATTCTTCACACTATTTTTTTCAAACAAATTTAACCCATTTACGTGTGAGTTTTGTTAATGGGTTAGCCAATCGGGAAAAATTATGGGTGAAACGTCGATAATAACCTGCTAAACCAATGAAACTACATACCTCAGTTATACTCATCGGTGCAGGACATTCTTGGATTTCCTTGGTCATAGAAGGATCAACAGAGATTCGATCTTTAGAGACAATATGTCTAGGAAAAGAAATCTCCTGAAGCCAGAATTCACACTTGCAAAAATTCCCATATAATTCATGTCTTCTCAAGGTCTTCAAGATAATGCGCAAGTGATTTTCATGATCTTCATAGCTTTTGGAGTATACCACGATATCATCAATAAATACCACAAAAAATTCATCGAGATATTCCATGAAAACTCTATTCATCATATCCATGAATACATAGGGGGCATTAGTCAATCCAAACGGCATTACTGTAAACTCGTAATGCTCATACCTGGTCTGAAATGTTGTCTTCGTAATGTCTTCCTTCATCACACACAACTGACGGTATCCAAATCTAAGGTCAATCTTTAAAAAGTATTGTGCTCCATGCAGTTGGTCACATAAATCATCAATACAAGGTAGGGGATACTTGTTCTTTATTTTTATAGCATTGATCTCCCTGTAGTCGATACACAACCTCATAGATCCATATTTCTTTTTAAAAAAAAGAACAGGGGCTCCCCATGGAGAAACACTCGGGCGATTAAATCCCTTATTACTCAATTCCTCTAGTTGTTTCTTTAGTTCAACTAATTTTACAGTGCCCATTCTATAAGGGGTCTTCGATATATAACTTTATCTAGGAATCAAATAAATGGAAAACTCAACATCTCGTTCAGGAGGATGTCTAGGTAAATCTTCCGAAACCACATCTACATAATCTGTTACAATAGGTACATCCTCTATTTGAACATTCCTTTCCTCACCCACTGTAATTTTATTCTCTTCCTCCCCAATAATTGAATTTATTTGAGCTATTAGGGGTGGATCTAGATAAGAATTAAGTGGTGATGATTCTGCTATAAAGATAAGGTGTTCCTTATCATCATTATCAAAAATTGAAACCTCCTTCTTCTTACAATAAATCTTCACCTCATGGTCTGAAAGCCAGTCCCTACCGAGGATTATATCAAACTCAATCATTAGTATGACGATGATATCAGCGGATAAAGAAAATTTATTTGCTCTAACAGGGACTGATTCAAAATTTTTTTTTGCAATGATACTTCCATTAAGAGTTTTAACTGACAAATCCCTTGTTAAATCAAATTTTAAATATCTAATTTTCTTAGAAAACTAGGAAGATATGAAACAATGCTATGATCTATAATCAAATAATGCATTTTGTAAACTTGGGGAAACCATTAGATGTCCTACCACCACATCTTTAGGAGCTTCTACCTCAGCAGTAGTGATAGCATAAGCTTGGCCTTGATCCCTTGGCCTTTTCTGAGGTAAGTTCCCCTGATTCTTAGGACATTCATTTGCATAATGACCCATCTCCCTGCATTTGTAGCATCATACATCGGTAGCATCCTTCTTCCCCTTGAAATCACGAGCTTGGTGGCCTTTTTCACCACACTTGTAACAGACTCCCGTTCTTTTTAAGCAAGTACCGGGGTATTTCTTCCAACATTTACTGCTGGATGGATATTGAACTTTTCCCTTCTTCCCCTTATTTCCATTCCCAGATTGATCATCAGATCTCTTCTTCTCTTGCTTTGCTTTAGAGTCTTAAGACTTAGAGAATTCCTTTTCAGTCTTGATATCACATGAGACAATGTATTCGTACGATGAGAAGGATTGTGAGACTAATTCTCAACAGTAAAATGGTTTTAACCCATCAAAGAAAAAATCAATCTTACTTCTTGGGTTACGTATATAATCTCTAGCATACCTTGCTAACCTTGTAAAGTTAGCCTCATACTTTGCGGCATTCTCATCCTCCTTTTTTCTCAGACTCAGAAATTGCCTTTCCATATCAGCTCGATGGTCACGAGGAATGTATTTTTCTAAAAATAGATATTTGAACTCCCTCCATTCCATATTTGATACTTCATCATCTTCCTTTGTGTTTTGAATCAATGACCACCATTGATCAACATCTCCAGTGAGGCGATAAACTACCATGACAACTTTTTCCCTTTAACTACTCCCCAAAGCCTGAAATATTTTCTCTAGGGAACATATCCATTGCTCAGATACTAATGGATTTGCACTCCCATTGAATTTTGGTGGTTTCTACCTCATGAAGCGCTCTAACATTGATCCTCCACACTGTGGATCAGGGTGCTCCATACGAGTCAGGTTATTATTCATAACCCGAGTGAGTTGTCCCAGTATGGTGATTAGTTGATCAACACCAGTTGCATCACCAGCTCCACTATAATTATCTTGAGCAGGAGGGAAATACCTACATGGAGTGGAGGCATTGATATGGTTTCTATTTCTTCCACTAGGCACCATTTCTAAACGATGGCATAAACTAGATAAGTTTATGAATCAAAATACATAATTTCATACTTATACAACACTTAGCATAAATTGAACTATTTATGGATATAATCCAGAATCATAAAAAAAATTCTTTTAGGAAGTATATATTCATAAACCCTTCATAAATATTTTTAAAGAAAATGAGAGTTATCCTAAGCAAATCCCCCGGCAATGTCGTAACCAAGAGTGCAACAAGGCCCGTTGTCGTGCACCAGTTTCAATTTGAGTCTAGCTCAAAGCGGTGTTTTTGGGTTTTACCACTAGGTACATCTGTGCTAGAGCTACCTCTACCTGCTCGTAACTAGACATGGATGTATTGCTCAAAAAACTCAAAAAATCTCTACAATACAAAAATTCTAGGATGTTCTTCTATACTAATCCTCAAAGTCCATCTTAAACATATGTGCTCTAATCAGATTTTATCTAAATATAGCTTCCAATGTTTGTACTAAACTTCCTCTGATACCAACTATAACTCCCCAACCCTAGATACCTAGAGTCGGTGCATTATTACAAAATATTGGCATGATCACAAGAAAGATCATGTCTCAAAAGACAGATTAGTTTAGTACCCTTGGAATAACTAGATACATTAATAAAGTTTACATTACATCATAAAATCAAAACTACAAAAATATAGTCTCCATAGTCCACACTCTTATACCCTCATACTATCCCTACAGGTCATTCATAAATTACATCTTCATATCCTGGGAAAAATAAAACATAGAAAAAGGGTCAGCTCAAATGCCCAGTAAGGATAACAATATAGAGGAAACTTTCATAAATAAGAATAAACATTTGAGGCAATGTATAACTAAAACAAAAGTTTCTTAAACTTGAACTTCAACATAGTATGGAAAAAATAAAATGAAATAATTCCATTTACTTATTCACATGGATATTCTACTAATCGAATAATCACATGAAATATCAATAACCACTTTCATAATGATGAAATGCATAATGGCAGACTATCATAACCACATAGCCAAGGCCTCGTGCCAAGACTACAAATAAGCTTTTCTCAAGTCCTTGTGCCAAGACTCTAGTTTTTCTCATGAGACCTAACGATGCATCGAGGAGATATAGCGGGCTCCACCCATCACTTATTAATTCCAATGCATTCCTCATATGAATAGGTTTAATCATAACATAAACATTCGTATTAAAAATGGAATACGATTTGTCAATAATTTCTCCATAAACCATGAATGGGATAGAAATAACACATCAACAGTCAAACATATCACAAAAACTTTATTACAATATGGAAGTTTTTTCATAAGAAATCAACTTCAAATAAGCTTAAAATCCATCAAAAGGTGTTGACATAGATGAAATCAAAACCATTTGAGAGAAATATCACTTTTTTTGAAATCATTTAAAAGTCACATAATTATAAAATAAAACATTGACTTTCAAAATATTCTTATAAGCTTTTAAGGGAATCTTAGATGATTTTATAAAGGAGGAAAATAGCCACACCCGCCGTATCAGTTAAAAAAGACATTCTTACCTTAATTCTGTCGAAAAGGTTAAAAAGGTCCTTGTTTGAAAAATGACAGAAATATTCTTTTATAAAATTCTTATAAAAAGTCAACAAGGGTATAAATGTATTTATTTCATAGTCATTAAAATGTTAATAATGATTTGAAATACATTTTTAAGAAACATGGATGTGGATGATAAAGAAGTCCCAGAAGATTTTTACGTATAAACAAACTCGGATAATGAAGAGATTGCGAAATAAACCCTTACCTTGTACTATTCATTGGTTGCGGGTAGGTTAACCTACTTTATAATGGTGAAATAATTGTTATTATATTATACAAGAATCATATACATTATTATGATATCATATATGATCTTTTAACATTGCTTTGTTAATAATATCTTAGTATTATCGTCATTTCTGGTGTTAACTTACTCGTTTTATTTTATATGTTTTCTTATGTAAGCCATGTTTTTCATGGAAATGTTGTATATTATTCATAACAAGAATTATATAAAGTCATTAAAAATTATTTTTAAATCATCAAATGATAATTATACTTGAATGGATACGATGGAGAATGAATCTCATCACGTTCGTGGAGACGGTAGTCCTTACGTATGCACGAGCGACAATATCATTCTTTTGATATTAAAATAATATATAATTGGATGTTATATCATATATAAATAATCATTATCATGTTATATTAATTATTTACATGAATTAAACATCATTATTATACCCATCCAAATAATAATTTATTGAATAACAATTACACCACGACGTGGAGACGGTAAGCCGTACGCACACACGTATGGTGACATGTCATTCAAAGGCAGGATATAATACTGAATATGGTTGTACCATATTTATAATAACATCACAGTATATATAATATACTGGAGTTATTATTTTAGAATGGGAATAACATAGAAAGAAGAAGTGGAAGAAGAAAGGAACTTGAAAAAGGGTGGTGAAATCATTACCTCTTCTTCGGGTTATTTTTTTTGATTTGATCAAAAGGGCTTCGTAGGCTGGATTTCTGACTAAAGGATGGCCTATAGGATGAATTAAGGAGAGTTGAGAGAGTATTTGGGTAGGGTTTTTCCGAACCTAAAGGCTTTGAAGGTGTTAATTAATGAGAATGGGGAGTTCCCTTTTATAAGAGGGGTGAGGGGCACCTTTGGAAAAGCTAGAAATATTATTTTATAATAAATTCATATTCGGTTTCTAATGCCTATAAAGTGTATTATTTAAATATTAAGGTGGGGATGGGTCGAAAACAACTCAACCAATAAGATTTAGACAGGTTTGGGTTACTGTATTAACCTTATCATTAAGTATTAACTCTTAGTTAATTAGTTTAACTTTTACAATGTCTCTTTGTATTTTTATATTAAATGGTTAATAAAATTACTATATACAACCAAGATACCCCCAAGTGGTCCATTAATGACCCACACATCATGATATAAGTGTTTTGGCCGATCCTTAGATTTTTAAGAATTTAATATAAATTAATAATATAATATTTGTTTTAAAAACTCTTTTATGTCAATTTTGACACTATTCAATAATTGATTTTTTAAAAAATCATAATAGAATTATTTCTTAGAAAAAGGTAAATTAAATCAATCCTATCATTTCATATTAACCTATTAAATTGTTTTTATTTACAAATAGTCAAAAATTATATTTATTTGGGTATTTATAATATCAATTATTTTAATTGTTCACTATTATGATAATTACTGCATCATCATTGTGTCATAAAAAAATTAAATTATATAATGTCTAAAAATTATAAATAAAATACAATTATGTAGGAAAAATTATTTTCTTTCTAATGAATATTTACAATCGAATTTATCTTTTGTATAACCCTATATTAAAAATGTTTTAGTAAATAAACATTGATTTTAACTCTTTTAACTCTTCCTGGAATTAAATAATAATAAATGTCCTAATCTAATCCAAGTGGACCTAAATGATAATATTTTCTTCCTAAGGTTGTTTTTGGTCGAGATAAACTTGTCCAATAGAATTAGGACATGTGTTAGGGTAATATTAATATCATTGTTACCCTTAATTACCCTATTTACTTTTAGCCATGGAAAATAAAAGTAAAAAGTTGCTATTCACCAAAAATTATTTTAATCTCATTGAACAACATTTTGATTCCTGATAATAACCGTGTATCTTGGTTTTTTTAAATTACACTCACAGAAGTGGTAAAATTATGTTTTATGAAAAACATGGTTGTTTTTAACTACCACTTAGTGGTTTCACTATTCATAAAAAAATGATGTTTTTCAGAAAAATACCAAAAATAACCCTAGGCTAATTTCAATATTCCGAATCATAAAATGAAGTCCATTTTAAAAAATAAAATTTATAAATTTAAAAAAGTGGGTATTACAATTCATAACGGTCAGTTTGATTGGTTGTGGTGTGTTTGAACATGATGTTGCGTACAACACACGCTATTGCATTATTCAAAGAGAAGCGTACCATAGATGTTTGGGGTGTTACACTAGGTATCCTATAATCACTCAACCATTTAAAGGGAATTAATACATTATTTCATTACCATTTTATCAGTTTCACTTTATGTTAATTAATTCTATAAAAATTAATTAACAAGTACCAATTCAAAATTAATGTTCATTAGCATCACACCCAAAGTACATTGTTCCTTCAAAATTAAAACCACTTAATTATTTTCTAGAAAAATATAACCCCATGATTTAAAACAATTTATTCAATTACTCATTACATAATTACTTTCCAACATTCTCAGGCATTCTAGAAAAACATTCTAGGCTACTAAACACAAGGGCTCTCAACACGGTGAGTAGATGTATTACCCGTTTATTCTTTTCCACCTATAGCAAGAGCAAAGAGTCATCCATCCTTGAGAAGCTAAACATGGAGAGCACGTGGCATACCACCCGCGTCTGCACCTCTTTTAGAAGAAGGGTATGCAAGACCAACTTCCTTGAGCAGTGGGGAAAGGTAAAGCAGATAATCAACCAAAAAATAGCAAGAATCCAACAATCACATCCATCCCATTCCATCATCCCCGGTGTCCACCCTGACACCCACATGCATAAACTGATGCATCGCGCCACCCTAGGCGTCATTTTCTGCCACAACCAAATGGCCTGCATGCCCCAACATATAACAACATCCATCCAGGCTCATATCACAACACAAGAAGTAGGAAAACAAACATCTTAAAAATTGGCTCTTGGCACTTAAACAAGCAATATGGTTACTAAGAACTTGTCAAGGATTTATTAAATAAATAATATGTTTTGAATTAACCGATTTATTATAAGTAGGTTCCATATTTGGGAAACCTAAAAAGTAAGAAATCACAAATAAATTAAACATGATTACTTCAATATTTTGATTAACATAATAATTACAACAAGAAGAAGCAAATTCTTTTACATGCCTCTTTATCTTTAGCCAAACGATTATCAATTAATTCAGATTTATATTCTATACCAATTTCGGTCAAGAACAAACAGCTATGCGAATCAAGCATTGATATCACACTATCTATAAAAACAAGATGCAATAACATATGATCGATAACAATTTATTTTTCCAGTTAAAATATTTATTATGTCAATTCCATTATCATCTAGTGGGATATAACATTGTAACAATATAGTTGTATATAAATGAAAAGAGAAGCAATGAATCCCCTACCTCAAACAGTTCTTGACATTCATTTATATGAGAATGGGATACACTACAGGTTATGATCTCCTCCCCTCGTGACAACTGTATCCACCCGAGTATGAAAATACACCACCACACGGGTTGACACTCAAGAAAATCTCATTAGGAACATAAGGGTAAAATTCCATATATGGGTGAGGTGAAACATAAGGAGATGAACCCAAAAGAATGACAATAGATCATACCTTATATAGAAGATTGATCGATACTGATTGGTTGTATAAAAAATAGATCGGAACTACTCCTAGTAGTAAGTTTGATAATGAAACTCCTATAGGATAGAATGAAAGGTTCTAGTGTCTCCTAGCCGAGAAGAAAGAAGAAGATTTAGGGAGGAAGATTTCTCGTCCGTTTAGATGATTTAACGGAGTGGTAGTTTAAGATATGCTTGATTTCCTATTAAAAGTGGATCGCATTAAAACACATGGTTTGACCAAGTAAAAAAACATCCCAAGCCTTTGGAATAATTAATATTGGAGTTATAGCCTTTGAATCTACCTAAGTGTCCTTAAAACAAGGTTTTAAATGCATTCTATGTCAAAGGAAAATGCTAAAGGGGTGAAACTATACGAAGCTAGAAAAAGTGTTCACAAACTCAAAATTTGGCAAAGAAAAAACACTGTTCATGAAACTCCTCATTAGAACCTCACTGATAAAACATTGTTCACGAACCTCACAGATAGAACACTGTTCATGAACCTCACTGTTAGAACATCCCCGATAAAACACTATTCACCTACTGTTCTCAAAACAGTATTCACAGAACTCAAAATTTGGCAAAGGAAAAAATGGGTAACCATTAGAGGTTACCGAAAGAACTATTCAATGATGGATCATTTCATAGAATTGGAAATTTGTAAATGGGAAGAGTGGTTACCGATAGAGGTTACTGATAGGACTGTTCACCGATGGAACTGTTCATAAAATTGGATATTTGGAATAGGAAAGGGATGTTATCTTTAGAGGATACCAATAGATCTATTCACCAATGTAACTGTTCATAGAACTCAAAATTTGGAAATGGAATGAGAGGTTCCTGTTAGAGGTCACCGAAAGAACTGTTCACTGATGGAACTATTCACAGAACCCAAAATTTCAAAATGGAAAGAGAGGTTACCGTTAGAGGTTACCAATAGAACTGTTCATGGATGGAACTGTTCACATATCTAAATTTTTTTAAAAGGAAAGATATTTTACTGTTAGAGGTTATTGATAGAATTGTTCACTGATAGAACATTTCATAGAATATGAAATTTGGTAAAGGAAATAAAGGTTACCATTATGGGTTACTTATAAAACTTTTCACTGATGGAACTATTCATATAAACTCAATATTTGGCAAAGGAAAGAGAGGTTACCGTTTGAGCTTACTAATAGAACAATTCACGGATGGAACTATTCATTGAATTCGAAATTTGGCAACGGAATGAGAGGTTATCGTTAGACCTCACCATTATCATTGTTCACAACTGTCTATTGTAACAACCCAACGTTTTTCAATAGAAATTCCCAACATATAATTAAACTCACATGAAAACACAATATAATGAAATACTGAGTTCTAAGTGACCATAAAACATAAGTTTGTCACTTCTTTATTGGGAATTTTGAAAACTCTGACATACACGGTTGTGTTCAAGATGATTTTTGGAGTCTAATGAAAAAAAAATTCAGTGAATAGTTATGTACCCTTATGAATAGTAACATACCCTTAGGAATAGTAATATGACCCTTTTGAATAGTAAATCATCCAACATAAGAGTTACTTTACCCATGAATAAATAAATAAAATTTAGACATCTTATAAAGTGACAATTTGACCATATTAAATGTTTTTGTATTTTGTAAGTCATAAATAATTAATTAATTTAAAATAAAAAATATTTTCTTAAAATGTTTTAATAAATTATTGAATCTATGTCTTATAGTTTTAGATAATTTTATAAGACCCTACGTAATTTTTGAAAGCACTATAAAATGAGTTTTAATTTTTAAAAACTGTTTTTAAGTAAATTATGATTTTAATTAAATATTAAATTTATAATATTTAGGGAATTATTTTTGAAAAATAGAACTCATTTTTGGATTCTAAACAATGATAAATGGTTGGGGTAAATATTTGGTTTTTTTCTGATATACGTGAATTTTTGTTGAATACTGATATTCTATAATTTAAAAAATAAGATAAATAAGCTAAATATTGAGTCATGTGTGATGTTCTGCTGATGTAAGCCCACTTTGTTTAGTATCACATGATAAAATTATTATCCGTGGTCATTCAAGACTCATTAATCCTTTTTTAGTGGAAATTAATAAACTAATGAATTTTATATTAAGGAAACCCCTCTCCCCTCTACTATAAAGCCACCCTTCACACCCTCATTTCATAACACCTCTCAAGCTCCAATCCTTTTCTAAACTCGGCCCAAAAATATTCCCTAGCCCCTCTACCACGTTCTAGAGCTTCTTGTCTCATCAAAAGACCAATCCTAGCTTCTTTAAGAAGAATCTCAAGAGGAGGATTTAAGAGGTAATTTCTCTCCCTCTTCTCCTTTAATTTTCATTCAAGTTCAAGTTCATTTCTTGATCTCTCCCCACTTATCTTCATAAAAATGTTATTTTAACTCTATTATTATACATATATTTGAATGTTATGCTTCTACTGGGATATTGTATCATCCAACCCCCTTTACCTCTTCCTGTTATTTTATTAAAGAGAACGTTGTTCGTGAGGTGTTAATTTATCACCTTCAAGAACGACATGCTTTATTCATCTATTTCTACCTTCAGATCTGGTCAAGAAAACATTTTTATAGTTGAAAAAGAATTTTTTATATGTATCTTTTTCCTATTTAATGTTCTGGAAATAACGTATAACCATATTACTAGTGATAAAATAAAACAAGTTCTGTGTGGTTGAAAAAACATTCAAATTAACCCAAACAGTCATCATTTAATTATTATCTAATGATTCATCCTCATGGATCTAATATGATTCAATATAAGATCATTAAAACTCCTGTAATATCATTAATAACATGCACTATCAGTTCTTTATGTTTACTCGTGTTCTACCCGAACATCAATTTATGAATACAATTGAACCACTCAAGAAAACCATAAAAACAAACATTCTCGAACAATGTTTTTTTAAACTATATAACTCATCCAAAGGCACGTAAAATCACTTAATGAAACCATAATAAACCATTTTAATGTACACATGGTTCTGTATTTATAAATAATGAATATGTTGTCATTATACGGGACATTAAAGGGAAGGAATCATTCAGATACAAGGTAAGGGGAAAATATCGAACCGGATTTTCTTTCTTCGGGTTCTCCCTATTTGACTCCAAATTTTGTATTTTCAGTTCTTAAAAATACATTTATCCTAATTATCATACATTTTATAGGATATAAATTTTTTATACTGATGTTTATGTCAAAAAGAATGTTTTCCAAAATAACTCTTCTCTTAGGAACTCAAATTTTACATCTCATTCATGGTTTCTGGTTCTTTAATCAAGTATGGTCTTCCATATTTCATTTGGGAACACAAAGTTAATGAATTTATTCTTATGAGATGAAAACCATTCCTTTACATGGGTTTTTTATGTTCATTATTGATATATGTTCTATGTGGCATGCATGACAATGATAATACTATGAGGTGACGTGTGCGCCCAGAATTATACAGCGCAATTGGAATGTTGGAATTTGATGGGTGTGCCCGAAATTATACAGCGCTCCAATGCATTGGTTAAGGTAATTAATCTCATGAGTAAACATGAAATTATCTGTGAAAAATATTCTATCTTGGTTAAAAAGTATGTTTGTTAGTTATCCACTATGACGTGATGTTTCATTTTATGCATTGCCACATTTCATGTCTTTTATTTATGCACCTCCCATGTTCGTGATCTTTTTCCTATGTCATGATAATTCTCACCCCGTGCTATATTCTTCTTATCTGTCCTTTTACTGGGCATTTAGATCACCAATTTTTATTTATATCCACAGGTGGATACAAGTACTAAGGAGAGGACAAGTGAAAATAATAAGATAGAGAAGAAGGAATTAAATAAATGTTTATGCTTGATGTTGTAATTTTTATGTACGGTCCTAGTTTTCCCAAGACACTAATCCTTTGGATCCTCTATGTGTAATACTATAATTTTGTTTATCTTTAAAAATACGTAATAGTAATGTAAGAAAAGTCTGAGTCGCTATAGTTGGTATCAATGAAAATGCTTAGTTAATTTGGGAATTAGGATTAGTGAACCGTAGATAGAACATATAGCATGAGACTAAGTACAAATATGCACATAAGAATATTTACATATGGATCCCATATGCTATGTTTGTGGTATAAATTGTTTAAATGAATAATTTATTCATGACTTATTTACTTATGTTTTGTTCTAACATTTTCTATTTTATAGAATGGTGGGAAGTAGGAGAAATCATGCCAACAACTCGTGCAAGGGACAATGCAACAATTGCCTGAATGACATCCCCAATAATTTGGGAGGTGGAGTTCAAAACTTCATGGAGATTCTTACACAATTATCTCAGGTTATGTACAATAACCATAATAATTGGGAACATCCCCCTTCACCAAAGAGGGAGAAACTATCTATCGAATGTTTTATGCGGAAACGACCACAAACGTTTAGTTGATATTCTGATCCACAAGTTGCAGAACAGTGGGTCAACTCTATGGAGAAGATCTTTTCTGTTCATCACTGTTTTGAGATGGAGAAGGTGACTCTATCTATCTATCATCTACATGGAAATGCTGATCAATTGTGGGATTTTATTAATAACATTAAGCCTAGGAAGGAAATCGAAGAGATTGAATGGGAAGACATTAAGATAATGTTTCAAAATAAGTATTTCCCACGAACTCTTCGTAAAAAGATAGAGAGAGAATTCATAGTGCTCAAGAAAAAAGAAGGAGAATCTGTCACAACCAATTAAGCGGATTTCACAAGGCTTGCAAGGTACTATTTGGGTATTGTTATCAACAATGATAGAAAAATTGATAGATTATTTAATGGATTAAAACCACACCTTAGAAAGGATCTTTCAATTTGAGACATCAAGAGTAATGAAGAAGTTGTTCGATGTGCCATCAATGTGGAGATGGGGTTTGGAGAATCGTCCCATGGATATGGGGATACAAAATGAAAGATGGAGTTTCAAGCTGGAGGATCTAATGAAAAAAGTGGGAAGAAAACTCAACGACCCACATGCCAAAAATGTGGGAAGATGCACCATGGGAACTGCCTCAAAGGGACGGGTAAGTGCTTCAAGTGTGGGAAAGAAGGACACCATGCTATAGAGTGTCAAAAAGACATGAAAAGGAATGAGAATGTGGTAGATGAAAGGAGATAACCACTCATGGTTCACTGGTACACCTATAGGGAGCTAGGTAACTATGCATGTCAGCGCACTAAACCTCGAGTTCTTGAGGTTAAACAACGTTAGCAACCACCAAATCCAAAAGAACTAGGGAAGGCTTATTCCATCACTACTGTGGAGGTGGATCTTGATAATGAAGTTGTACTAGGTAAAATTCCTATTCAATCAAGAATAGAATAAGTCTTACTTGATTCTGGTTCTATGCATTCAATTATATCTTGCAAGTTTGCTAGAACTATTGAATCGAAGCCCCAAAACCATGAAGTTGAGATATCGGTAAAAACACCACGTGGTGCAATCATTGCAACCCAACTATTAGACTCTTCTCCTATTGGCATACGTGGGAATATTATTCTGAAAAATCTCATAATAATTCACTTGGTGGAATTCGACGCTAGAATGGGAATGGATTGGCTCTCGTTATATAGAGCAAATAACAACTATCAGGAAAAGGAAATATCTTTTCCTATTCCGAACCATCCCATGATCCTCTACAAATTCAAGTAAGATCATGAATCTCCTTTGAAAATTCCTTCAATGGTGTGGGTGTTGATTCTCTATGATGAATCATACCTCGCTCAAATGGTTGTGCTGAAGGAAAGTGGTGACCTTGAGGAAATTCCCATAATGAGGGAATACGACGATGTATTTCCTGAAGAGTTACCTGGAATTCCCCCGGATCGTGAGGCAGAGTTCTCAATTGAACTCATACCTAGATCTACTCCTATCTCGATGTGTCCCTATTGGATGGATCCTATCGAACTGAATGAGTTAAAGAAGCAGCTACAAGAGAATTTGGACAAAGGGTTCATATTCCCTAGTGCATAACCTTGGGGTGCACCGGTGCTCTTTGTAAAGAAGAAGGATTGAGAAATGCGGCTGTGTATCAATTATTGGGAACTCAACAAGATCACCATAATGGAAAAGTATCCTCTCCCATGGATTGATGAATTGTTTGACCAATTAAGAAAATCTCAATACGTCTCAATGCTGGATCCTCATTCTGGATATCATCAGGTAAAGGTGAAGAAGAAAGATATTTTTAAGACTGCCTTCCATTCAAGGTATGGGCACTATGAATTTTTTGTGATGCCCTTCGGACATACTAATTCCCCTACAATCTTCCTGGATTTGATTAATAGTGTCTTTAGAAATTACCTAGACAAATTTTTGGTAGTTTTTATTGATGATATTCTCATATACTCCATGATAATGGAGGAACATGAAGAACATCTAAGACATGTGTTGGAGACATTAAGAAAGGAAAAGTTGTATGCCAAGTTCAGCAAGTGTGACATTTGGATGAATCAAGTCATGTTCTGGGGACATATGATCACAAGTGAGAGAATTTATGTGGATCCTTCAAAAAAAGGAGATTGAGGAATGGTCTAGGCCCTCTAGTGTGCAGAAATATGTAGTTTTCTTGGATTAGCTGGGTACTGCTGAAGTTTTCTGAGAAACTTCTCATGATTGTCTAGCCCGTTAACTAAGTTAACAAGGAAAGGGGTAATGTATGTCTAGACGAAAGAATGTGAGGGAAGATTCATGGAGCTAAAGAGAAGGCTGATCACTGCACCTGTACCAACACTACTGAAAAGTGGAGAAAGTTGTGTGAAATGCAGTGATTATTCAATGAAATTATTGGGTTGCATACTCATGAAAAATGATAATGTGATTTCCAAATCCTCACGACAGTTGAAGATCCATGAGTATAACTATCCGACACATGATCTAGAGCAAGTAGCTATGATTTTTCCATTAAAATCTGACGGTACTGCCTTTACGGTGAGAACTGTGACATATACACCATCCACAAGAGCCTAAAGTATATATTCACACAAAAGGAGCTCAATATGCATCAAAGGAAATGGTTAAAGATAATCAAGGATTACGATTGATCTATTTACTACCATCCTAGAAAGGCGAACAAGGTAGATGATGCTCTAAGTAGAAATTAACCTACTGCTCTATCCATGTTATGGATTCAGAAAGACACTATCTTCATAGATATAAAACGAATGGATTTGGAAATCATAAGGGAAAGGGATATATCGTACCCTGCCCAAATGATTGCGCAACCATCCATCCAGGAGAAGTTTAAGGAAGCACAAAGGGATGATGTGGAGATACAAAAGAGGGTTAATGCAGTAAAGGAAGGGAAGCTGAAAGATTCGCATATTGATGATGATGGTGTGATTCGGTTAGGAACATGGCTTTGTGTGCCTTCATCACCTAGGATATAGAAGGAGTTATTGGATAATTCACATAGCTCAACATTCTCCATCAATCTTGGGAGTTCAAAGATGTACCGTGATCTCTGAGAACACTTCTGGTGGAATAAAATGAAGAAAGAGATTGTGGAATATATATCAAGGTGTTGGTATGTCATCATGTTAAAGCTGAGCGACAAAATTCCAAAGGTATGATGCAACCATTGCTTATACCCATATGGAAATGGGAAAATGTTACTATTGAATTTTTCATAGGTCTCCCAAAGTCGTTGAAGGGAAATAATGCGATATGGGTGGTGGTTGATCGACTCACCAAGACTGCCCATTCTATCGCTATTCGAGGAGATCTCTCATTTGAACAACTTGAAAATATATATGAGAAGAAAGTTGTGAGACTTCACGGTTTTTTTCATTCAATTCTCTCTGACCGTGATATATGGATCATGGTCAGAGACAATTGAAGGAGCCTTAAACATGAATTCAGTACTGAATTAAATTTCTGCATGGCCTATCACCCCCAAACTGAGGGCCAATTTGAATGGACTATTCAGACGGTTGAAGATATGCTAAGAGCCTGCTCTCATGAATTCAAAGGTTGTTGGGATCTGCATCTCCCATTGGTTGAGTACTCATACAACAATAGCTTCCACTCAAGTATTCAGATGGCTCCATATGAAGCTCGTTATGGAAAGCGATGTAGAACTCCAACCTGTTGGGATGAATTTGGAGAAAAAATTCTACTTGGACCCAATATTTTTCAAGAGATGATATAGAAGTTTCAAGCCATCCAGAAACACATCAAAGCTTCTCATAGTCGGCAAAAGTGCTATTCTGACAACCGTCAAAGGGACTTGGAGTTCAAAGTTGGAGATAATGTCTTCCTTCAAATATTGTCATGGAATAGGGTCATGTTATTCACGAAGAAAGGGAAGATAAGACCAAGGTACATTGGCCCCTTTTAGATCCTTAATGGAATATGAGTCGTTGCCTATCGACTTGAATTTCTAACGAATATGGCTCAAGTTCATGATGGGTTTCATGTATCACTACTAAGAAAGTACATACCAGACCCCTCACATCTACTAAACTCAGAGGTGGTGCAGTTGGAAGATGATCTCTCCTATGAGGTGCAGCCAGTAAATATTCTTGATCAGAGAGATAAGGTTCTACGCAAAAAGACACCCCATCTTGTCAAAGTGTTGTGGAGGAACCATAAGATTGATGAAGAAACTTGGGAAATAGAAGAGGCAATGAAGGAGAAACACCCTCACCTATTTCTGTAATGTAAAATTTCGCAGGTGAAATTTCTTATGGGGGGAAGAATGTAACGAACAAAATATTTTCAATTGGAATTCCATACTTATAATTAAAATCACATGAAAACACAACATAAAGAACTACTAAGTGATATGTGACCTTCAAACATAAGTTTTCCACTTCTTTATTGGGAATATTAAAAATCTGACATACACTGTTGTGTTCAAGATGTCTTTTTGGAGTCTAATGAAAAAAATAAATTTTCAATGAATAGTAACATTCCTTTATGAATAGTAAATCATCCAACATAAGAGTAACCTTACCCATGAATAATTAAATAAAATTTAGACATCTTAGAAAGTGACAATTTTACATTAGAAAACATTTTGGTATTTTGTAAGTCATAAATAAATAATTATAATTAATTAATTAGTTTAAAAGAAAATGTATTTTCCTAAAACGTGCTCATAAATTATTGAATCAATGTATTATAGTTTTATATAATTTTATAAGACCCTACGTAATTTTTTAAAGCACTCTAAAATCATTTTTAATTATAAAAAACTGTTTTATTAAGTAAATTGTGATTTTAATTAAATAATAAGTTCATAATATTTATAAAATTATTTTTGAAAAATGGAATTCATTTTTATTTATTGTAAATGTAGGAAAAAGGTTGGGGTAAAATTTTGAGATTTCGATGAGATACTAGAATTTTTGATGAATAGTGAAATACCATAATTTACAGAATAAGCTAAATAAGCTAATTATAGAGTCATGTGTGACGTTCTGCTGATGTAATCCCACTTGGTTCCGGATCACATGATAAAATTACTATTCGTGGTAATTCTAACTACCTATTCCTTGACTTAGGGGAAATTAATACACTAATGAATTTTATATTAAGGAAACCCATCTCCCCTCCACTATAAAAACTACCCTTCACGCACTCATTTCCTCACACCTCTAAAGCTCCAAGCCTTCTCTATACTCTGCCCAAAAATATTCCCTAGCCCCTATCCCACGTTCAAGAGCCGCTGGTCTCATCAAAAACCAAGCCTCGCTTCCTTATAGAGAATCTCAAGAGGAGGATTTAAGAGATAATTTCTCCCCCTCTTATCCTTTAATTTCCTTTGTAGTTCAAGTGCATTTCTTGATCTCTCCCCACCTATCATCATCCAAATGGTATTTTAACTCCTGTATTATACATATATTTTAATTTTATGATGCTAATTTGATATTATATCATCCAACCCCCTTTCCCTCTTCCTTTTATTTTACTAAATAGAAAGTTGAAGATGAGGTGTTAATTTATCTCTTTCAAGAATGACATGATTTCTTCATCAATTTCTTCCTTCAGATCTGGTAATGAAACCATTTTTATGGTTGAAAAAGAATTTTTTATATGTATTTTTTCCTATTTATTGTTCTGGAAATAACTTATGACCATATTACTAGTGTTAAAATAAAACAAGTTATTTATGATCGAAAAACCGTTCAAATTAACCCAAACAATCAAAATTTAATTCTTATATAATTATTCATCAACATGGATCTAATATGATTCATTATAAGATCATTAAAACTCTTTTAAAATCATTAATAACATGTAATATCAATTATTGATGTTTACCCATTTTCTACCAGAACTTCAATTTAAGAATACAAGTGAACCACTAAAGAAAACCATAAAAAAACATTCCCGAACATTGTTTTTTTAAAATCTATAACTCATCCAAAGGAACATAAAATCACTTAAAGAAATCATAATGAACCATATTAATGTACACAAGGTTATTGATTTCTAATTAATGAATATAATGTCATTATAAAAGACATTAAATAGAAGGAATCATTCGGATACAAGGTAAGGGGAAAATCTCGAACCCAATTTTCATTCTTCGGGTTCTCCCCCTTTCAATCCAAATTTGGTATAGTCACATCTTAAAAATAAATTGTTCATAATTATCTAACCATTTCTTGGATATACATTTTTTCTACTGAATTATATTTTCAAATAAAACGTATTCCAATTGAACTCTTCTTTTAAGAACTCAAATTATACTTCTCATTTATGGTTGAAGGTTCTTGTATCAAGTATGTTGTTCCATCTTTCTTTTGGGAACCCAAAGTTTATGAATGCATTCTTATGAGATGAAACTCATTCAATTCCATGGGTTAGTTATGTTCAGTATTGATATATTTTCTATGTGGAATACATGATAATGATAATATTATGAGGTGACTGGTGAAAACTGAAATATATAGCACAATATGAATGTTTGAATGTGACGGGTGCTCCAGGGATTATACAGCACTCCAATGCATTGGGTAAAGTGATGAATCTCATGAGTAAATGAGAAATGATGTGTGAACAAGATTCTATCTTGGTTCACAAGTATGTGTGGTAGTTAACCACTAAGACATGATGTTTTATTTTATGCATTACAACATTTCAAGTCTTTTATTTATGCTCCTCTCATGTTCATGATATTTTGCCTATGTTATGATTATGCTCACCCCAAGATATATTCATGTTATATATCCTCTTACTGGGCTTTAAGATCAACCCTTTTTATGTATATCCTCAGGTGGCAACATGTACTATGGAGAGCACAAGTTCCAACAAGAATCTAGATAAGAAGAAATTAAATAAATGTTTCTACATGATGTTGTAATTGTATTGTACGGTCCTAGTTTTCTCAAGACACTAAACCTTCAAATCCTCTATGTGTAATACTGTTAAGTTGTTTATCTTTAAAATTATGTAATAGTAATAAAAGAAAATGTCGGGTCACTATAGTTGGAATCAATGGAAAGGTTTAGTAGATTTGGTAATTAGGATTAGTGAACCCTATATAAAAACCTATAACATTTGACTAAGTACAAATATTAACACAAGAATATTTACATAGGGATCCCATATGTTATGTTTTTGGTACAAATTGTTTAAATTAATACGTTATTCATGACTTGTTTAATTATGTTTTGTTCTAACCTTTTGTATTTTATATAATGGTGGGAACCCAGAGAAATCAGGCCAACAACTTGTGTGAGGGCCAAAGCAAAGATTGCCCAAACGACATCCCCCATGATTTAGGAGGTGGAGTTCAAAAATTCATAGCGATGATTACCCAATTATCTATGGTTATCAAAAATAAACATAATAATGGGGAATTTCCCCCTTCAACAAAGAGGGAGCACCTAGATATCAAATGTTTTATGCAGAAACGTCCACCGACCTTTAGTGGATCTTCTGATCCACTAGTTGCGGAACAGTGGGTAAACTCCATAGAGAAGATCTTTTCAGTGCTTTACTATTTTGAGATGAAGAAGGTGACTCTAGTCATTTATCATCTAGATGGAGAGGCCGAAAATGGTGAGATTTGATTAGGAAAACCATGCCACGGGAGGAAATTGAATAGCTGGAATGGGAAGACATTTAAGATAAGGTTTATTAATAAGTATTTCCCATGAACTCTTTGTATGATGATAGAGAGAGAATTCATAAAGCTCTAGAAAAATGAAGGAGAATCTGTCACAACCGATGAAGAAAATTTCACTAGGCTTGCAAGGTAAGCATTAAGTTTTGTTATCAACAATGATATTGAAATTGATATATTCTTTAGTGGATTAAAACCACACCTTCTAAATTATCTTAAAATTCAATACTTCAAGAGTGTTGAAGAAGTTATTTGACGTGCCCTCAAAGTGGAGATGGAGTTTGCAGAATGGTCCCATGGTTATAGGGATAAGAAACAAAAGATGGAGTTTCAAGAAATATGATCTAATGTCAAAAGTGGGATGGAAACTCAATGACCCACATACCCAAAATGTGAGAAGTTTCACCTTGGGAATTTCTTCAAAGATACAGGAAAGTGCATCAAGTGTTGGAAATAAGGACACCATGCTCCAGAGTGTTGAAAAGACACTAAAAGGAAGGAGAATGTGGCAGAAGAAAGGAGAGAACCACTCATGGTCCAATGCTGCAACTGTAGGGAGATAGGGAACTATGCAAGTCAGTGCACTAAAACACGATTTCTTGAGGGTAATCAACATCAGAAACCACCAAATCCAAAGGAACAAGGGAATGATTGTGCCATCCCTACTGCAAAGGTGTAGCATGATAATGTTGTCGTACAAGGTACAATTCCTATTCACTCAAAAATGGAAAAAGTCATTATTTGATTCTAGTTCTATGCATTACTTTATATCTTGAATGTTTACTGGAACTATAAAATCAATTCCCTGAAGCCATGAAGTAGAGATATAGTTAAAAACACCATGTGGTGCAATCATTGCAACTCAGGTGTTTGACTCTTCTCTTGTTGGCGTATGTGGGAAGATTCTTCCAGAAAATCTCGTAATACGTCCCTTGGTGGAATTCGATGATATAATGGGAATGGATGGGCTCTCATTATATAGGGCACATATCAACTCTCGAGAAAAGGAAATATCTTTAAATATTCCAAACCATCCAATTCTCCTCTAAAAATGCAAGGAAGATCATGAATCTCTGTTGAAAAATCCTTCCATGGTGTGGGTGTTGGTTCCCTATGAAGAAGCATAACTCACCCAAATGGTTGAGTTGAAGGAAACTGCCAACCTTGAGGAAATGCCCATCATGAGGGAATATGATGATGTATTTCCTGAAGAGTGACATAGAATTCCTCTGGATAATGAGGTAGAGTTCTCAATTGAACTCATACCTGGAGCTACCCCTATCTCGAAGTGTCCCTATAGGATGGCTCCTATCTAATTGGAGGAATTAAATAAGTCGTTGTAAGAGCATCTGGACAAAGGGTTCATACACCCTAATGCATCACCTTGGGATACACCAGTGCTCTTTGTGAAGAAGAAGGATGGAACAATGTGGCTATTTATCGATTATTGGGAAGTCAACAAGACCAACATAAAGAATAAGTAACCTCTCCCAAGGATTGATTACTTGTTCAAATAGTTAATAGGTTCTCAATACTTCTCAAAGGTGGATCATTGTTCTGGATATCATCAGGTAAAGGGAAAGAAGGAAGATATTCAGAAGACTGCATTCCGTACAAGGTATGGGCACTATGAGTTTTTGGTGATGCCTTTCAGACTTACTAATTCCCCCTAAATCATCATGGATTTTATGAATAGACTTTATAAATTACTTAGAAATTTTTTTGGTATTGTTTATTGATGATATTTTCATCTACTTTAAGTGAAAGGAGGAACATGAAGAACATCTAAGACTTGTGTTGGTGACATTACGAAAGGAGAAGTTGTCTTCCATGTTCATCAAGTGTGACTTTTGGATGAATGAAGTCACATTCTTGGGAAATGTGACCAAAAGTGAGGGAATTTCTATGGATCCTTCAAAAACAAAGGCTATTGATGAATGACCTAGTCCCTCTGCTGTCACAAAAATCTGTAGTTTTATATGATTAGTTGGGTACTACCGAGGTTTTGTGAGAAACTTCTCGTGATTGTCAGGCCTTCTAACTATGCTAACAATGAAAGGGGTAAAGTATTTCTGGATGGAAGAATGTGACGGAAGATTTAAGGAGAAAAAGATAAGGCTGATCACTGCACCTGTACTCACACTACCAAAATGTGGAGAAAGTTTTGTGATATACAATGATTCTTCAAAGAATGGCTTGGGTTGTGTACTCATCCACAATGATAATGTGATAGCCTACGTATCACAATAGTTGACAATCCATAAGCTGAACTACCCGACAGATGATCTAGAGCTAGCATCCAG